>JAQISU010001242.1:4273045-4395545 GCA_029339505.1 Unio delphinus | reverse complement strand
TAGAACGATTTAATCGGACGATTGCTGAGCGGTTATTTGGATATCAATACGCAAAAGAATTCATTCAAGAAAAGCGATCCAGTGAATGGGTTAAAAGATTACCATCTGTGATTACTGCACTGAATAACGAGATTACTAGAACAATCAACATGAAACCTATCAACGCGATTAAAAAGAAGTCAATACCCGTACAACCACAAAAAGATTTCCCTAGAAACGCTAGCGTTTCCCAACCAATTCTTGGTAGTAATGTCATTGTGAGGTACTTATACGAACCAGGAGAGCTTGAAGGGGGTAGAAAAAGGGCTACTGATCCTATTTGGAGCATCACTACGCATAAGATATCTAGTATAACACGATCAACTGGTAGACCAGCAATCTATAAACTGGATTCAACTGCTCCTCAGCGAGGATTTACTCGACAACAACTACAAGTGATTCCCGAGGATACTCAATTGCCACCGCATGGTCTTAACTAGCGCCGTTGCGTCTATTGCACTCAAAACAAGTCAACATCACATTATTTCTGACATGACCGAGATTGTTATTTTTTCTGTCTACGGTGAATTGGCGAGGATCCTTATCCGAATACTGCCAACGCATTATACAATTGCAACTCGCGCAGTGATTATTCTGTTGTTTCTTCAAAGTGATTATTAATTCAGCATCAATATCAAATTCTCGTTGTTTTTTTTTGTCCTGTTGTTTGTAACCGGAGAGTTTTTTATTAATGATGCTAACATCAATATCACTTATTGTTGTGTCATTATCATCGAAAACAACTCTTCGAAGTTGATTTATGTTTCGTACTCTGGATACTGCGAGATAGACTAAATTTGACCATTCGATGCGATTATCCACCATCCAAACAATTGTATTCGATATAGTCAATCCCTGTGAAGAGTGTATTGTTGCTGCGTATCCTAGCGTCCACGGGGATTTATTAGCACGCAATGCATCTTCAACGACATTGATATCAACCAGCACAATATCATTTAATACCAGAATTTGTTTTTCATTCTGTCCTGGAATATCAACTTCAATATTCTGTTTTCGTGTATCCGATGGCCTATAACAAAGGGGTACTGGAAGCGTTGCAAATTTTTCTTTATGCAATTCAAATAACTTCATCTGAAGTGTATCCCTGACTATTTTTCTACTTGCAATGATCAAATCGTTTGGTCTCCACGCTTCCCAGAAATCATTCATTGGGGTTTCTGAAATCACTTCACGCGTTATTTCGCATTGGATTCTATCCGGTTGTAATCTAATTAGCGCTTTGAACTCGCGTAATCGTTCATCAAGTGATCTATAATCAGTGGTGATTTCTTCATAGTAGTCTACAAAACCCTTTAGCCATTCATGTGGAGATGCACCGACAAATGGTGGTGGTTGGCCTTGATCCCCGCACATGACGACTTTTGTGTTTTTGGTTAACAACCACTCAAGAAATGTTTTTAATACATCTAATGACACTGTGCATATTTCATCCCAGATTATGATTTCAGGAATGAATTTATCACCCATTCGATCAGGAGTCCATTTGTCACCCTTCCATCGAAAAAAACTGTGATAAGTGCAAGCATTTACCCCTCGTTGTATCATCTCTCTGGCGAGTCTGTGAGTCGGTGTTAGCACAATCATGTTAGAAACGCTAGTGTTTCCACGACGAAATAATTCAATTGCACGAGTTGTCTTTCCTGACCCACCACAACCGTTTAAATAAACTGTCTTATATCTACATACTGGATCAGATACCGGTGGTGCATTAGAAAATTCTGATTGAATTTCAATACGGTTACAACAAAGATATTTATCATCCATGGCAACGTCTGCGGATTCACAATACTCATGTAGCATCTCCTTTTTAAATCGCCAACGCCCCCAATTTTCTTCGGGATCTGTGAATGCCGCTACAGCTGATTTGTACTTATTGTGTATATACATCGAATCAGTGGCCACTCTAACCGCGGTATTAGGAAATCTATTTATCATCGAAAATAGATTAATAGAAGCATAGGCTAGCATTGAACTTCTCAAATGTGTGTACTGGGAATTATATCCATCACAGTAGGTAACAACCGTACCTAATTTCTCACCATTGGATAGAAAAGCATCCTTACGGGATACAAGTTTTCCTTGTTTCATTAAATCCGCTACAATAAAATCGTATTCAGCGACATCTATGATCAACCGCGAAGAGTATTTTGCGTTATCGTATCGTCCACCCTGGGTAAATTTACCGATTATTCTTCTTCCGAGATCTTTTGCTTGTTCTTTTTTAATTTCAAATAACTTCTTAGACCAATTTATGATTTCTTCTTCACTGAAATCTGGAAACTGTTTTCGTAGTTCGTTGATTATTCTATCTAGATCGGGTTGTGGTAGCCAAACTTCTTTCTGAGCTCGATAGCATATAATAGCCTCGGAAACAATCAACGATATTAGCATACCACAATCAATCATATATCTCAATAGCACTATTGGCATCCAGTGTTTTTCAGATAGGTGTCTACCGAGCCAAACATAACTACACGGATGTAACCCTGTAGCTAATTCAAATGATATCACACGAGCGAATCCGGTTAAATCAAAATCAGGCAATGGTCCATTAATCGCAACACGAGTCATTTCATGCGTGGGGTGTCCAAATCGTTTGAAGTACTCAGCGCATTCCCCATACCCGAGAAAACTTCCGGGATAACACGCGGATATATCAATTGAAATCATACCATCACGTGAGTATTTCGTATTCCACAGTCCTCCATGACCAAATTCGACGCAACTCAATTTAACATCCTCGAGAAAATCATTTCGTGTTGGACGCCATGAGTTTTTTTCTCTTGCGAAGTGAGCTACCACTGATGGAATAGTAAAACTATCCGTGAGTAGTTTTTCATGGGAATTCTCCGGTGAAAAATCACTAGCGATTTTTCTCATTCTGTTATCTAATTCTTCAACGCGATATAATTCACCATTTGGTTTTACAAATTGATCGAATTCTTCATCACTTCTAAGTAACCACACTGACACAGGATCATCCTTACACAACGCATGAATAGCATCGAATAATTTCTCTTCATAGAAAACATCCCCGACGAACTCCTTAGGGATATATTTCACGGTTCGTTCTCGTGGAAATATTGTTACCGCAGGTGTCCACGCGTGTTTGTTATGATCAATAATCTGTATTGGTGCTCCATTTTTGTTATATTTCGGTTCGTATAAAACCTCTCCCGTTATCGTCATAACTGTTATTGGAAATCTTAATGATGTTTCTAATTTAGCTATATCAGAAATCTTTGCACCATGCTGTTTCACTGTCAGTTCCCACTCGGTTATTTTCCTACGTCGCAGATCAGTTAGTTTATTTCCTCGGGATGCATTTGTGAAGTGTTCTATTATTCGTTCTGCTACACAATTAAGCCCTGACGAATATTTCATAGGAGCTAGTTTTGCGATATCGGGTTTATCATTTAACGGATATATCCCATAAACCATTGCTGTTACGGGATAAGATCTTTCGTAGTATGGTTTATCAATGCCGGTTAGAATCCCTGGTTTGGAATCTCTACTCACAATGACAGCTTTTTTATTCTTGAGGATTGGTTCAAATTTATCCTTAATAATCCATTTGCCATCGACTTCGATAATGAATTTGATTCGGAAAAAATGCCGTTTTTCCCCAACACGTGAAATTATCACTGCTGCTTTTTCATCAGTCATGGTAGCATCAACAACACCATCAATTCGAAATGTTGACCAACAATAAGATGCTCCATCACGCTTGAATTCATTAAAACAGTCTCTGATTTTACTAATCATGGCTTTATCAAGAATTGTATTCTTTGGTGTATTAGAAACTATATCGAGATTGAATTGAGCATCTTTCCAGGGGTAATCTCTCTTGGACGTTTTTTTTTGGTTTATCGAGATTAAATCTAGGATTGATTTTCAATAATCTCTTAAACTCTTTCATGTTTCCGTCTATTGGACGTTTTTTGGGTTTATCGAGATTAAATCTAGGATTGATTTTGTTACGTCTTTTTGGTTTATCGAGATTAAATTTAGGATTGATTTTCAATAATCTCTTAAACTCTTTCATGTTTCCGTCTCTTGGACGTTTGTTACGTTTTTTGGGTTTATCGAGATTAAATCTAGGATTGATTTTTAATAATCTCTTAAACTCTTTCATGTTTCCGTCTATTGGACGTTTGTTACGTTTTTTGGGTTTATCGAGATTAAATCTAGGATTGATTTTTAATAATCTCTTAAACTCTTTCATGTTTCCGTCTATTGGACGTTTGTTACGTTTTTTGGGTTTATCGAGATTAAATCTAGGATTGATTTTTAATAATCTCTCAAACTCCTTATCAGCATTTTTCGAAGGCGTTCTCCCTAATTCCTTCATGCTATAATTAAAACAAGCATTTAAATGAAAGATTTTTATATAATGAATCACTGCAAGTGGCTTATGATTGGATCAGTAATCCCGTGTAACAAATCATGCAGAAATGAGTTCTGTGGGTATCATATGCAAAGCTTTCGTCGTGGAAGCCTTGGTCCGTTACCGTGCATACGATGTGGAGTTGGGGTTAGGGGAAAATCTCAGTTGTGTTTGAATTGCGGTGGTAAGCGATACAGGGAGTTGAAGCGATATTATGATAAAAGAATAAAAAATGGACAATCAATCAGAAATTTTAACCCTGACACTGACAAAGTCAGTATTCTTGACGCTGACAAAGTCAGTATTCTTGACGCTGACAAAGTCAGTATCAAGGATAAAATCATAAGAACTCCTCAAGACTACATCGAAAGATTTATCATTAAACCAAACGATGAATTAGACAAACAATAGTATTATGTATACGAATGAACCAAGAATTCAGACAACACCCTGTGATCACAAATTATGAAGCATCCAGTGATGGGGTTGTAAGAAACCGCAGACTGAAGAAATCAGTTGGTGCTGACAATGGTATGGGGTATTTGGTGTTTGGTGCTGGAAAGAAAACTTATCTCAATCATCGTTTCGCATTTGAGTGTTTTTATGGATTGATCGAGGATGATTCTGTCATTGATCACAAGGATTCTAATCCGAAAAACAATTCTTTATCAAATCTGCAAGCTATCACACAAAGTGAGAATTTGAAAAGAGGAGAGACTGGAAAATGCTCAAAAAAAGCGAGACCTGTGAAATCTTTGAATACGATAACTAACGAAGAAAAAATATTTCAATCAATAACCAGCGCCGGTAGGCACTTCGATATTTGTCCACCCTCAGTACGAAGAGTTGCAGAGGGGATAACCAAAACGGCGATTTCAAAAAAGACAGGACAGAAAATTCGATTTAGTTACGTCTAATGCGTCATATTTTTCATTTAGAAATATATCATTATTATAGAATAATGAATTCTGAAAACATGAATAGCATTTTATCCGAGATTTCAAAATTGAAAAGTTGGGATATTGAACTATCAGATGGGTTAAATCCTGATCAAATCATGTCTGATTTTCAGGATATAAAATACGGAGTTAACAACAATAAATATATGCTACCAAAGAAGTATGCGCTCATCAAAGGAATTCAGAATTCTATTAAGGACTCTCTCGCATTTTCCAGTGACGTAAGTGTGTTCGCTCCGTTGTATACCATCGTAGAACGAATACGAAAAGAATTGGGGTACGAATACGAATTGAAAAAGGAGGTTAATTCTAAAGTTAGAAACCTACGGGCGTTAATTCAAGAAAATGAACAATTTTGATTGACCGACCATTTATCATTATTTGATTGACCGACTATTTATCATTATTTGATTGCCCGACCATTAATCATTTTTTTTTAGCCGACCCTCAAGGGATGTCAAAAATCGATGGTGTTAGGTCGGGATTGAAAAAGTGTTTTGCAATTGAAAAATTGTTTCTGATTTCAAATAATGGTCAATGAAGCATTAACAACCCGATTGGCTCGTGAACGACTGGATGCAATTAAGAAATTTGTACCAATTCGCGACTCTGTACGGAATAAACTGCAACAACGACAGAGTTTACAAACTGATTTTGCTGTGGGGTCTGAAGAATTGTTTAAACCAGTAACCACAGCAACGAAACAGATAGTGTCAACAATCTCTGAAGAAGGAAAAAAACAAGAAGAGTCTTTTCTTCCTGTGTTAGAAAAAATAGCAAAAAGAACTAAACAAACAAAAAAATCATTGAAAACACTTCCTCAGGATATATCAACCGCTTCAGAACAACAACGAGAACTTCAAGAAGATATCCCCCCACCCGAATTTCAAGAAGAAGGGGAGGATACTACTAGTGGACGAGTTGCATTCAATGAAAAACTTCTTCCCGGTAAATTAGATGAATTGAGAAATAAAAAATTTGATTCTATGGAAGAATTAGCCCAATTTGTCACTAGGAGTTTTCATCAGAGAAGAAAATATATTCAAGGTGATTATAATCTTCCCCCTAAAAAAGATTGGTATAGGGGGTTATATCGTATACTATCAGGTTCCTCTCAAGCAAAAGGAGATGATAAAACATTTCAGGAATATATGGCAGCAATAAAAAAAGCTGAATCATCTATAGGGGAGCAATCGGATACCGGATTTCTTAGACTACCAGAACAATCAAAATTTATTGATATAACACAATCCCCCCAACCGATGAAAATAACGAGAGAAGCTGATCATGAAAAAGGTGCAACCGGTATCACTGATAAAACCAAAGGATTTTCAGGCAGTGGTTTAGTTGGAAACTCTTCGAGGGAAAATCCTTGGATTTCATGTCCTGGTAGTGTTCTCAGTGATATATCACGATTAGAGGTTCTCATCGGAGGAAAACGAGCCGGAAATAACTCACCGGAAATAATTAATGAAGCAGCTGATATCTGTAGACGATTATTTCAGGGTGGTATCATGGATATCAGCACATATCGAGATTTCATTGGCGAGTTAGTGGAAAGTGGGTATCATAGTGACTGAATTGAAAAGTCAATTGAAAAATTGTTTCTGATTTAAAATAATGATCATACACTACAATCATGATAAACCAACCCTCGTCTATGTAGTTAATTCACGGTTTCCAGTTTATAGAGCATACTACGGAGATGGTTTAGGCAATACCATTGCAGGGTTATTTGCGAGAATGGCTCCAAAAGTGATGCCGTTGGCTAAACAACTAGGAATGAAAGCAATTGAAGTTATTCGTGATAAGGGTATTGGTGCTGTTGGAGATCTTGCTGGAAAAGCGTTTTCAACTGCGAAGAATAAATTAACATCATTAGTGAAATCACGAAGTGATTTACGAAAAAAGAAATCGTTACCGTCTACAGCGGAAATGCCTGCAAGTGTTAGTAGAATTATAAATAACGCAGTAGACGAAAAATTAGCGTCGATGGCTTTAACTCCCTTGATAAATCAAGGGGACCAAAATAACATGATAGCAAACATGATAGCAGGAAGTGGCTTTAAAAAAACACGACGATGAAATGAAAAATCGCGATTTAGACTCTGATAAATAGAATAAATGTTCAAAAGGTCACCTGATCCAGCATTTGATATGGATGCCCCAGTTGGCAAGAATGATTCTGTACGCGATTTTCAATTTTATTTTTATCACGCAGTACAACCAGATCTCCGATCGCGAATTGAACTTCAAGTTCATGATACCAGTAAATATTTTCTACCGTGTGAAGCATTTATTGAAGTAGAAGGAGAACTTGTAACAAATGTCGATGCTAATACACCATATGACAATAACCCAACTATCAAAGTCGGTTTTGTTAATAATGGGATCATGGCGTTATTTGAAAGCGCTAGATATCTCATTGATGGAAAGGAAATTGAATCCATTGACCGTGAAGTTGATGTGGCCACAACAATCATAGGGTTAGCGAGATACTCTGATGATTATACAAGATCAGCTGGTCCATCTATGATGTTTTCTAAGGATATTACAGATCACCCTGAACACAACCAGTATTCTAGAGTCAAGGCAACACAAGCTACCGCAGTTGATCCAGCACCAGCCGGATATACAAGACCAGCTGGTACTTTTGATGTCATAAATAATATCACTAACTATAACCTAGGGTTTGCAACACGCGTAGCAACGTTGCATGGACAGCGTCGACAGTTTTCATGTGTAATTCCACTGCATCATATTTTTGGATTCTGTAGAAATGTCCGAAAGGTTATTTATGGAGCTAAACACACAGTAGCGCTTGTACGAAAGGGTACTGATAATGATGCAATATGGCATGATGCTGGTGTTGCTGATGGTAAAGTCATTTTAACAAAACTAGCATTGTGGATGCCAGTGTTAACTCCATCGATCACAGCAGAAGAAAAATTGTTGTCATTTATGGAACAAGGAGGAAAGTCATTGTTGAGTTGGTTATCAGTGACTACGGATATTAAACAAGACAATGTTGATGATATATTTACTTGGCATCTGGCATCAAAACAAGGGGTTTCAGCTCCACGTCATATATTTGTGGCGTTACAGAATAATGCACGAGTTGGTAATCAACAACGAAGTCATATGATATTTGATCAGTTAGGTGTTAGAGAGGTCTCACTGAGAATAAACGGACAACAGGAACCATCTGAAGATGTACAACTTGATTACACTCACAACCATATTGCACGTGTATATCATAACCTATTATCGTTTATGGCACGTGATCAAAATGTGGATACTGGTTTGCAAATATCACAATTGGATTTTAAAAGCCTCTATCCGATTTATTACTTTTCATTGGAACATCTCGATTTGATGAGACAATCTGTTGTTGATATACACTTTAGAGCCCGTGTAACCCGTCCTGGTGGTATTGCTAATTATAGAGCGGTTGCTGTCATTCTTAGTGATAAATCAATGCTACTCGAAGGTGTTGGAGGAAGAATGAGAGTGTTAGATGCCCCAGTAGAAAATCTTTGATTGATTTTCTCGATTTTTCATTGAAATTGTAAACGATTTAGAATCAATCTATTATGTATAACATGTCATATAGTGTTATTAGTGTTGCGTTAACTCCCGGTCAATTAAAAAAATTGCAATCGGAATCAGCTAAAAAATGTGGAACCACAATCACGTTGAAACCCAACCAAATGACTGGTGGTGCAAATAAACTATCGCTGACAACTCGTCAGGTGAAACATTTCAATGATGCACTTGCAGCCAAAAAAGGTGTTCAGATTACTCTCTCTGCGGCTGCTATCAAAAATATGATTAAAACAGGCGGTATATTTCCGTTGTTAGCTGCGATTCCAGCATTGATTGCAGCAGCAGCCCCAGCGGTGGCTAAAGCGGCAGCGTTAGGAGCCGTTGGTACTGCAGCAGGAATGGCACTAAAGAAGGCAACTGGGAAAGGATATAAAAAAAAGGGAAAGGGTCTAAGACTACCAGGAACCCCGTATTCGTGGTACAGCGGAAAAGGTCTAAGACTACCAGGAACCCCGTATTCGTGGTACAGCGGAAAGGGTCTAAGACTACCAGGAACGATTTATTAATTCAGGAATCGAAGATTCCCATGTCCAATTTTGATTTAATGGATGCGGCTAAAAAACTAGTGATTAAAAATTTCAGAGGTGTTTTTATGAAAGATCAATTACCACATCAACCAAACAAAACTGAAACAGGTATTATTAATCTCGATAACAGCACCGGACCTGGTACTCACTGGGTTGCATACGCTATTGATCCACGTGGGATTGTTTATTTCGATTCATATGGATTAGCCCCACCAAAAGAGTTTATGCGGTATATAAAAACGCTTCCAATGAAGACTTGGTATTCTACGCTACCAACACAACAAATGAATGACCCACCAATATGTGGCAGCGAAGTATTAAATGTCCTTGACGCTATTTCTAACTCCTTGAGTAACCCAAGCGGAAAACCACCACATGTTGTCGTGAATGAATACACTAGCAATCGCTTTTTAGAGAGAGAAAGAGTTTTACAATAACATGATTGATATTTGGGGGAGATCTTTGAAACCCAAACCCGATGGTACTGCACCACCTGATTCTGTCAAGGATATAAAAAAAATAATTGAAGATGAAATCGCTGAGACGTTAAATTTAACAAGTGTTGATCCTAATGAAATAGGTGTATTTCAAGACAAACAGGGTAAATTGAAATCCAGTGATGTGTCATTGGATGATATTTTAGTTAAACAACGAAACGCAATCGAGAACACCGTTGCGTTATTTTCCGATCAGGGTAAATTGAAAACCAGTAATATTTCTCTGGATGATATTTTGGTTAAACAACAAAACGCAATCGAGGATACTATCGCGTTATTTTCCGATCAGGGTAAACTCAAACCGGGTGTACTAGTTTCGACGATTACAGATCGATTAAAAACTCTCAACGATGAGTTAAACAATTCTGTGGTTGTACTAAAAACACTTGAATCTAGAATTGAAGATAACGGAAAACAGTTTATATCATTTCGTAGAAATATCATTGATAAATTTATTGGAACCCAGTTGGATAAAATTGAAATAAAACTCCCTGATATTAAAAAATCCATCGATGAGACGAAAACTTTCATCGAAGCCGTCAAAGGTGATTTTTCGAGGATGATAACAGCCATTGAAAAAACAAAAATTCCTCATGAGAAAACCAACAACGTAGTATACACGATCCAACACGGATCATTTGAGTGGACACCTACAAACAACAAATTAGATATCACTGCAACCGTTAAGGGTATTTATCGATTAACACTAGTAACACCATTATCTCAATTTAATATTTCATCGTCCAGTTCATCCGGGGTCAACAATACGATTTCAACGATCATCGACAAGGATACAACTGAAAAGTTCACTATAACAGCTACTGATAAAAATTTGATTGGGGTTTCAGTAACCTGGTATGTTGAATTCGTAGCGGATTTAAGTAAATAACTAAATCGTTACGATTTCACAATTGAAAACGCTAGTGTTTTTAAAATAAAAATGATTTCATCAACTCAATGTCGCTATGATCAGGTCAGAGAATTTCAGAATAGACTCAAAACCCTCACTGAGGAGTATCAAATAAAAATGAAAAAATACCGACGAAGAATCACCACAATTGATGTTATTATATACTCGGTGTCAAGCGTTCTCACTGGTGCCGGAATAATACTTGCATCGGTTACAATGATTGCCCCGGTCGTAGTTCCAATTTGCATTTCTGCGGTGGCTACAATCGGGGGTATATTAACCGGGATAGCAAAAAAGATATCATCATGCAGCCAGAGTAAACTGCAGAATTACTTACTTCAATTTCATATTGCATCAACCGCATATTCGCAATTATCATTGATGATATCGTCGTCACTCGATAATACGATTATATCAGATAGTGAATTCTCAGCGATGGTCAGTATTTTTGATTCCGCGATATCGAAATTAGAGCGACAACATGAGTATAATAACAATGACAACACCGATGGAATCAGAAAACACGAACCCAAAAAACAAAATGATCTCAATAATATCAACATTACCAGATTGTGAGTTCTCAGTGATGGTCAGTATTTATGATTCCTCGATACCAAAATTAGAAATAAATCATGAGTATAATAACAATGACGACACCGCAGGAATTACTTCAACAAATAGTGGAGAACACGAACCCAGTACAAACAAGCATGATATCAATAACATCAACGAATCCAGAATTCAGTGTGAATTTCCCCTCTCCGGTCCCAGTGAAGGAGATAGCGCTTGCAAAACTACGAGTGTATCACAGTTGGCCTAATATCAGATCAAAATCATTTGGTGGTCAACAACCCAATAATTCTTTAGTGTTTGCGAATAAGAATAAACCCGACGGAACCCCAGACTGGAAAGTTGTTTCGATACCAACAGGGTCATACCAAATAGAACAAATCAATAATGAATTCGCGCGTAGAATAAAATCGATTACTGGAGTAGAGTCAAAAATCGATATAACAGTTCATGAACCGACGCTATCATCCGCAATTGAGATAAGCACAGAAGGATACGTAGTAGATATCTATCAAAGCTCAATAAGAACCGTACTAGGATGGCCTGAAAAACCACCAGGGGGAAAAACCGTTGATTTACCAGAACCACAAAAAAATGATTATGTCACCGACGTGATAAAAAATCATGATCCAATAGGGAGTAGTTATAGAGATTACCAATTCATTACAGATTTTTTTGATTTAATATACCAACCAACTGGAAGAGAGAAGCCAGGGGAGAAAATAGAGGGGGATTATTTTGTTAACAAACCTAAAATCACTGGTATGATTTATGCAATAAACAACGATTTATCACTGTTGTTAATACCCCTTAAATCCGGCTCTCTCACCCGAGATGAATTTATCAGCGTCGTAGAAACATGTAACAAAATTATCGACGATATGGAAAAATTTAATTCACAAATTATTCGATTTATACTCGATGATAAAAACCCCATATCGAGAACAAGATTTGCATCAAACTATAATATCCGCGTTGAAGATATTCCAACATTCAAACTACCAGGATATAACGTACCAGAACTAAAAAAACTTCTCAATGATGCCATCGATGTTGGTTTCAAAATAATTCATGATACGTGGAAAAAAACAGCATCACCGGAAATAAAAATCCTCAAACATAATAATGACCCAGATGGTGGCGGTAGGCATATCGCTCCGTTCAATGTGAATATTTCATCGGTGATTGCGCTCAATTTAGTGTGTGATGTTATCGAAGGAAGCTATCAGATTAATCTAGAGCAATCAAATCAAGCTCAGCAGGGATATATTCTTTATTCATTTGCACCAACAGCTCCTCCAGGATTCCTAATTATTGAAAACCCAATTAATCCTGTCTATATGCGATGCCATAATAATTCATTAACCAGAATTAATTTCAAACTCACCGACCAGTCAAATAATCTGATTGATTTACAAGAAGAGGTGTTAGCGATTAGTCTGTTTGTAAAATCATAAGGATTTTCATCCTAAAGACTCGATCAAATTATTTATTATTTTTGTTAACCCAGAACTGAAAACTTTAGCAGCAGAGAGGGTGGATGACAACAAGTTGCGACCAAAATTAATTAAAAAATCGTTTTCATTTTTTTAGTTAAAATGATTTCGTAGGGAGATTTCAATCAATTTTTTGTCTGAAAACGTTGTAGGGTTCGCCTTTTTTTGGTTAAAATAAGATTATAAGACGGCTCGGTTTAGGATTTCAATCAAATTTTGTCTGAAAACGTTGTAGGATTCACCCTCTCTGCTGCTTATATATATATATATATATATATATATATATATATATATATATATATATATATATATATATATATATATATATATATATATATATATATATGTTGATAGATAGATACATACATACATACATACATACATACATACATACATACATACATACATACATACATACATACATACATACATATATAGATTGATGGATAGATAGAAAGATAGATAGATAGATAGATAGATAGATAGATAGATAGATAGATAGATAGATAGATAGATAGATAGATAGGTAGTTAGATAGGTAGATAGATAGATATATAGATAGATAGGTAGATAGATAGATATAGATATATAGATAGATACATGCATGCATGCATGAATACAGACAGACATACAGATAGATAGATAGATAGATAGATAGATAGATAGATAGATAGATAGATAGATAGATAGATAGTTTTGTAGATAGATAGATAGATAGATAGATAGGTAGGTATATATATATATATATATATATATATATATATATATGTATATATATATATATATATATATATATATATATATACATAGGTAGGTATATATCTATATATATATGTTGATAGATAGATAGATAGATAGATAGATAGATAGATAGATAGATAGATAGATAGATAGATAGATACATACATACATACATACATACATACATACATACATACATACATACATACATACATACATACAGTCTGATAATTGTTCTTCTTTGGAATGTACGGGATATATATATAGATAGATAGATAGATAGATAGATAGATAGATAGATAGATAGATAGATAGATAGATAGATAGGTAGGTAGGTAGGTAGGTAGATAGATAGATATATAGATAGATAGGTAGATAGATAGATAGATAGATAGATAGATAGATAGATAGATAGATAGATAGATAGATAGATATATAGATAGATTGATTGATAGATAGATAGATAGATAGATAGATAGATAGATAGATATATAGATAGATAGATAGATAGATAGATAGATATATAGATAGATAGATTGATAGATAGATAGTTTTGTAGATAGATAGATAGATAGATAGATAGATAGATAGATAGATAGATAGATAGATAGATAGATTGATTGATAGATAGATAGATAGATAGCTTTGTAGATAGATAGATAGATAGATAGATAGATAGATAGATAGATAGATAGAAAGATAGATAGATAGATAGATAGATAGATAGATAGATAGATAGATAGATAGATAGATCGATACATAGATAGATAAATATATAGATAGATAGATAGATTCATACATACATAGATACATAGATCAAATAGATAAGCTCTTGTGTTTATTCCCTTACTACCAAATGAAGTACAATAATATTGGTTAAACATTCTTGGAATCAGGTCAAATTCAGAAGTAAATACTGAGTATATATTAGTCCCCTGTGTATTTGTATAGATCAAACGTCGAAAGATAAAGGAATATATGCATTGGTAACTGTAACTTACGTTTATCCGGACAAACTTTGATATCTGAAACAATGTATTCAGTATTTCAATATATATATTCTTCTCCTGCTATTCCTATTTCTTTTGTGTCTTTTAAAGATGTTTTTCTTGATATCTGTGTGTATATATCCTTATATGAATCGGTGAATGAATATAGCAAGATGAATTGGTTAAAATTGTCTTCACAAAAAATATTATCAATTTGATAGTTTTACTGTCTGCATCATAGGTGTTAATGAATAAAAAAAGATTTCACTAAAATATTCTTATGTATACTTTTATTGTTACAAAAGTAATAATGCAACATTAATCTTTGTGTTTACGTACGTACTTACGCAAAGCCTGTTTTATGTGTTCAAAAGTACCAATGCACCGGACGTTGCTGTGTTTTATACACAAAGTACTAATGCAAAGTTGATATGTTGTGTACGAAAAGTACTAATGCAAAGTTGCTATGTTTTGAACAAATGATACTTATACAATAATGATGTATTAAAGATGCGAATGCATGGTCGATCTGTTGTGTACAGTCCATTATAATGCAAAGTCGATCTCATGTACAAAAAATAATAATGCAATGTTGAACTGCTATGAACTCACCAAGACAAATAGGACAACAATTCAGTTTTGAGATGGAAATGCAATCGCCAATTGATGGACAAACCAAGTCACTGCAGACGCCATTTGTACAATTTTTACACTTGTCATTGATGTATTGATGTTCGCTGACTAGTCTGGCACATTTCTTACACAAAACTCTAGAGCTCGGACAACATATTTGTCCATTTCCTCCGCAGCCGTAGTCCGTCATGCACTCATTTACTAAGCACGTATCATTTTCTTGCAATGAAATCGGGCAAGTTCTCGTCTTTATTACTGTGCCGGTTTCATACCAATCTAGAAAAGATGTTTTGATACGTATGTAAGGTGAAATAAAATCCACATTTAACAAAAATACAAATCCAAACCGAATTACAAAAGAGTTAGAGCAACCATTTGTATCTATCAGATCTGTCATAATGTCATAATTTTAACTGATTTAAATCTGATGTCATGTACAATCGTTAACGGCAGGGTCATAGCAATCCTTTCCGTACAGTGACGATTGTATGTTTAGTTTTAAAAACTAGGAGAGTTAATTTCAAAAACTGTATGAAAATCTATTAAAAATGAAAAGACACACTAAGTCGTCTTTAAATAAGCATGTATTTTGTATCCTGTATTTATATATCTAGCCTTGTCAAGTTTGATGGCTTCTATCTAAATGTAACAAACCTGTCCTTCACAGACAGTTGTCATCAATATGGATTTATTCAAAGAAAACTTGAAATGTATTAATGAACCTGACCATAAATGTTACTTCTTTTTGACATATTTGCTGTTTAAACATATCTGAAAATCTACTACAATGAAAATCACAAAATGTAAGCTTTCGGAAAAAAAGGAAGAAACGTTCAATACAGAAACGGTCATGAATATTTACTGAGATTTATATTTTGAGCAAAATCAAAGTGTCCAATGCTTACGTTACACACACACACACACCCACCCACACACACACCCACCCACCCACACACACACACACACACATTAATATCATCGTACATGAGCAGACATCCCGAACACAAATAAATCAGTAAGAATAAATTAATCTTTATTTATACACCAGAACGTTTTAAGAGCAAAGAAAAATACTATTTCATACTGTGGTGAATTTGATAGCGATAGTGCTTGCCGAATGTTCCGTTATAAAATTTCAAAAGCTATCAACCTCTATTTAAAAGTTATGTGAGTCTTTTTTACTGTGATTATGAATGCATCACTGCACGATAAAAATAAACGTGGAAGAAACAAAAAAAAAAACAACAACAACAACCCCCCCCCCCCCCCGGAAACATCAAGCTAGAGGCAACGGAATATCAGAGGTACATTTAAATTCATAAACCACATTCCACCAGCTGGTTGCATCTTTTCTTTGGATGATGAATGATCATTAATAATATCACAAACTCAGAGTATATTATATTCCGAGATCAAAATTTTCGGTTATATCACACTACCGGTACCTTAACCAGCGGCTAATGTTGTTAGCGTGACCTATACTGGTCACTTGATACGAGAGTGTGATTAGAGTGTGATCAAAGTGAAATTAGAGGCAGACAATACACATAAATCTAGATATGGCCTCCTTATTGCACATATATTGATCTATAATAGGCAGTTTTACCAACATAAATAGAACGGGGACATCCACATTCCACTGTGCCGAACCAAACCAAGTTGATTGCATGATTGCATCAGAAGACTATATATATATATATATATATATATATATATATATATATATATATATATATATATATATATATATATATATATGGAAGGAAAGTGAAGGAGGCGATCAAAATACTACAACGGATGTCAACACTAAACAGGGATGAGGGTTTGAATTACATCCATCTACACCAATCTCCTCGTATTATGTGGACATTATAGTCACGTAATCAACATTTGTCACCGATGAAGGCAGTGTGATATTGCCGAACATTTGAAACTCTAATATATTTATGCTTTGAATTTGGGAAATTACTAATGATCACATTCAACCAGGTTTGATTGTGTTTAAAATCAATTCAAACGATATATTAAAAAAAATAGAATAAAGAGAAATAAAAAATATTTAAAGCTAGTGTATACATGTAGATTCACAGACTGAAAAATGCAAAACACTTGACAATTATATTTCATATCTGCGAGAGTAAAATTGTTCCTTGGAAATCGCTTTAAGAAAGGTACAATGTTTAAAGACAAGTTTAGCGACTAAGAATCGTCCGCATAGTTTTAATTATTTATCAGGTAAATATTGACTTTCAGCTTTTAACAAATATAACGTGAAAATTATAAATATCAAGCATGTTATTTTTTCCGTCTTGTGCAATTAGGATACACTTCTGTTGATCAAGACAATTGTTAAAATGAATCAGATAAAAATTTGCATATCACATCAAATAACAATGCCATGCGTTTCGTTCAGTAAAGATTTTTTGACTAGCAATGACATGTAAAACGGTAAAGATACGCATCTCAAATGAACAATCTGGTTTTTTTTAATTAAAATTACGGCATTAAGTAGAACAACTAGCAAAAGCCTTAAATGGTACCACAGTAATTGGAAGACAGAATCAGTGTATTAATATGCAGTCTTAATATTTGAGGAAAAATATTTACCAATATGAATATACTAGTATATTTCATGAATTGATGCATTTTGAAACAGCAATAAAACCAAAGAAAAGTTATATTTAAACCCATGTGATTCCGATGTTGAAAATGATGTGTACTATCATAATCATGATGTAATGAAACATTGGGAAATTTAGGAGATATGATGTGAATAGTTTAGGAATGTCTGTATGAAAAATACTTGATCCAGATCATCACACATTGTCTTTCTACATTTATTAACACGCTCAATTTTCAAAAAAATTAAACTCCGTTAGCTTTGTTAGTTACAAAGCAATCTATATGATATTAGTGGTGATGACTGAGCGATATGAGAGTGCACACTCTCGTCCAACCACCTGGATTGACAGGGATCGACGCCGCGTCACTGACTTTAGAAAGTCTAACATGTTGGTACCTCATATATGGAATGGTCCAAATGGCGGAAACCTGGGACTGATAATCTCAGCCATGATCAGATCCGTTTCCCAGGAAAGACCCAAGGGGTATATAAGGGTATCCATGGTAGGAAATCTGAAGTTGTATGCTATGGCTGAAACAAACCTAGCCATATCCTAAAAGACTGCAGGAAACATCGTCCCACGATAAATGCAATCATAAGACACTGATATAAGGTGTAAAACAGTTGAATAATCGAATACAGCAACAGCTACGATAAACGGAGAGAAGGCTACATTACTGTATGACACCGGTTGTAGTTATCCGTCCTTGGTGGATGGCAAATTTGTCAAATTTCCTGATTATACAGGTGAAATAGCAGAAGTCCGATTTGCTAATAGGATTAAAGATTCGTTTCCGGTTGTCTGCATTGACCTTGATTCGCGGTATATGACAGGGCACATTCAAGTAGCGTGCTTGTCAGGATTGTCGTACGACTTAATTGTAGGATGTATTTATTTGTTGCCAGAGAAAAAATCATATGAGGTGTACACTTATTATACACGTTGGGTCCGTAGAGACGAGGTCTATGAACCGAAAGTCAGGGTCGAAACCGCTGGGTATCTCGACTTCGTCTATAGACATTTTGCTACCTGGTGAATTAAAGAGACTTCAAGAGGAAGATATTACCATTACCAAGATACGCGGGTATGTAAAGAAGTCCGTGGGGAACTTGCCAGACGATGAGTTCGCGTTAAGTGGGGTTTCTTGTATCGATACGCTCAGAAAGTATCCGAGAGGTATAATCAGGTGATTGTACCTAGATCTAAGAGAGCAGACGTTGTGAGGACCCATGACAGTATAGAAACAGTTTTGGACGGATGAAAAAGCATCTGAGGATTTACGAACACAACGTAGATAATTCAATTCAGCTTATGTTATATCAACAGTATTTAATAGCAGTGTCTAATTTGGATTTTTAAAGCATCATAACGAGTGGTGAAAAGAACATAATGTCCACGTCTGATTGCATCACCTTCTTCTCGACCGTATTCCAGAGTTTCTGTTTCCGCACGTCCTTCCATTCCGACTGCCTCATCCTTCGCGGACATCACTCGTCACTTCTCTTTTCTTCCAGACTTAACTCCTCACTACTCTATTTTTTTGGACCTCACTCGTCTCTTCTCCATTTATCCGGACTTAAATCTTCAGACGTAGAGTCTCACTCTCTCGGAAAACTGTTTCCTTAATGCTGTTAACTTTAGAGTTTGTGCATCCGGCGCTAAACCCTGTTTTTCTCACATGACATACACCTGGTCCCTTTCTTGTTCAACACGGAAAGCGCTATTCTTTTCTTTCTATGCTTTCTCGGAGTCAAACGTCTCTCTCAGAACATTTTGGACTAAAGAAGTTCGATCAAGGTTGTCACTTTATAATCCCATTACTTCCAAGGTGTTCGCCTTACTTTCACTCTGGTCAATCATCGGTAATGGTTTATAAAAAGTGTCCAAAGACAATCATCTCTTTAGTCAGTCAGAATCTCTGAACTATGTTAAATAACTCTTCCCTTTGAAGAATGACTATCAGACACGGATCGGAAGTTCAGCTGTCTCTTTCTCAAACCCGTGTTAAGATAACCGGTCAATGTCATTGAGTCGGAACACTGGTTCCTTTGATGTTTTTACGTTAACATAGAAGATGAGATAAAATATCAAAGTGACCCTTAACAAAGACTTCCCATGCTTAAATGTGATAAAATCTGAATGCCCAGTGTATTAAACTTTAAGGTTCAATGCTTATTCAAACTTCAATATTTCACAGTGTACTAATCAGAAGTTGTACGGTCCATCTTCTATAGGTGACACCAGTATATTGCCTCATTTTTCTACAGTTTAATGTAGCAAACCAATTTTTTTAACTCTTGAATACTATAGTGCAAGGTGCAAGCATTGTTCTGATATTTCTCATTAGGGTTTTCTTGACACGGAGTTTCGTAATGTATGGTTTCAAAATCACATTGTACTAGAATCTGCATGTGGAACATGCTTCGCTAAACCGCACGTATTGCGCTTTCAATAATATCATTTTCTAAGTTAATGATGTCACTCGGTTATATGTGACCTTGAGTATCTGTTAAAATAATGTATCAAATATAGCAAACGCTAAAAATGACTTTATCACTGACATATAACAAGCGTTAACTTGGAAACAATCGGAATAGACCAAAAGCAAACAGGATAACAACGTAATTTCTATATACACTGATGAGCACAAAACGAACTAAAATAACTCTTGCAAACGGAACTTAAAAATAAATAATAAGTAAAATATAACTGAAAAGGAGTTGTAAAAGATGGAAGGTTAGCAAATAAAGAAGATAAATACAATCTTTGTCTGTGTTAAGCTTTCCAAATTATTGTCACAAAGAATTTTCATTCACTGGTCTAAGTATTTATTCCATGATGATATTGCGTGAACTATAGTACTATATCTGACTTATTAACGTCACAATTAGCATTTGTACAGTCAGTGTTTAATGATGTTTCTAGCGGTCTTTTCCAGAGCCGTCCCTTCGTGTCTCTTGTGTAGAGATAGGTCTCTTTGAGCGAAGGAGTTTTATTATGTATTATTACTAGTTATAACTGCCATTTATAATGTTCAAAGTTACGAACTCAGATTGTTTTCTTTCTTTAGATCTTGAAAGTACGTATTTGTGGTGACTTTTCGAAGATCTGCTCATTACGAAACTGTGGGAAATATTACTCATTATAAATGCATCTTGAATGAGATGATCAGCGGCTTGAAAAGATCCCATTACCATTGTCAAATTGTCCTCGATATTCAATATCCCAGACAATTTACTTTGCATTAAGATCTTATATTTCTACTCTACTTGATGTGTATGTGGTAGACGACTGCACACTTTGTCTAACAATATTTGTGGTGTTTCTATTTGTGGTGTTTCACATCAATATCATGGGTATAGATTGTGTCAATGACACCTGCCACCCGCATGCCTAGGCAAGATACATTAAGGCCACACAAATACCATATCATAGACAACTAAAATACAATTAGATATTGCTATAACTTTGGCATCCTTATGTGATAACTCCAAACTAGTATCTATATGTTAGAGGTGTCAAAATATCTAATTATCTTTTACAAAAAGTTTAAGTGACCTTATAAAATGGGACACATTCTATCGTAAATTGCGCGAAAAATGATTGCACAAAAGAGGAATGAAATATGTTTCCCTGTTAAAACTCTTACAAAAAATAGAGATTAACATTTAGTACAGAGGCTTTAATTTTTTTGACCTTGATCAGTGAACGTAACATCTCAGATAACATTTTACAACATTGGTTTTTAGTTTGCTATACAATTAGCTTAAAAATGATATATTCTGGCAACTTTTCTCACGCATTTCCCATGGAAGTGCTGCTGAACTTTGATAAATACATGAATTTTAATTTAACTAGTTATATGCCTTATACTCATTTATATTAGTGTCTCATTTTCAGCAGACTAATCCATCTTTATTAATAAAAACACAGTACTATGCAAACGCTTCAGGAATATAATAATTGCTTTTTCTATCACTACTAGGAGGAATGTGAAATTTGAAAAATTACTTTCTATATATGATAACGTTGGTCGGATTAATTGTATTTACACCAGATGAAATTATCTTACATGCCATCAGCAACTTCTTATTTAAAATAATTAGACCCCAAACCCGAAAACAAATTTTGCCACCCCTTGTATATTTTAAAAGTTCAAATAACTGTACGATAACTTAAAACTAGTCTTTATATATTTGATAAGTCATTAGATTTCTTGTTTGACTACTTTGGCAACTTTAAATATTTACTTTTCCAGAAAATCATTTGTTTTTCTATTGTAATCCTCAGTTTATTCCTTGTACGTTTTGTTTTTACTTTTCATTGCATCAGAATTTGGAGAAACCTTCCATTAATTCCAAACTGTATTATATTCATTATTGTCGTGTTCATATGGTTGCATGTCATTTATATCTGACACTGGTCATTGGCGTAGCTTGTAAGACCATTATATATAGAAGTGTTTGTTCCATTTCTTGCATCATGTGTGAGTGGATTGTTCGACTAATTGGTTACATTACTTTCAGTTTAGACATTTTTATTTCGTTTTGTCTCCTTCGCATAAGCCATTGATTGAGGCTTGTCAAAATAGCTGTACTGCCAAACCATCCTAAAATGTTTAAGATACTGTACCTTGTTGGTCGTTTGAAACAAGATAAAAGCATGGAATACTTTATGCTTTAACAATTTTAGGGCATTATCAACAAATCAATAAAATGGCCTCCTATAATAGGTAAAATTATTTTCATCAATATGCAGTGCTTCTTAATTTTTTTCAAAGACATTAATCATTTCAGATTGATTTCAAAGTTTTACGTTCCTGCAGTTATCTCTGAAACTACTACTTCGTATGCATAGTGACGATCTGTTGTTTTAAATCTGTCGTTGCTACTATAAAGTCTATGTCTGCTTTTCTCGAATCGTTGTGCACCATGTACAAGTTACGAGAAATTCAGGCTACATTGTACGCTTAGTCGTATAAAAATTCGTATATTTGCCTACACTAAATACCTTGTTGTTGTAGGGTTTAACGCTATTTTTCAGCACAACTTAGGCTATACTTGGCAGCCAGTAAGAATGGTGGAGAAAGAACACGGGAAAGCCCAAGAAAGAACGACCGACCCAAGAGAAGCTGCTGGGAAGCTTTCTCACATAACCACATAGGCGAATTCGAGTTTCGAACCGACCCTCGCTGACAGAGGTGAGATGGCAGCGCTTTAGACCACTTTTCCACTCGGGGCCTCTCAGCAAATACGTAATTTATTCTTTGTTTACACTGCATGTTGCTATCAGAGATTAAGCTCTTTATTTCCTAGTTATAATTATCCTATGTCACATGTAAATCTGTCATCTTTTCTAAAGCAAGACAAACTATACAATGTAATTTTGAAATCTATAGATTGAAACATTTATTCTATTCAATGTTCTATTCTACACAACTATCTTTGACCACATTTATGTCCTGTTAAAACATGACAATTTATAGTCTTTATCTCAATATATCAATAGTTTTGCTTTCGTGTACTTGTTAAATATTAACATAACTTTTCTGAATGCCGTTGAATATGCCATGTGGTTTTGGCGCGCTTGCGATTAGATAGTATTGATTACTTAAAAATCATAATAGCTGGAGGTTTAATTCTTGTAATTTGCTTTGCTTGAAATTACCAATCTTGTTTGAATCAACATCCAAATACTCTCTCTCTCTCTCTCTCTCTCTCTCTCTCTCTCTCTCTCTCTCTCTCTCTCTCTCTCTCTGTAATTATAAAAATCTGTCCTTTTTAGTGCACTGTAGAAAACTGGTAACACTTTTCCACTAGATCATTAAATGTTCATTCTTCATCAGCAAAATTATATGTATATGTTATGGGATTATATATTTGGACGAAATTATGCCACCTATTGATTGAACGCTTTAGTCAAGTTTCGGGTTTTCTATACTTTTTCTCTTTAGGATTCACTTTATGCTGAACAGTACAATATATGTTGAGGTAATAATTTTACTCGATATGAACTATTTATGTCATGATACCATTGAACATCGTAACTGGATTCACTTACGACTTGTTTTAGTAAAGTTATGTGATCATATTACATATTTAAGGCTGATAAAGAAATAATCGTGGAAAAATACTACTACTACTATTACTGCTACTACTACTACTACTGCTACTGCTACTACTAATACTACTTCTGCTACTACTACTACTACTAATAATAATGATAATGATAATTAATTATATAGCAAGAAATCATTTGCTAATTATGAATCGTGCGATTTTCATCTTAATACGTTTGACGAGGAACCAAAGCTGAATTAAATAAACCAAGTCAAGCATTATAATACAAGTTCTACAATTGATTATTAATGTTTCCAGGATAACGATGTTGGCACTGCCTTTGTGCAATATGACGATAAATGGCAGTGTCAACAAAATAGCTGACATTTGGCACAAATGAAGATAAGGAAAAGTAGATGTAAAGGAAATCGATCAGGTGACTTTAACAAATTGCTAATTTCAAGTTAAAACTCTGTAATTGAAAGTAAAAATCATTGAAAGTAGAGATTTATTTTTATTAACGAATGTTTCTGAATAAACTAAACACTTTTTCATACACATTACAAACAGCTTCGTTTGCAATGATAAGAGACTAAGGTGGCAATGGTCATACGGTAAACAAACATAATAGTTACATTGATTCCAGAAGATAAAATAAAGTGAAAGCTGTTACCACGATTTTCCTGTATAAAAGCAAGTAATCCTCTTGGATCATTTGCATTTATTTCCTCTGTTTTGCTAATGTTAGTCATCATCAAATCAAGCGTCACGAGAATCGCTTTCCTATTTCGGAAGAATTTTAGGATCACGTGAAGTCGTCCGGAAGATAGAGCCATTGACGTTATGCTGGCCTCATATAGACTTGGTGCCTGAAAGTTGATTCTTTTCCAACCTAAAATTTAGACAAAATTAAAGTATAGCTTATGATTGGATACATCAGCACACTGCAGGGCAAACTATTACCACATTGAGATATAACAGTCATGACAATCTTTCTCTTACACCATAACAAGGTAACACAAAATGATAGGTATTATCATTAGATCCTTTTCTCTTGGGGCGATATTTTGATAAATATAAACTCCTTTTCTGGCCAAATCCTGATCAGGGTTTCTCTAATCTACTGCAATTAGGGTTTCTCAAAAACAGTACTTTTTAAAAAACAGCTGTTTACTGTTTCTTATTTTCCAAAAACAGCTGTTAACAGCTGTTTTACTGTTTTTCCTTAAAATGCATTAAAATAAAAAAAAATTCTGCAAAGTTTTTTATTTATATGTTTTTAATGACATGTTTTAAAAAACTTTTTTTTACTTCTTCTTCGACTTATTATAAAAAAATTTGAGGAAGACCAGTGCATTCAGCGATTTGTCAGATAAGCGAGATCTGATTTTAGTTTTTTTTTTTAATATGAATTAAGGTCGCATGCGCAACTATGTGCTTTCGCGACCAGTTAATGACCGAGGGTCGGGCTATTTGATTGGTCGGGACCAAAGGTAACTTTGACTACACTAGGCTGTGTTGTCGCAGTCTCCCCGGCACCCGCGTTAAATGGCAGTCTCGCCTTAGAGTAAAATGTCGGGTCACGGCAAAGCAGGAAGGCAGAACAAATACAAATTATTGTGTAAGCCACCTGTGGAATTATATCAAATCTGATTTTAGTGCAAAAGCTAGCACTCACGGAGAAAACACGTTCCACGTCAGTTGAAGTGGGTTTGATCGATAGTAAAGGATCATAAAGCTTTTGAAGATGATCTGTTCGTTTACCAGTGTTTTTAAACAATACAAATTTACTCTTCAACCATTTGAATTTATCTTGAGCAGTGTTAGTGGTGGTGGTACTATCTTGAAGTTTCAAATTCAGCTCCTCTTGAAGTGACATTGTTCTTTCTTCGGCATCATTTGAAAGAGTTTCAAATTGTTTCTCTTCATCATCATCATCGTAATCGTCAATAACACAGAATAAGCGAGAAGCAAGACTGGCGGCAAATATCAGTGTGTTTTTTGATGGCGAAATAGAAGGATCTTTAAGTGAAGGTAAAAGGTTCATAACATCGTTGTTAATTCGCTCATCAATGCGTCGCTTTATGTTGTCATGAAGCGTTCGACTGATTTCATGATCGATGTCTGAGAGTTTTTGAAGCATAAACTTGATTATTACATCTGCAGACAACAATGTAGCATCTTTGCTTAAATTTTTGACAGCAACCTCAACTGGTTCTAGCACATTTTTCAGAACTTTCAATGCCTCAAAATCAACGCAATTAATATATTCTTCTGCCTCAAACTCCAAAAGTGTCTCACGAAGAAGTTTCTCTGTCTGAATTAAGGAGTCTAGCATTGTTGGAATAGAGTTCCAGCGAGTCTTGACATCCAAATGCAACTCCTTATGATGTCCAAGCTCAGCAAAGACTTTTTCTTGGAATACTTGATTTTTAACTGAAGATGTTTTGATAAATTTGATCGATTTTCGTGCATTCTTAAGAATTTCATTGTAGTCAATTTCTTTCTCAGCATCAGTGTCTTCAATAAAGTCAACATCAGCAACGTCATCGAAATCGTCATCTTCAGCAACTTCGTCACTATCCAGCAACCCCAGCAACGAATCATCAAATTCTGGTTCTTCTATAGCTTTCTTTGGAAATAATGTGTCACAAACACCAAAGGATTTGAAAAAAGACCGTTACATGTTACGTAACCTCACTTTTATATTATTAGGCAAAAACATTTTAAACATTTATATTTAATTTTAATATTTTATTAAGCAAAGTTTTTTAAAGAAACAACAGTAAAATCAGTTCTGAGAAAAAACAGCTGTTTGCTGTTTTTGATTTTTCGCAAAAAATCAGCTGTTTAACAGTAACAGTAAAACAGCTGTTAGAAACCCTAACTGCAATGTTATTGAGATTACTAGATTACCTGTTTTAATTACAAAAAAGTAAATTTGCAATATTTCCAGTTTATTTACCGTTCTTTAGGTTCTATTTCATATGCTTATGTTTAGTTTATTTTGGTAATGAACACTTTAATTTAGTAGATAGCGGGCAAACAATATCAAGCAAACAATCGTAGTGAAAAATCTTGTTCTTTGCGTTCCGATAATAATAATAATAATAATAATAATAATAATAATAATAATAATAATAGTACTATTAATAATAATAATAATAATAATAATAATAATAGTACTATAAATAATAATAATAATAATAATAGTACTATTAATAATAATAATAATAATAATAATAGTACTATTAATAATAATAATAATAATAATAATAATAATAATAACAACAACACCTTCATCATCATCATCATCATTACTTTCCGTTGCCTCAACAATTGGATATTTATTATCAGGATCTCAAAGCATATAATGCACCGATTCAGTTGTCTTCAGAATAAGTTCTTTATGTACTTAATTTACTTCTTATTCAGGATTATTTTGGGCAAGTCTATGTTTCTTATCAGTCATCTTTATTCATATTGTGTAGGACCTTCAACTGAACACATACGCACACACACACACATACACAGAGGTGGTCTAGTGGTTAGAGCGTCCGCCTCGGATGCTGGAGGTCGTGGGTTCGATATCCGGCCGAGTCATAGCACAAACTTACAAAAATAGTACTAACAACTGCCTTACGTGGCGCTCAGCATTAAGAGATTAGTTTTAGGACTGGTCGGCCTGGTGACAGGATAATGTGACAGGGTGGGACAAATTGCCCCAGTGCTGGATAGCATTGTAAACAGCCACACTGCGGACATCGTAGTGATATGACTGAAAAATTGTTAAAGCTACGTTAAAAATCCAAATCACACACAAACACACGGACGCACACAAACGAATCTTTCCAGTTAGACCCAGCCGCAATTGTTCGTCATTATATATTTACTACAACAATATATTGCGTTAAAATATTCAAATTAAAAAACTTCTTCGAGACTCCGAAATGATTATATTTAGTCTTTTTCATGTTCACAGAAAATGAAATAAAAAAGGCACCAGCTGTCAGGGTTGCAAGCTGTAATCTTCTCATCGAAACAAGTTCTTGGATGTGGCAACAATATCTAATACTGCTATATTTGACCTTATATTTAACCTAGGATACAAAATTTCACTTATCACATGGAGATAAAAAGGCCATGTGATAATCGACGTCAGTTCTTATGATGTCGTAATAGGTTTCTGCTTGGTGATGGAGTTCTTTTGCTTTTCTGCACAAAACATATTAAGCATATATGAACTCCGGTGTACAGAGATCGTCCTTGGATAAGATACAGTCATCGAAGGCCAATGTCACATTGTGAATCGATTTTGGGTGAAAATTTGCTGAGGAGGAAATGGAAGATCATAATGAAAAAAAGGTAAAGCTAAACGAAGAAAAGGGAGATGTAAAAGAGGATAAGGTAGGGCTATACTAAGAAAAGGGAGATGTAAAAGAAGAAAAGGCAGAGCTAAACTAAGAAAAGCAAGATATTTAGGAGGAAAAGGAAGAGTTAATAGAACAAAAAGGAATAGCTAAAATTGGTAAAGATATTTTTAGGTCACTGTCTGTATTATGTTGATTCTTGGTATCGGGTACAACATTTGCAAATTAGAAACATGGCCAAAACATCCAACTGTACAACATATTGAACATTCAGTTCACTAAAATCTATGGATCTAACAAAATGTAAGTTAAGTGTGTATCGCATCAATAACTATAACTATCATGAAATACTGAATTTAGATATACATTATCCTATTATTAATATTATAGCGATATTCTGATCTTAGAACCTTTGTCGCAATACCTTTAAAAATCTACAAAAAAACATGCGATATATTGCAATTCCTATTCAGTTTTATTGCAATAAAGTTAGATTTTGATTACTATTTTGATTGTGTAAAATGTTGCCATAATAGAAATAGCGGTAATTGCCATCTTGTTCATACGACTGTCAACTAAAAAAAAACTTCGAATTACGATCATAGATGTTACTTAATAAGACAAAACCTTGTCTTGTTTGTATTTACTTTTAAAAGTTTAGTTCACAGCTGGAAGCGTCTTACAAGTTTTAATTAAATCGCTTAATAAATATATTTTTCAAACATTTTTTTCACACAAAATTGTTATTTCATTTATTTACAGTACCTGGATGTGTACTATGGGGTAGGAAAGTTTCTGTTACCCTTTATTATGGTTTACTACAGGTACTTTTAGGAGGCATACGATATCGTAAAGTACGTATAAAAGGCCGTGTTAACTTCGATTCTTGTTACATATTGATTTATCTTGAAATAAAACATATTTGTTTTATTTGAAACGGTTAGTTTTCCTGGATATTTCAATTTTTTTAAAAACTTGTACCTTTTTTAAAGATCTAAAGCAATTGTCTTGAAGAACTTTATATTTTAAAGTCTATTGAGAAAGGTCTATCATCCCAAAGATTTCTTAATTTTTCCCGTATAATCGTTGGAAATATTATTTTAATCTCCACAGTTTTACGTTAATGTGCTCACATACATACATACATGCATGCATGCATACATACATACATACATACATACATACATACATACATACATACATACATACATACATACATACATACGTACGTTTGTCTATATTATTATTTGTTTACCTAAAGTCCTGTTGACACATGATAATTGGTCAGGTATTGCGCTTATGTATTCTATATTGTTGTATCCGGTAGCTACGTACAGGATTCTGTTTGCATCGTCGATTATAGCTGCAATGGGATTCATTCCTTCCGGAATATCACACCTTATGTCAGCGGTTACATCTTTCCTCAGCACTGTCATACTTTGTTCAAATATGATAAACACATTTCTGAAATGAATTTGATTAAAACTCAATAGATGTCACCACACAAATCAGAAATAAATTTAAAGAATTCTCGTGTGTGTATATGTGTGTGGAATTTTTTCAGTCATATCACTTCGATGTCTGCCGTGTGGCTTTACAATAAACTTAATCACAGTGTGAAGTATTTCCATATAACGGACGGACAAAATAAAACTATGTGGCCTATATGGATAAAATAACAAAGCAAAACAAGAACCTACGTGGTCTTGAAAAGGTAGCAAGATAACAACAGCGTTTCTTCTAAATCAGTTATTTAAAGTTTAAATTTTTAAAAAACATATTACTAAAAAACGTTTTGTTATATTCAGTGTTTGACATTGACTACATATATGGCCGTAGCTTAGATATGTTAAAGTGGATAGATGAAAAGATCGTCCTAAGTAAAAATGTTAGATTAAATGTCGTAAAATATATTGTCTATACACAACTAGATGAAGTTAATATCATACAGTGTGCATAAACAACTAGGATTTGCACAGGCACGTGGTTAATATTACTTAACACAGAGTTCTTTCTACGTTTTCATGCAAAGAACAAAAATCGTTATCTGCTTGAGAATAATTTTAAAATTGATATGGTTCCAATCAGATTACCGCTCTAGTGGCCTTGTGATTAAAGAATCCGCCTGGGATGCAGGAGGTCGCGGGTTTGATCCTTGGCAGAGCCACGCCAGAGTCTCATAAAATGGTACTAACAGATGCCCTGCTAGGCGCTTAGCATTAAGAGGTTAGCGTTTAGACTAGTCGGCCTGGTGTTAGGATAATGTGATCGGGTGGGACAATATGCCACATGCTTGTGGTATGATGTCCCATTGCTATAGACTTCACTATGAACTGTTACACTTCAGACATCGAAACGATATGACTGAAAAATGCTACATTAAAAATCCATAACACACACACACACACACACACACACACACACACACACTCTGTCTGTCTCTGTCTCTCTCTCTCTCTCTCTCTGCAGTTTTATACAACTACTACAGCCACTACTACTACTACTACTACTACTACTACTACTAATGTAAATAATATATTTTATTTATTCTCGATAGACTGTTTAGAATAGCACACACACACACACACACACACACAATCACACACACACACACACACACAACTCTGCAGTGTTATACTACTATAACAACTACTACTACAACTAATAATAATGTAAATAATATACTTTATTTATTCTCGATAGATTGTTTAGAATAGCACACACCTACAAACAATTTGGAAGTTTTATACTACTACTACTATTACTACTACTACTACTACTAATACTACTAAAACAGCTTCTACTACTAATACTACTACTACTAATGTAAATAATATACTTTATTTATTCTCGATAGACTGTTTAGAATAACACACACACCTCTGCAGTTTTATACTATTTCGACAACTAAAGCTAATACTACTACTAATAATGTGACATGCTTTTGTTGATGTTCATTGTGTTTTTAACACCGACTATCAAAATTGGGTGAGATGAAAGGAATACGGAAATTAATTATTGACTTAGCTTTTAAATATTCAATTATTTTCGTATGAAATAATTAATAGGAAAATATGTTACATATAGAGATCAATCTTCTATTCGATGATTGGATGTTGTGAAACATGACTAAGAAATATATGTTGTAAGTAACACATACGTTATTGTCATCTGATCAGTATGCAGAAAGATCATATTGCATTCTTTGTTTCCATTCAGTACCACCAATTAGTAAAAGCATTTTGGTGTTTTTGAGAGTATGCACATAGTGTTTCTGGTAACTTGGTAGTTTTAGTGAAGCATGATTGGACAAAGAATGCGCTCACTGAGTAATACTGACGTTGGGAGTTTAAGGACAAGAATGTGTTCCTCCAATGTAGCCATGCTGTGAGGAAAAGAATCTTTCACCCATATACTGTTCCGTTTTGGAAACTAAAGTAGTCAGAGAGAGAGAGAGAGAGAGAGAGAGAGAGAGAGAGAGAGAGAGAGAGAGAGAGAGAGAGAGAGAGAGAGAGAGATGACCAGTGAATTCATAAGGCAGACTTAGCTCAGAGTTCTGGCCGATATGAGTGAAAATGTAACACATGAAGATGCAAAACAAAGATACTGTGTTGGAACAATTAAGCAACAATGAACTGTAGCGTAAATCTCTTGTTTGCCATATACTGATCAAGATTCATGTCGGGAACTTGCACATTGATCTGAATAAAAGGAATGAAATTTTGTTTTACAACACGGACTTAAGTAGCCAACAGGGAAGCACACCCAGCCCATTACAAACGCGACGTGTTTACACCTCCATGTCGATCCCAAATACCTAGAAGAGTTGCGTAGAACTGGATCTCATAAACTTTATTGTACACCTATGTGTCTTGCACCTGACGAAGTTTCTGCTGTACAGTTCTGCGTATATTGTTGTATGTATATTTCCGAAAGGTGGACTTGGGGTTGTTGAGGTAGGTTTAAATGGAGGTGGTGTTTCTCATCCAGCAATTGCATGATCTCGTCGCAGTTCTCATCAAACCTGTCTTGATGTTTTCTGGTTGAGGTTCCTAGGATTTCCGACGTTGTGAAGAAGACCATCTCTCTGAATGCCGCCCAGTCGGTTTCCACATTCCGATTGTCGAGAAGGGTGGATTTCAAACGTTTTTCCAGGGCATCCACGAGAGACTGTTTAGTTCTGGTGCATTTAAGCTTGGTGATGTTTAGTCGTTTATGAGCCTTCTTTCCCTGTGTGCGTATTTTAGGCCAAATGCGGATATTGAGCTTGGTGATGATGAGGTAGCGGTCTGTTCAGCAGTCAGCACCTCACAAGGATTAGGTCATGCGCACATCCTGCCTGTCCCTTTTCCTAACAATGACGTAGTCGATGATATGCCAGTGCACAGAGGAAGGGTGCATCCATGTCCTGTTACAGGTAGGGAGGCAGAACACTGTATTGGTGAAGAGCAGTTCATGCTCGGTACAAGTCGGGAGGAAACGAAGACAGTTTCTGTTATAGTGATCCACTCTGTGCTTCCCTAGCAATCTATCCCAGAAAACCTAATCACAGCATACGCTTGCATGGAAATCGCCAGGAATGACGAACTTATCAGCCATTGGAAAAAAGTCAACAATGACGCAGGCAATATAGTTATAGAATATGACCTTCAATTCATCTAGGATGCTCATGGTTGGAGCATAGAAACTGATGATGGTAAGGTGCTTTCTCAAAATTTCATGGTCTTATCACTGTCGTTTACTCCCTTTTTAGGTCCAGCTAATTTGTCAGTCAGTACTGTCTTCACTGCAACGCCGACACCAGTCTCACAGCATCTTCATGTCTTCGTCTGCTCCAAAAGAAAGTGTCTCCGGAGCCAATTTCACAGAGTTCGCCTTTTTTTGCAAGCCGGGTCTCGCTGAAGACATCAATGTCAAGGCTGTCTATGGCGAGTTATTTTATTATTAGGGCGTTTCTCAAATGGGGTCCTTCCACATTGCCTCTGTCCAGTAAGGTGACCACATTTCATGCGCCAAGTGTGAGGGGAACAATCCTCATTTTCATCTTTGTATTTTGACTACTGCAGTAGGGTTCCCGCTAGGCGCAGTATGCTGGCTAGGGAAGTTTAGAGCAGACACTGTTTATTACACCTTTTATAGTCGCTGATTCATGCCAGGGAGGTCAATCGGAGGGATGATGGACTCTATTGCACCTCTGTGTCAGTGGTGAGTGGCCATAATGGCCTAAGCCGCTTGGATGCAGGTTAACGGCTACTGATTCGTGTCTACCCACGCTTGGCTGTCTTCATAGAACATTAGTTAGTCATGAAATGGGATGGGTGGATGACTAGAATAACTTGCGCAGGGACTTTGTTGTAAGAGTTAAGCAGTTCGCCGAACACACTCTCTCGCCCAAAACCATCTTAGCAGTACGACAACGTCGAGACAGCCGGAGACGGAGTTGAGCGGAGTGGATGACCAGGACGTTCTATGTGTCTCGTCGAGCTCTAAGCGTTCCACGGCACTTTGCTGGGAATCATCTTTCTGCCCGTTGACAACCTAGTGTTCTCTTCGCGCAGGCGGCCTAGTCAAGTCTTCATATAATAGGTAGGCAACGCCTAAATCACTGAGGGTTTAAGACCCGTCAGCTCCCTAGCTGGCCATGTCGAGGCCGTTTTCCGGGATATGGCCGCTGAGCATGCCACAGTTTCTTGGAGTCACAGGTGTGAGCTGAGTGCTAAGTAGGGATCAAAGGTGGACGACCTACAACTCCTCTTGAAAGAGTACGACTGCTTCCCGCAGTCAGATGTAATACCCTCTCTGAGGACACACTATACACCTTGCTTAAAATGGTGATGAATTGCGGCCAGGTATAGGCGAGTAGCAGAGAGGGCGAATCGGACAACTTTATAGAAGCGTCTATTAGGCAAACCAAGGCTTCCTCCAAAGTCGTAAAAAAAGTTTCTTTTGGAGACTCAAAGTCGTTGTTGCATCCTCTCTGCTGCTATTGGGTAAAATCGTTTTTTATGATTTCAACCGAATATTTGATCAAGTCCGATACGATATCTTGATCCCGGTTTGTGCAAATGTATCGTAACAAATCCATGTGGGATTGACTGAGCGTGACTAAAGAAATTTTTAAAGAGATTATAATCCATATCACCGCCGCACCAAGTTTGCCAAATATTTCGTAGCGTATGAATGTCAACTCCATTAAATACCGCAAGAATATTACAGTTTTCCCTGATCACTTTTGGTATTTGTGTATACTTCTGAGTAACATATATCACATCGGTATTTTTATGCCTACCTCTGGAAAATATGCTGGCAGGGTTTTCTTGTCAATCTAACATCACATCATCATATACGACTAAATTGTTAATACTTCTATCAAGAGAATCAACACTCGTTGCTTCCTTGATATCGGTTATAAACTCAATAATATCTTCATCGATTTCCGATATTCCTTTTCGTTAAAATCCTTTAACACCTCGTAACATCGCTGATCGTCTACACTAGGGGCTATTAAATACAACTTATCCCATTTCATCCATCTCGTTATTAAATTAAGTAGCAGTTGCTTCTTGCCACTTCCAGATGGTCCGATTATAATCATGCGAATATAATTCGGTAGCGTTGCATGATGCTTAACTGGTTCTCGTGCTATTGTCGCCGAAAAATCAATTACATTCATGTTATTATAAATAAATTATGGATCTATATTGTGTGAAATGTAAGAAGCGTACTAGCACAAACGACTTGACGACGATTACAACTAAAAATAACAGATAAGCACTTGCTGGTAAGTGTGCAGAATGTGGTACCAAAACATTTAGATTTGTTTCCCTTGATAAAATCAAGTATCTAAAAAAAACAAGGAGGTGATATTTCAGCCAAGTCAATAAAACTCCCAGGAACATCATGGGCAAAATATCCAGGAGAAAAACAACTTCCAGGGTATAGTTATTGTGGACCCGGGACCAGACTGGATATCCGACTCGATGATCAAAACCAACCCAAACCCGGTGAAAACCCAATAAACGCAATTGATAAGGCGTGTCATGCTCATGATGTTGCTTATAAAAGCAGTAAACTGCAACATAGACATATCGCAGATGTGAACTTGATTCATGCGTTGAATTCTGTCACTGATAAATCATTCGAAGAAAAGTTGGCTTCATGGTTCATAAAATCGGCGATGAAAAGTAAATTGATATTGGGTGCTGGTAATTATTAACATCATGTAATCTATTTATTATTTTCCAAGAGGATACTGCAGGGGTAAATCATCAATCAGTAAACTCGCTAGCGCCGCAAAGGTGAAATATACCACTGCAGCGGATTGGTTAACCAAACAGGCGATATGGCAAATCTATCTACCACCGTCTAAACAAATTAACTACTGGCATTTTGATGTCAGCGTCCCTAATGATGTTCATCAGGCTGATATATTTCTTCTGCCTCATGATGGTGTTTACAAGTATGCGCTAACCGTAGTTGATGTTGCGAGCAGATACAAACAAGCAGAACCGCTAAAGACAAAATCATCAACTGAAGTGGCTTCTGAGTTTGAAAGGATATATCGACGAGGTCCTCTGCATTGGCCAAATCTATTACAAGTTGATCCTGGCAGGGGATTTCAGGGTGCAGTGTTATCAACAATGAAGCATCATAATGTCACCATCAGACGAGGACATACTGCATTACATTGCTATCAGGCAATTGTTGAACAATTTGATCGGACACATGCTGAGCGGTTATTTGGATATCAATACGCGAGGAATTTATTCAGGATAAAAGATCTCGTGAATGGGTCAACAGATTACCAGGGGTAATTACCGCGCTAAATAATGAGATTACTCGAACAATTAATATGAAACCTAACAACGCGATTAAAAAAGTATATACCTGTAAAACCGCAAAATGATTTTCAAAACAACCAATACTTGGCAATGTCACTGTTAGATATTTATATGAATCAGGAGACCTCGAAGGTGGCAAAAAAGAGCTACTGATCCTATTTGGAGTGTTAATGCACATAAAATATCTAGTATAACAGTATCTACGGGTAGACCACCAGCCTATAGATTGGATTCAACACCAACGCATTATACAATTGCAACTCGCGAAGTGATTATTCTGTTGTTATTTTAGTGTGATTACAAATTCGGCATCAATGTCAAATTTTCTGATATTTCTTTTTTGTCCTGTTGTTTATGACCAGAGAGTTTTTTCTGATTATATCATCGCTGACAATATCACTTATTGTAGTGTCATTATAGTCTAAAACAACTCTTCGAAGTTGATTTATTCTTCGTACTCTGGACACCGCAAGATAAACTAAATTCGACCACTCGATGCGATTATCTACGATCCAAACAATTGTATCGGATATAGTCAAACCCTGCGAAGACTGTATCGTCGCTGCGTATCCTAGCTTCCATGGGGCTTTATCAGCACGCAATGCGTCTTCGACGACATTGATTCCAACTAACACAATATCATTTAACACGAGAATCTGTTTTTCACTTTGTCCAGGAATATCAACTTCGATATTTTGTCTTCGTGTATATTTGATTTCCCTCGAAATAATTCAATCGCACGAGTCGTCTTCCCTGACCCACCACAGCCTTTTAAATAACTGGTTTTATATCTACATATTGGATTGGAACACGACGGTGCATTAGATAGTTCTGATATCTGCTTATTTTTCAAGTAATTGTTTTCAATTGTAACATCTGCTGATTTGGAATAATCACGCAGTATTTCCTTTTTAATTCTCCATGATCCCGAACATTCGTCTGAATTAGTGAATTCAGCCACTGCTTCATTATATGTTACGTCTATATGAAATGAATCAGTGGCTACTTTAACTGCGGTGTCAGGAAATCTATATATCATCGAAAGTAAATTAACAGAAGCATAAGCCAGCATATACGACCTTAGATAAACGTACTGAGGATTTTCTCCATTTGTGTAAGCAACAATTGTACCTAATTTGATTCCATCGGACAAGAAAGCGTCTTTACGATCGACGTATATACCCCTAGATGTTACATCTGCGATTATAAAATCGTATGCAGCATCATCTATAATCAACCGCAAAGAATATCGTTTGTGGTCGTAATTTCCACCCTGTGTGAACTTACCAATTATTTTTCTACCGAAATCTTTTGCGTGTTTATTTCTAACTTCAAAGATTTCTTTGGACCATTTCACGATATATTCTTCGTCGAGATCAGGGAATTGTTTTTTGTTTTCGCTGATTATATTCTCTAGACTATCGGGTTGTGGTAACCAGACTTCAGTTTGCTTTCTTTATGATATAATTGCTTCACTGACAATCAGCAATATCAGCATTTTAAAATCAATCATATACCGTAATAACACTATTGGCATCCAGTCCTTTTCAGAGATGTGTCTACCAAACCAAACATAACAGCAGCGATGAAGTTCTTTAGCCAATTCAAATGATACCACATGAGTGAATCCGGTGAGATCAAAATCGGGCAGTGGTGCATTAATCGCAACACGGGTCACCTCATATGTGTGATGTCCAAATCTAAGAAAGTACTCAGAACACTCTCCATACCCAAGAAAACTCCCTGGATAACATGCAATCATATCAACCGAAATAATACTTCTAGGGTCGTATTTTGTATTCTATAATCCACCATGGCCGTAACGCGGCTTGATTCGATATCTGAGAAATTCTGCGCGTGTTGGTTTCCAAAGATTTCTCTTTCTCGTGAAATGAGCTGCAACTGACGGTATTGTAAAACAGTTTGTTAGTTATTGTTCGTCGTAATCCGTTGAAAAACCACTAGCTAGTTTTTCATCTCGTTGTGTAGGGCTTCAGTTCGGTATAATTCGCCATTGGGTCTTACAAATTGATCGAATTTACCCTCTTCGTCTTCAAAACTGTGAAGTAACCACACTGACACAGGATCGTTTTTACTTAACTCGTAAATAAAATCAAATAAATTTCCCGTGTAATATGTTATGGTTCTATCCCGCGGAATTATTGTTACCACAGGTGTCCAAGCGTGTTCATTATGGTCAATAATTTTGATTGGGTCTCCTTTCGATTTATATTTCGATTCGTGTAATACCTCTCCTGTTATCGTCATGACAGTTATTGGGAATCTTAATGATGTTTATAATTTAGCTATATTTTGAAGTGTTGCGCCGTTCTCATTCACTGTTCATCCCCATTCGTTTTTTTTTGGTGTCTTAGATCCGTTAATTTGTTTCCACGCAACGCATTTGTAAAATGCTCTATTATTCGTTCTCCTACAGAATTTATTCTTGACGAATATTTCATGGATTTTAGTTTTTCAATACTCGGTTTATCATTTATCGGATAGATCCCATAAACAACTGCTGTTAAAGGATAGGATCTCTCGTAATACGGTTTGTCAATCACAGTCAGAATTCCTGGTTTGAAATTCTTGGTTCATTTATATACTATAATATTATTTGTCTAATTTTTATTTGGTTTAATTATTACTTGAGAATCTATCAATGTAGTCTTGAGGTGTTCTTATGATTTAGTTCTCTTATTTTTCAGGATGGGTTCAAATTTGTCGCGTATAATCCAATCCCCCATTTCTGAGCGGACAATGAATTTCACTCTAAAAAAACTATTTTTTCTTGTCAAGATGTGAGATTATCACTGCTGCTCTTTCGTCGTTCATGGTAGCATCAACACTAGCATCAATTCGAAATGTTGACCAACAGTGAGATGCTCCATCGAGCTTGAATTCATTAAAACAATCAAGAATTTTACCCAACATCAGTGGAGACTCTATCGAGATTGAATTTAACATTTTTCTAAGGCGTAATTTTCGAGAATCCCTCGAACTCCTCCATATTATAATTACAACAAGTATTTAAAAAAGAAATTTATTATATAATGAATCATTGCAAATGGCGTGTGATAGGATCAGTAACCGCTTGTAATAAATCATGTAGAAATGAATTATGTGGATATAATTTACAAAGCGTACGTCGTGGAAGTTTTGGGCCCTGGCCTTGCATACGATGTGGGGTAGGTGTGCGTGGTAAGTCGCAGTTATGTCTCAATTGCGGTGGTAAGCGATACATAGAGTTAAAGAGTTATTATGATAAACGAATAAAAGATTCCGACTCTGACTCTGTCCTTGACTCTGTCAAGGACTAAATCATAAGAACACCTCAAGACTACATTGAAAGATTCTCAAGTAAGAATTAAACCAAATAAAAATTAGACAAATAATATTACAGTATATAAATGAACCAAGAATTTCAACCACATTCCGAGATTACCAATTATGAAGCATCTCATGACGGTATTGTCAGACACCGCAGGCTGAAGAACCCAGTGGGTGTTGTGAATAATCAAGGATATTTGATGTTTGGCGCTGGAGGGAAAAGGTATCTTAGTCACAGATTCGTACATGAGATATTTAATGGATTGATCAAAGATTGCTTTGTAATTGGTCACATAAATAGTATAAAAACTAATAATTCTTGATCGAATCTGCAGGCTATCTCACAAAGTGAAAGAGTATGTCAATCAGTGAATGAGGCTGTAAGATATTTCGATATTTGTAGAACCTCAATACGATATGTTGCAGAGAATAAAACTAGATCAGCGATTTCAAAGCGAACCGGACATAGAATCAAATTTACATATGTCTGAATTCTGTTTTGTACTATGTTTATAACACAATGGGGAATAACTCATGTGGGCTTGTTATATTTTTTGAAACAAAGACAACTCTTTTTTTGTAGTCACGTATCTCAATGGGATAATGGCTTTTTGTGTTGGTTTGACTAGAAAATTTATAATTTCATCTACGAATTTTAACTACAGTGAAATATACGATTTCCATTTACGATTTTTCATCTACAATTCGTTAAATTGTTTACGACATACACATATATCGTATTCCAAATTATAGATTTGTAGATTACTAATACTAGTGTATTGTATACACAGATGGGATCTCGTCCTGGGGTCCATCGTTCGAATCTCGTGGCAGGCATTATTATCAACGGTACCGATCGGAGGTTTTTCTATACAATTGGGGGCGCCATCCCAACAGGGTACTTCGTGTTCATCTCCCGTTACGAGACGGTGTGATTTTTACACCCCCGGGAAATTAAACTTTTTGGGGGACGTGTACAACAACAATAGGCGCTCCCAAAAAAAACAGTAGCATGGATGTAAAAAGCTCTATGTCACACTAGGATAACCCCACAGGATGATTCAGAAAGCTTAAAGAAACGGTCATAGGGTCAAAGAGATAGAGAAATCTCAAAGAAAAAAGGAAGAGAGAAATCTCAAAGAGAAAAATTTCAAAGAAAAAGAATCATATGAATGACACAAAGGCCAATAAGGAACCCAGTGAATGATAACCGCTCATCATAGCTAATGTTTATTTTTATTTTTGAAAATTATATTAAATATGAAGGTCATTATGAACGAGATTTCAAATTTGAAAAAGCAAGGAATTCAATTGTCAGATAAATTAGATTGGGATCAGATTTTTTTCTGAATTTCAAGATATTGATGATAGCGCTCGGAATAATAGATGTGATATCGAAATCCTATTCTTTTATAACGAGAATTCAACACGCTATTTATGACTCCCTTGCATTCTGTAACGACATCAATAAGTTCGTCCCGTTATTCACTGTTTTCGAAAAGGTCAGAAGTGAATTGGGAAAACAATATGAAATCAAACGCACAATTAACTCGAAAATCAAAACAATAAAGAGACTATCCACCAGAATTAAAATTCCCCTTTGATTGCCTCAACAATTGACACTATAAACACACCATACCTACATGAGTAATACAGGTATGTGCTTACTCACCTAGAACGAATTTGTATAGACAGGTGATTTATAACTACGCAGAAGTATAACACACAGTGTGAAATTCAAAAGAATTTTGGCGATGAGCTTTTCACTTAAAATTTAAATAGTACGTTAATTTATAATGGTAAATGAAGCACTAACAGCTAAATTAGTTCGATAACTATTAGCTTCGATTAAGAAGTTTATTCCAGTTCGTGATTGCGTTCGAAATAAGCTCCAAATGAGACAAGGATTTCAAAGTTATTTTACAACGAGAACTGAACAATTATTTAAACCAATAACCACTGCAACGGGAAAAGTCGTATCGACCACTGAAAAAGCCATATGGGGAGATATTCCTGAGGAATAACAAGAGAAAAAACCCAGCCCTTCTTACAATACTTGAAAAATAGCAATGGAAACTGAACAAACACAAAAAATCTTTAAAAACACTTACTTGTGATATAATAGCTACTACACGACTTCAGGAACAACAGGGTGATATTGATATTACCCACCCCACCACCTGAAATTGCTGATGACCCGCCTGAACAAGAACATTAGGGTGATATTATTGAAGAAGAAGAAGAAGAAGAAGAAGAAGAAGAAGAAGAAGAAGAAGAAGAAGAAGAAGATGAAGAAGAAGAAGAAGAAGAAGAAGAAGAAGAAGGTGATATTGTCAGTGGACGAGTTGCATTCAATGACTTCGTCACTAGGACCTCTACCATCTACGGAAATTATGCCTGAAAGTATTAGTAAATTAATAAAAAACGCGGTTGATCAAAAAAATAGCATCATTGAGCAGCGGCCAGGATAATATTACTGCAAATATGATAGCGAGAAGTGGTTTGAAATAAATCGCAAGCGAGATCACGATTTAGATCAAGAAATATATAATAATATATTCAAATCGGCTCCTGATACAGCGTTTGATATGGACGTCCCAGTGCCCAAGAATGATTCTATACACAATTATCAGTATTATGCCTATAATGCAGTACAACCAAATAGTCGATCAAGAATCAAACTTCATGTCCAGGATACCAGCAAATACTTTCTACCCTCTGAAGCGTTTATCGAAGTAGAAGGAGAAATTATAAGAGATAATCATGTTGCTAATGATCCACCATATGCACTTGGTGCCAAAGTCGGCTTTGTCAATATTGGTATCATGGCGCAATTTAACAGCGCTAGATACATGATTGATGGAAAAGAGATTGAATTTTTAGAACATGATGTTGATGTTGCCACAACAATAGTGGGGTTAGCAAGATGCTCCGATGATTATACAAGATCGGCAGGTCCATCTATTATGTTCTTTAAGGATCTCACTGATAACGCTGATAACAATAAGTATCTTAAAGTAAGGACACTAAGAGCTACTGCAGTTGATCCACAACCAGATGATGTTGAACGCGAAGCTAGACCAGCTGATGACTTTGATATTGTAAAAAATGATAATACTCGTTACAGCTTAGGTTTCGCAACACGCGTATCAATATTGGAAGAAGAGCGTAGATTATTTTCCTGCGCGATTCCACTATATCATATATTTGGATTCTGCAGGAATGTTAGAAAAGTTATCTATGGAGCAAAGCATACAGTAGCCTTCCGGATGTTGACAATGGTAAAGTGAATATAACAAAACTATCACTATGGATGCCAGTGATGACTCCATCAATCACCACAGAGCAAAAATTACTATCATTTATGAGTACAGGCTGCAAATCATTACTAAGTTGGCTAACTACTACCACGGATAACATGGATAGTACTGTTAATTGTACATTTACTTGGCAACTGCCATCAAAACAAGGTGTTTCTGCGCCCCGGCATATATTTGTTACGTTACAGGATAAGGCGCGATTGGGTTCACAAACACGCAGCCATATATTTGATAAATTTGGTGTTAATGAAGTCTCGATTAGTGTAAGCGGCCAACAGGAACCAGCCGAAGATGTTTTACTTAATTACGGACGAAACCAAATAGCACGCCCGTATCATCGTTTGCTATCATTTATGGGACGCGATAATAATATAGATACCGGTCTGCAAATATCACAGTTGGATTTTAAAAACCTATATCCCATCTACTACTTTTCATGGGAACATCTTGACTTAACCAGACAATCCGTCGTTGACATATACTTTCGAGCTCGTGTAACCGCTCCTCCTCCTCCTCCTGGTTACAGAGCAGGTGCTGTTATTCTCAGTGACAAATCAATGCTACTCAAAGGTGTTGGTGGACGAATGAAGGTAGTTGATGCACCAGTGGAAAATATAAAATGTAACAATTAGATCAATCTGTTATTAATAAAATCTCATATAGTCATGTTAGTGTTACGTTAACTCCTGGTCAAATTAAAAAATTGCAATTGGATTCAGCTAAAAATTGTGAAACCACAATATCGCTGAAACACAATCAGATGTCTGGTGGTCAGAATAAACTATCATTGACAGCTCGTCAGATAAAACACTTCAATGAAGCAGAAGCCGCCGCTCTAGGAGCCGTTGGTACATCAGCAGGGATGGCACTAAAGAAGATAACGGACAGGGATACAAAAAAAAGAAACGATCAGGAAAGGGTCTAAAATTACCAGGAACTCTGTATTCATGGTACAGCGGAAAAGGCCTGAGACTAGGAACAGTTTTTTAACAACAAATATCGCCAATGTCAAATTTTGATTTACTCGACACTGCTAAAAAAACTAGCGTTAAAAAACTTTAGAGGTGTCTTTATGAGAGATCAATTACCAAAACAACCAAACAGCGTTGAAACCAGTATCATTAATCTTGATAACAGCAGCGGACCTGGAACCCACTGGGTTGCATACGCGATTGATCCGCGTGCAATTAATTATTTCGATTCATATGGATTAGCACCGCCTAAAGAATTTATGCGTTATATAAACCGCTGTAAAACTCCTATCTGGTATTCTACGCTACCAACACAGAAAATGAATGACCCACCAATATGCGGTATAGAAGTATTAAATGTACTCAACGCTATTTCATGATCGGGAAAACCACCACATAAAACCGTACACGAAGCTACGAGTAATCGCTTTTTAGAAATATCTTAGAGCATAATGAATGATATTTGGGGGAGATCTTTATCAGCCCTGAAAAACCCACCACGGAAATATCTGCAACCGGTGATGTAAAAAAAAAATAATCGAAAATGAAATATCCGAGATGTTAAACCTCGCAAGTGTTGATCCCAATGAAATAGTTGTATTTCAAGATCGTCAGGGTAAGTTGAAAACTAGCAATGTTTCCCTGGATGATATTTTAGTTAAACAAAGCGGTGTAACGGAAAATGCTATCGCGGTATTTTCCGATCAGGGTAAACTCAAACTAGATGTATTTGTTTCAACTACTGTGGATAGAATTAACAATTTAGAACCATTAAAAAAAACTACGCGATGACTATGACGACCATATAACTAAATTTGATCGGTTTTCTGAATTACAAAGAAGTATAATTGACTATATTGACAAACCTCTATTAGATTTCTTTGGAAATCTACCGGTGACCACACCGAAACTCACGGAGATAAAAACCTTCATTAATAATTTGTCAAAGTTGCGATCCGATTATGACGCTCATGTATCTCAATTTACTACGTTACCTTAAAACTTGAACAGGATCAATGATACCGTCGATAAAGATTTTGGTAAAAAAAATTCAAAACCCGATGATGTTAAAATAGATCTCGCTGATATTAGCACAAAACTCGATGAAATAACAGCGATTAATCGGCAAATAGAAATTGTTCGCGAAGATATTAAAACGACCAACGAGTTCATCAGGGATGATCTACCGAGGATGATAGACAAACTTTAAAAAATAAACATGCCTCATGAACAAAAAAATATCATAAATAACGTGTACGCGATTCAACACGGATCATTTACGTGGACACCATCCACTAACATATTAAATATCACCGCGGCTGTCAAAGGTATTTTTCGATTAACAGTAGCGTCGCCCACTCAATTTAATATTTCATCAACGAGTTCATCTGGGGTCAACAATATGATATCAACGATCATCGACAAGGAAACAACTGAACGATTCATAATAGCATCCACTGATAATAATTTGGCTAGGGTTTCAGTAACATGGTATGTGGAATTCGTATCGGATTTAAGTAAACAATTCAATTGAATTCTGTTGTAATAAATAAAATGTTATCACAGCAATATCGCTATGATCATGTCAGAGAATTTCAAACTAAACTCAAAACACTCACTGAAGAGTATGAAGTAAAAATAAAAAAATACCGACGAAGAATCACCGAAGTTGATGTTACCGTGTACTCGATATTAGGTGTAATCACCAGAGCTGGTATAATACTATCCTCGGTGACAATGATTGCCCCGATAGCTGTTTCAATTTGTATATCAGCGACGACAGCAATCGCGGGAATTATTTCGATTATAAAAAAAAAATATCATCATGCAGCCAGCGTAACTGCAGGATTACGTAGTTATATTCCATGTTGTGTCAACCGCATATTCCCAATTATCCTCGATGATATCCTCGTCACTCGATGACACATTAATATCCGATAGTGAGTTTTCAGCGTTGGTACGTGTTTATGATTCCGCGAAATCAAAATTAGAAAAACAACATGAGTATAATAACAATGGCAACATCGCAAGAACTACTTCGACGAATAGCAGAAAACACAACCCCGGTGAAAACCAACATGATCTCAATAACATCAACGAATCATGAATTCAGTGTGAATTTCCCTACTGCGATTCCGGTGAAGGAGATAACACTAGCAAAATTACGAGTGTATCACAGTTGGCCGAATATTAGATCAAAATCATGTGGTCAACAACCGAATAATTCCTTGGTGTTCGCGAGTAAGAATAAACCCGATGGTACTCCAGACTGTAATGTTGTTTCGATACCATCTGGGTCATACAAAATTGAACAGATCAATAATGACTTTCAGCGTAGAATAAAATCCATTACTGGAATAGAATCGAAAATCGCTATAACAGTTCATGAACCAACACTATCATCCGCCATTGAGATAAACTCACCCGGGTATGCCATAGGTATCTATCCGAGTTCAATCAGAACTATATTAGGATGGCCTGAAAACCCACCTCTGACATCTTATCAAATACCACCAGAACCAAAAAAATCTGATTATGTTTCAACGAATGAGGATTATCATGGTTATCGTACGTTTTATAACTGCGGTGGATACGAGAACCGTTTAGGTTATTATGTTGAACCACTAGATCATTCTGGTTTTGCTCATGGTTTTTTTTTGAGTTAGAAGGTTCCAGAGACGATAAGTATTATGTAACAAAGGAATTCAACATGAACAAACAATTCACTGATATGAATTCCAGTTTTGAAAGATTGAAAAATAGCTTCATAGAAGAAATTAGTAAAACCCCACCTAACCGAGATGAAGCCATCAAATACATGGAGATGTGTAATAAAATGATCGCAGACATGGAATTTTTCAATTCGCGATTTGTTCGATTTATATTAGATCATAATAATCCTAAAACAAGAACAGAATTTGCAAAAAAGCTTAATAAACGCATTGAAGATATCCTCCCCGATTTTACTTTGCCAGGCTATAATGCACCAGAACTAAAAAATTCTCTCAATGATGCCATCGATGATGGTTTCAAAAGGATTCACGACACATGGAGCAAAATAGCACAACCACAAACAACAAAAATCCTTAAACATAATAATGACCCAGATGGCGGTGGGCGACATATTGCTCCTCAATATATCCTCGGTGATTGCAGTGAATTTAGTATGTGATGTCATTGAAGGATGTTGCCAAATAAATCTCGAAAGATCAAATCAAGCCCAGCGGGGATATATTTTATATTCATTTGCACCAACAGCTCCACCCAGATTTTTAATAACTGAAGACCCAATTAATCCAGTCTATATGCGACGTCATAATGATTCGTTAACGAGAATTAATTTTAAACTAAAAGGATTTTCGTCTTAAGACTTTCATAGTAAAAAAGATTTTTACCCCCATAGCAGCAGAGAGAGAGAGAGCGCGCTACAACGACTTTACGTCTCAAAAAGAAACTTTTTTACGATTTTGGAGGAAACCATGGTTTGCCAAAAAGACGCTTCTATAAAGTTGTCCGAGTTGCCCTCTCTGCTGCTAGGCGATAATTCCTTTTGAGGACGATTATATTCTAGTCGATGATAACATGTGAAAAATTGTTGACGCTAATCTGTTGTGTGTGATACGGATCAAGATTCGCGTGCGAAAAAAAGACACTGGTGTTGTCCAATTACAATGAAATAAAAGAAAATGAACAACATAAAAGAAAGCTGAATATTGGGATGAAATTGGCTATTATTGTTTCATGACTCCTTTCATTATCATTAGGTGAGGCAGTGCTAGTAGAAACGTGTGAGTGTGTGCAGTATTAATGCTATACATCCATGAATATTATATTATTTGTGTAGTTTGGGTTGTTCATCTTATTTTAATCTTCATTCTTTGAGGGATTGTCGCTCGTCCTAAACATCCCAACTCAAATATCTCAATTATCTGACCAAGTGCAGAAATGTCTGTGACAGTTAAATAATTTGAACAACGGGGCATGGTACAATTTAGCCTATTCATATTGCATACATAAAAATATCAGCACGGTCAGATACCAATGCGAGGTCACTCATTAAAATACAAAATAAAATTGGTTTAAAATTAACGTTGTGAGAAATTCCAGCTTTGACATAGTATGTATGTATGTATGTATGTATGTATGTATGTATGTATGTATGTGTGTGTGTGTGTGTGTGTGTGTGTGTGTGTGTGTGTGTGTGTGTGTGTGTATGTATGTTGGTCCTTTTTGCTTCAGGCTGTATGTATGTATCTATGTATGTCTGTGTGTGTGTGTGTGTGTGTGTGCATGTATGTACGTACGTATGTATGTAATGTAACCTTACCCGTAAGTATCAAAAGTGTAGACAGTATAAAAGAACATGTTCCTTTCGAAGTGTATTCTTCTTTCACTTCCATTCAAGGATACTGATCCAATCGTCAATTTGTGTTGGTCATAGGAAAGCCAATAAATACGGTTGTCATATGAATGTATTTGCCTCACAGGTGTGTCAAAAGTGGTGACTGTCTCAGTTTGTAAACTTTCCACAGATTTACGGTACAGGGCTTGGCTCGAAAAAAAATATAAAGCGATATAAGTCATGCTTCAAAGCTATAAATGTCATTAATTTCAGGTCAAAACCATAGTCTTTGAAATACCTTCTGATTTTAGATAGCACAATCATTGCTATTAACCCAAATATGACTAAGCACAATTTAGCACATTACTGATATTTATCTGCATGTGTAAACATTTATAGATTTATCGCAATTTCCTAATCATATACTGGATTTATATTTCAAGACAATACAAGTCTCAGCCACTTAGTACTGGAGCACTTGTCCTGTATTTGTCTCCTATCGGAACGTAGGAAAGTTGGCAACATATAACATTGAAAACTAACATAGGAATCCATAAAGCAATGTAATTTGCAAAGTTTTTCTCGCCAAAGCAAAAGGATCAGTTGAATATGTATTTTGAAAAAAATATTAGAACCATCAATGGTGGTATATATATATACAAATTTTCAAAATGTAGAAGTGTAAACCAAGTCAGCGATAAGCTCTTCTTGACATACACATTTCAAAGTCAGAAATAAACTTTATAAGCAACACATATTAAATGCTGTATACTCGAAAAGACAAAGTAAAGCGAACCATGGCAAAGATCAATTAAAACCGTCCAAATAAGTGATGAAATCAGCTTTTACGTACAATGCCCGAGGATGGGAGTACAATCATGCCTAGCAATGCAATTTAGGCCTGTAAATGGAACAAATGGTTACCAGGCAACGGGAATCAAAACAAGAACGTCCCAAAAAAACTAGAAAAGAGAAACCATAGTGGGAAATAATTTTTACTGTTTTGACTCAAATTTCTGTTTGATGTTTAAAAAACATAACTACAAATTTAAAAGGGGGTAGGCGAAACAAACATATACAAAAGCCTTTTAACCTTAGATTATTTGGGGGATGAAATCATTGGGCTGCAAAATTATCATAGCTGGAGGTTTAGATGTGTCAGCACATATAAAATGTGCAAAAAGTTTAGAAGTAAGTAAATTACAAAATATATCTCAATTTATATACGTTTTGCATGATGAAAAGAGCTATAAGCTACAACCACTTTGCACGTCATCTCTCTACACCTCTTAATCAGTAGTTCCCCAAGAACTGCCCAACCCCCGGTGGTGGCAATGGGATCACTGAGGGGAGACGCTAATGCTCATTAGTGCTTGTTTTGTGGTAAGGTGTTAGTTTGGGTGCTGAGGATAACCAAGGAGACGATGCCCTGAAACATTTTGGGAACCACAGGTCTGAATGAATCAGGAATTATATTACAAAATTATACAATATTATCACATTATTCCCCTTTTCATCTGGTGCAACATTCAAAACAAGAGTTTGTTGACATAGTTCGTGATCTGCATCACATATTCACACATGCGCAGTACAATCCTGCCGACACTGCAGGGGAACAAAGGAACATGCGTACGTTATAAAATCGATCACGGTTTCGCGGTTTAGAGGCAGATGTATTCCTTTCCGTCTTTAATCAGCCAACCACAGTCTGGAGTACTTTGTCACTCACCGCTCCGTTGGCCTGGTGGTTAGAGCGTCCGCCGCGGAAGTGGGAGGTCCTGGGTTAGATCTCCGGCTGAATCATACCAAAGACTTACAAAAATGGTACTAACAGCTGCCTCGCTTGACGCTCAACATTAAGAGTTTAGTGTTAGGACTGGTCGGCCTGGTGTCAGGATAATATGACTGGGTGGGACATCATGCTACAGGTCTTCGGCATGATGCCCCAGTGCTAGACAACACCATAAACTGCCTCAGTTCAGACATCGTAATGAGATGACTGAAAAATTTAAAACTACGTTACAAAACCCAATCAAGCAAACAAACAAAACTTGGTCATTCAACATCGTCTTTTCAGCAACGGTATTGCCATCTGCTTTACCAGACCAATCATTTCCACCAGTGCTGACCTTGTAGGAAGAACATGTTCTGACCCAGTATGTATACTTGCTATGAAAATTTAATTTCTTCGGTGTGAAAGTTTTTAGAAGGATTTTGTTGGTTCATAAAGATAATATAATAACATTCCAGGTGCATCATCCTTAACATCAATAACATTTATATGCTGTCCTAACTTCGAGAAAACTTGGGTGGTTTATCCGTGCTTGTGAACGATTTTCAAAATATCACTTGGTAAGTCTACCAAATTATATCGCATCCAAAGAAACCAATGAAATCTAATTTACAGTTCAAATATGTCAATAGAGAAGAATCAAGTGCCAGTGAGTTCAAGTCCCAGATACAATTTATGTTTTGTACATAGTTTTGAAAGCATCCAAATGCAAGGACGTTAGTAATTGATAAACGCAGTTTTGCTTTGTCAGTGCACCAGGTGTTATCAGCTAGTGCTTGTAGTGTAAATATGTTGTTTGCTTTCGTTAGCTGGCTTTGCACGTAATGTTCTTGTATGAATGTTATTACTATATCGACAGATGAGGTTACGAATAAATCATATTTATTTGGCCGAAGAAACGAAGTCTGTCATTGGTAAGCATTTACGACATAATTATAATTATCGTGGACTTTTCCAAGTTGCAGCCATTAGCTATGACATATACCTCATAAATACATGCCATTTTGTTTTCCAGCTTCTAAATTAAATAATTCGTGTCTTCAGAACATCCTTTGGTTGTTTTTGGCTATCAAATTTCTTGAAGAGGTTCCTTGCTATCCAAAGCATATATTAGAGACTGTACATTGATTTCATTTAGCCGCCATTTAGACATTGCATATGATTTTGGTATCAGACTTACAGCTACAGCGAGCACAAACCTTGTCAGAGATGCACATGTGTACGTGTAAATTGATATTTACATATCACTTTCTGCTTTGGATATCATAGCAAAACAATGGATGGATTATGACTCGTTCACACTGGTGAATTGAATTGGTGTTTTGCAGGTTTGAGCATCGTTCTAAACATTAAAATTTGATTTCTTCATTGAAGACCAAAATTACATGGATTTCTAGGTAATCAGCTCTGACACCAAAAAAAACTCCGTCCATCGAATATCATTCCTCATTACAAGGTCACTAATTACTATTTATATAATCATATTCATCACTAACTACCCTTTGAAATGATTCGTGATGTGCTGTTGCACATTTCAATTTCTTTACGTTAATATCCTGTCTTGTCAGAATAGTTTCTGGTATTCACAATTTTTATTTCATTTTGCACAGCAATCTCAGCTACGTGTAGCTCGTATACTTCCTCGAATGGGTCGAGCCAGTACCATAACGTTTTAGAATAATCTAGAACGTGCGCTAGATTCAAAGCAACTCTTTAGAGTCCATCAAGAATTTTCATCCACCGGTATAATTTATATTCTTATGGAATAATTTCGACAGGTGACTTATCGATGGTACATTGTCATTTCTGCATTGGTAGATGTTGACCAGATCAATACTTTCAACAGCCTGTTTGCTTGATATGTCGTAAGGCATCATCTTCGTGCAATGCTGCACGTCAAAAGTTAAATATAATAAAGATACAAGCAGCTACATTGAAAATATTTTCCTAATGGGCCGCTATTACACTGAGCTCTTAAAAGGGCAAATAATATTTCTAAAAATTGTCTGTTAGAATTGTCTTTTTCTCCTAATGAAATGAATCGTGACTGCAATGTTGAGCTTGCCAATTAGGACTTGAACAATTTCCGATGAGGACAAAGTTGATACCCACTGCTATTGCAATAATCATATTTACCGCCAGACGTTCCGCGACTAAATTAAAGCTTGGTCGCAATTTGTCCACACTACTCATTACTGCGATGAACAAATTGATGCAAAACTGACCTACAAGGTCTGTTCATGTGTCCAGATTCATATACAAAACGACATGCGTGTTTTGTTCTCACTCTTTATCGTTGATGTTGTTTTGGGGTTAACGCTAGGTTTGAGCGCAAAATAAGCAAGCACATGGCGGTCAGTATGATGATAAATGATGGAAGAAGAACCTTGGAAACCGCAGTAAGAACCACTGACCCACGAAAAGATAAGGCAGCATTCTCATATCCCCACATTAGGTAGAGCCTAAGACTCGAACCCACGCGGACAGAGATTAGATGGCTGTGAACTGTACAGGCAAGGGCATCAGACCAATCAGTCACCCGACTTGCTTCGATGAAAGAGGGAGTTGAATGTAGCAGAGCAATAAAGCTGTAAATCAACGACATCAGATCGAAACTGGTTGATTCGCTATTTCGAATCTGTTATTTTCCTTTCCCTCCGAACATAATATGTATGCATTTTTGTAATCAGTAGATACCTCTCTTTTGACTTTCGTTTGTTTTGGTTGGTTTATATATATATATATATATATATATATATATATATATATACGCTTTGCATGTAAAAACAAATTTTGAATGTTTAGAGGTTCGATTAGTTGTGATCTGCTACGGTGTAGGGACGCATCTAAGCCTTGAGGCAGCGATACATTCATAGACCGTGTGTCCGTATCAGACAGGGTTTTCCCATTAGTTGGCAAACAAAACTCGAGAGCACTTTCTTTTGTATTTAATAGATTTCCTTTTTGTGATGTCCACCTGTCCTTGATCGAAGTAAGATATATTCAAAGAAAAGAAATCTCAAAACGATATAGTACATGTTAGAATATCGTCTACTGGATACAAATTTTAAAAAAAAAATGCCTAGAGTTGTATTCGCTGGATGCGATTCGGCATTACAGAATAATTACACGTGTAAAACCAATTTCAAAAGAATTAAATTTCACATTTATTCTAGAATGACGTTGATACACATATTCCTGAGGATTCAAGTTAAAGAACTGATACTTAAATGAGAATAGTGGTAACACATGTGACTAACGTATGGGCTGTGTTTTATCTGATAATGAATAGTATTTGATGTGAAAAAGAAATCGTACTTCATTTTCTACTTTGTACGTGTCATTGTCGACATTTTATATTTCGTGTACTTGTATAGAAAATCGAAATGTGCCTCTCATTAAAACAAAATCAAACCCAGAAAACATTAAATAACGTATGTAGTAATGAAATAGTATTTTGTAGTAATGAAATAGTATTTTGTAGCAATGAAATAGTATTTTGTAGTAATGAAATAGTATTTTATAGTAATGAAATAGTATTCTGTAGTAATGAAATAGTATTCTGTAGTAATGAAATAGTATTTTGTAGTAATGAAACAGTATTCTGTAGTGATGAAATAGTATTTTGTAGTAATGAAATAGTATTTTGTAGGAATGAAATAGTATTTTGTTGTAATGAAATAGCATTTTGTAGTAATAAAATAGTATTATGTAGTAATGAAATAGTATTTTGTAGTAATGAAATAATATTCTGTAGTAATGAAATGGTATTTTGTAGTAATGAAATAGTATTTTGTAGTAATGAAATAATATTTTGTAGTAATGAAATAATATTCTGTAGTAATGAAATAGTATTTTGTAGTAATGAAATAGTATTTTGTAATAATGAAATAATATTCTGTAGTAATGAAAGAGTATTCTGTAGTAATGAAATAGTATTTTGTAGTAATGAAATAATATTCTGTTGTAATGAAATAGTATTTTGTAGTAATGAAATGATGTTCTGTAGTAATGAAATAGTATTTTGTAGTAATGAAATAGTATTTTGTAGTAATTAAATAATATTCTGTAGTAATGAAATAGTATTTTGTAGTAATGAAATAGTTAATGAAATAGTATTTTGTAGTAATGAAATAGTATTTTGTAGTAATTAAATAGTATTATGTAGTAATGAAATAGTATTTTGTAGTAATTAAATAGTATTTTATAGTAATGAAAAGGCATTTCCAACTTATGTAATAAGGAAATGGAATTTCCAATCTATTTAGTAATGAAATAGAATTTGCAACTCTGAAAACATTCAATAGCTTACTATGTAATGAAATGGCATTTACAACTTAAAATATTTTCATAGACACCCAGTGTATTCAAATACGTATGTTGCTGTCGATTCATTGTCTTTTAACATTTTCAGATTTCGATATATTGTTCTCCTAGCATTCGTTCATTATCATATGGCATTTCGTATTGTTTGCTATAGAGTGTCTTTTAATTCTTTTGTTCTCATTGAGATACTCTATACAATTTATAGATTGAATTATAAAGACCAATTTATCAAAATTCATAGTCATTTTCTACTGGTTAGTATGTATATACTGCCACGACAAATATGATTCGCAGTATTACTATCTGAACCACGTACTTAAATGGCATTAAAAGATGTAATAAGACATTCAATGCAATTTACACAAACGATGCAAAATGGAATCTGCATACTACGTGATGAAACAATGTTGGAGCTGATGGAAACAGAAGCATAAAGTCGTCTTGCATAAAAACATGGTCCTAATAACTCTAAGCAAAACACAAATTCATATACCAAGACTTTGTAATTGTAATGACTGAACATGCAATCAATGTCAAATGTGTCATTTTCTAAGGAATCTAAATAAGTTAACTTACTCGATTTTTTATATATTGGTAAAAGCCGACATCGATTTAAACTAGGGATTAACTGTTTTATTCATTATTTGTTTCAGTAGAAACATATATCCTCTACAGCCCCGATAAATATCACCTCTAGCTTAGATATATATCACCTCCAGCTACGACAAAAACTACCACCCTGATGCCACGACATACTTATCTCTATCCAGGACAAAATATCCTCTTCAGCTATAACAACAAATGTTATCCTCTGACGCTAGCAGTTGTCTCAAGAACACAAAATCATGATAACATCAAATATAATAAATTCTATTAGTAGTATGTCGTAGAAATTAAACAAATTTTAAAGTTTGAGGCCGACTGTTTGAATGCCAACGATTGTCTACAGCTGAGCACAAAGTTTCCCAATATCGAGTTCAGGTTTCCTGAGCACAGTTAGACGATAGATCAGGTTTGTCTAACAATACTGGAAACAAGCAAAAGACAGGCTCAAATTCAACCTTGAACAACTGAGGGACCCTAACATCTGCAAGGCATTCCAAATGACAATTGGAGGAAAATTTGCTCCACTCCTTGTGATGGATGATGAAGTTAAAGTGATGACAGACACTTTCAACACAGTCCTGACAACAGCTGCCAATGACAGCATTGGCCTTCAACGCCCAAAGGAAATACTTTGGATTACAGATTCTGAATCAGTGTGATGACCGAAGAGACCTTAAAAACATTAAACACACATAAGGGGCTGTCGAATACCAAGAAAGAAAAAAGAATGTCAGAAAAACTAGAAGACAGCAAACAACGTTAGGTTTGGACAAAAGAGCACAGAAATGGAAAGCAGTCTGATACGAAATAACAGCAAAAAGGCATTCTAATTTGTGCAAGACCTTACCAGTCAAAAACAATTAAGATTAAGTGCCATTGAAGACGAAAATGTAAAACTCCTCACAGAAGCAGGTGACATTACTTAAAGGTGGACTAAGTATTTTACAGAACTCTACAACCATTAATCCACGGGAGACCCAGAGGTGTTTGCAGTTTTACACTCCACAAATGATGATGATTTCCAAGATCTCAAGAAGAAGTGGAGACAGCAATAAGAGCACTGAAGAATGGGAAGGCAGCTGGAGTAGACAACATGCCAGCTGAGCTTATCGGTGGAGTGGGGTGAGGTAGAATCTGTAATAAAGCTACTTACAAACATCTGCAACAAGATCTGGCAGACAGGTGAATGGCCAACGCAGTGAACCCAGTCACTGACTATAATACTTCCCACAAGAGACAATCTCCAGCTGTGCCAAAATTACAGAACTATCAGTTTGATCAGCCATGCTAGTAAGGCGATGATACAGATCGTGTTGAACAGACTGAATCCACCAGCAGAAACTACAATCGCTGAAGAACACGCAGGGTTCCGGAGTGGAAGAAACACAAAAGAACAAATATTTAATCTAAGGTTCTGTGTGAAAAGTATTCGTAACATCAACAAAACATCTACCATGTGTTCATATATATCAAAACGGCTTTCGACAGAGTGTATCATGAGGCATTGTGGGCCACCATTTAGAAGTACAACATGGTGCAAAAGTTGACCAATACCATCAAGAAGCTGTATGCTAAGGCTAAAGATACAGGAATTGCTCAATGTTCTGTGGGGGGATGTTTTAAGACAACAGTCGGAGTACGTTAAAGCTGTGCCTTGTCACCCACGCTTTTTGACATCTACTTAAAGCACATCATGAGCGAAGCCCTGGGAAACCACTGTGGGACATAATTAGGGGTCGGGCATAATTAGAATAACTACAGCTTAAATCTTCGTCTTTCTGGATTACTGGTATCATAACAACTAGATCAAATACATGTCAAACGCATTTGTTCGATCTTGTCAATCCTGCACAGTCGACAATAAAACCAAGTATTTTTAAAAAAAACAAATTCCAAGAGATCAGAATAGGAAATATTGGCCATTATACAATGTCGGCAGCAAACAAAAACGATATGTCTAGGCTTACTTGACCTATATTCTCTGCGTTAAACATTTCTTGACGTTGATTTTATGATTTAATATCCAAAATACAAGAGATTTATTTTAATCGTTGATGCGAAAGTGTCCCTTTTTGTGAGCAAGTATATGCTGACTGAGCCAAGCATGCGTATTCTCTTTTGATGTATAAAATAAAAAATTTATTGTTTGTGATTCTAAAAGATGAAATAAAGATGATTTATGTTTCTGTATTTATGGTTTAAATAAATTAAAAAAATTGACTAATAAATGAATATCAATAAGCAAAATTGACGAGACAGTGATTGGATGTTTAGAGAATTAAAGACAATATTCGTCTACACGATTTAATGCTTCGAAGAATCCAAGAAGGATATAGGTCTACACAATATAGTGATTAGATGTCTAGAAGATATCATGGTTGGCGGTTTAGAATATATAGTGATTGGCTATTTAGAACATATAGTGTTTGGCTATTTAGAATATATAGTGACTGGCGATTTAGAATATATAGTGATTGGAGGTTTATAATATATCGTGATTGGGAGTTTAGAAGAGAGGGGCATGCAGAGGTCCATAAGATTTAGGAACCAACGTATTTAAAATTAAATAAGCCAATGTTTTCATCAACAATGTACCGTATATACTATCTTGCAAGTCTTATGCAAATGTAAGCTGCGTAGACCCAGGTCTGTTTTGAATAATGTGACAGCAGATACGGGTATGTGCAGTCTGTCAGGACCAATCAGTAGAAATAAACAGCATAAAGCCTGATCTACCATCGCATCATGCGCTGATTAATCAGGGTCTATGTTATTTCCCACTTGACTAGACTTTTGTGTTTAAAATGGATAGTTGGACTGAAAACGATCTGGAAACAAACATTTCATCTTTTAAGTCGCAAAAATGATTTTTGCAGAAAAAATTGATAAAAACAGTTGAATGTATAATATGTAGCAATGTAAAGAGAATCACTATTTAAACTCGCCACATTTGAACTACGGTCTTTAGGGTAATAGGTAATGCAACTTAAGTATAACTAGCACGTGAAGAGGAAGTAATCGATCTTTTCAGGACCACTCGATGTTTTCATCGTAAATATTTTTCACAAACATATCTATATTTTATGCCGTCAGATCTGTATTGACCTATCAAAGATTTTAACAAAGGAACATGTCATGCAAGACAACCGTATAGTCTCAAGTAAGAAAATGCCAGATGCACATACAGTAAAGTCAACTCACCTGGTGGTGCTGCAACGCAATAAGCTACATGCATGTAAAATCCAAGCAGATAAAGTCACCATTGTACCAAATAAAATTGTTGTATTTGCACTTGGATTATAATTTGTATATGTTGCCTACGGCTTATTATACTGAAATACCCATCGTTTGTTAAGGAAAGGTTAACACTTAGGAACTGGAATCAGAAATTCCGTTGCTGTTTCAGAGAGTCATAATTGGCCCGATGCGATTTCCTGTAGGAGGTGACTTATAGGTACAAAATTGTATCTACAAATAAAAATATAATGTTCTTTTCACTACTGATTTATTATAGTGATCATTTATATTCTGGCAGTTCTAGGTATTAATCAGTGATACATAAATAGCAATGCAGTTTTAGATACAACACATCACGGTACAAAAATAAAATCTTTGACCAATGTTTTTTACTTTGCATCAAGAAAAAATAATTCAGAAACAGTAAGACTCTCGTAACTATTAAGACAATGTCATTATAGACAAACAAATAGCTGTACTTGACTGGAAATAAGAAAAAGAACTACGTTACATTTCTGTCATGGGGTCTTCTGGGCTGGAAGGTATTACAAGATAATAATTTTTCATTCTTGATAATTTTCCTTTCTTAAAATGTAAGTAGTTGCTTATTATAAAGTCATCGACGAATATTACTTATCTAGTTTCATCTACCTGTCTAGAAGTTTATATATAATTGATATGTCTTTCTTAGTATATAATGCAATTAGTATTACTAGCGTTTTCAATGTACATTTAGATTAGACGCAGCATTTTGAAAACGAGAAACACTAAACAGTGTAATGAATATTATCTCCCTTTCCTTTATTGACTATAACAATTTCGGTCAATAGTCTATCATTATTTCTGCTTGAAAGAGGCATATTTATTACAAAAATTATTCAGACTATGTCTGATCTAATACTGCTTTTGGGTGAAGTTTATACCAACACAGCTTGTAGATTTCAATACTTGATACCTTTATGTCCATCTGTCCGTCCCGAAATTCTTGTTAGTAAAGCTGGATAAAACCACTTAACACAGACAAACACAATTTTACTCCATTATTTGGTTTTGTATGTATATGTCATGATTAGATTGATCTTTGTGCACAGAAAAATGTTAAAATCATCAAGCAAAAACCAATTAAGATGTACATTTTGCAGACATTTTTTTATTTATACATAGATTACTAGATGAGTATAAAGGTAATTTCCGATTTTGTTTTAGTTTTGACATACTGACATGGCTTTTGCTGTAAATGACTTGCCAGCAATAAAAAGCGAAAATACCACCAGGTACAAATTACAATCGCTACACATAATTAAAAAATATGACAATGATCAGATTAGATTTTCATGCAAGCAATATTTCACATTTATATAAATGTTTAAATGTTTGGGACTTACCCGTTTTGGTAAGCATGATTGCATTTGTTATATACGCCTGGGGGCATACATGAGTTAGACAAATGAAATTCTGTGTACATGTTCATTTTCCTTTTCCTTTGTAGACGACCTGAACAGAGTCTGGTGCGATTACAGGACCATTTCAATTTTTACATTTTGTATAACTTGCTTGACATTTGGAGAAAATGTTTTTGTTAGCACAATAATCAAAACCTTGACGAGGAAGAAAAATGAAGTTTAATACGTATTTTGTGTATGCATACATATGTAGCATGATTAGATTTTCAGGCCATTACAAATTGTTTTTTCATTATTCTGTACACATTTATAATTATTTCTGCATAAACACAGCTCAAGGCCCAAAGCAAAGTCTCTAGTGTGCTTGTATGCATATTGTCCAGACTGGTGGCATCTAGCACTACAAGAACATATATAGTTTAAAGGCTCTGTCTTAGATAAAGGGGTTGTTTGCCAATCGTTCAAGACAATTGCAATATTCAGGGTCGGATTAAGGCTAAAGGTTTAATGTTTTGTCCGGATTTAGGAGTAATTTAATATGTGATTGAAGATTTAACGAAGTGCTTACAAACTTGGAGGACCCAAGGCTATATCCTTATTATCTAACGTGTTAATCCAGCCCTGAACCTATTGATGCATAACAAGAAGTTTTTTTCGTATGAAACCTTTGTAACATTTTTTACCTTGCTTTATGAGTAATGAAATATACATATGGCCACTGGAAGGCGAAACTTTCTATAACTCCATCTGAAGATTTTGCTATCGTATAAACAGAAGTATCAGGTGTCCGTCCACGGCCAATCATCCGTATCTCTGTGCCATCAGAGAACAGCAAAAAATCCTTCGGAGCTGGAACAAGATAATGATGACTTAGTAGTACCAGTAGTAAGCTTTGTTGTATTTGTTGTAGATGAGTAAAATTAGTCGAAGTAGTAGTAGTAATAAGGGTAGTCGAAGTAGTAGTAGTAGTAGTAGTAGTAGTAGTAGTAGCAAGGGTGGACGTATAAATAATGGTAGTAGTAATAGCAGTGGTAGTTCTTCATTTGCTGCTTGTTAAGTTAAAAAGTTATGTAGACAACACAAATAATTCTGTTGAACATAGTAATGCTTACATCGTTTAATTTATATAACAGTAGACCTTGGGATAAGTAGCTTAGTAAGTGCGGTATTAATGTTAAGATACCCAATCAGAACACTAGGATTTGAATGGTCCTAGATACGTTTGAAAATCTCTGTGATGCCTCTTTCCTCAGCGCCATTGACTGGAATGCTAGGGAAAAAAGCAATCCACCCACAAGCTCTCTCTCTCTCTCTCTCTCTCTCTCTCTCTCTCTCTCTCTCTCTCTCTCGGCACACAAACCAAACACAGAGCGTTAAAGAAGTGACTTAGGTATAGATATTTGTGTTTGAGTTTCGTTAATAAACATTCCTTATCTAAAGCCTTCACTAGTATACTATTTAGGCTCGAATATGGATCCAAGTTTGACAAGATTCCAATTGATTTGAGTGTAACAAGATAACTGAGTGAGATTTTCGGATTTACAACATAACACTTTTGATTATAATATAAATACAATGTTTAATAATGAATGATTGGAATGAGCAATTAAATTATGAATACGTGTGTATATAGTTAATCAAAATATTGGATTAATTAACATAAGTAAGCACAAATGTATTAAGGAGAAATACAAACAAATTTCTCTAAAAATTACAAAACAAAGTGTGAATGATTCAGTGTGACTAAACAGTGGAAAGATGGATTTAGTTTACTCAGCTAGCACATTAATGTAGAATTTTACTCATGTAGTAAAATGAATTCACTCATTGTGAGTGAAAGGACAAATATAGTATTTATCTTCACAGTCACGAAAGATACAATGGATTTTACGAACCCCAAAAGTTAGATCACGGCAACAAGATTACATGCAAGGAGATATACTCCGTCGTCAGAACACTTTATTTCATTTCCACTGCTGCTAAAGATCAGCTTCAGAGTTGCTACAATTCCTGTGGTTAGCTTGACATCTTGAACCACGTAAACCTCGATCACTCCGATAATATGGAATACTATGGTCCTTCTGGCTACTCTGGACACCACATACATCTCCACACCTTCCGGATGCTCCGGACATTAGACTCTGGACAACAACACCAGACACTCCAGATACTGCACACGCCTGATACTGGACAGCTCTACAACTGGAGATGTGCGAGTTCTTATAGTAGACTGCTGACTGACAAGACATTCCGTACTGTAAAGAGCTTTACAAGCGATGATGTATTTATACACAAAATATTGTCTGTGCATTGAATGTACTCGGTTCATCTCATCAACAGCACTTCGCAAGTGAGGCACAGGATGGACCGAACTCATTGTTTTGAAATACGACACAATACACATTAATCACCCTCGGGTATCGTTGTACGCCGAAAACTAAACTCGAGAGCACGAATTTAATAAATAAATAAAAAGGGTTATACATTTCCGTGACATTCTAACGGCCACTGAATAATCTCTCACAATCGGAATTTCGTGGGAACAATTTTCTTCAAAGATAGTGGTCATGGTTACTGGTATATTGTTGTTGTATTTGAGTTGTTTATTCTTTGGGTTTGTTTTGGGTGTAGTGCTTTTATATTTATTACATATCTCTTCGTATATGTGAACACATACATGTTTCTTTCTCTCAACTAATTAATTTCAACATTGCTCTGATATTTCGTTATAGAAATTCACTCGGCATGAAACCTTGTAGAATCGTTTCGACGATGAAAGAAATGATTCAAACGAGGAAGAATATTCTTATGCGATAGGATTTTGAATAATCGCTGCTTTAAAAGAACGATTTAAATGTAATATAGTACTGAGGAAAAATGTAAATGAGATCAGGATTTCAATTACAAGAGAAGACTATTTTGTTTTAGTTTCTTAATCGTGGTATATTCTTTTATTTGCCGCAAAATGTATAAAATCTCCTTCCGGTGTCTCGTGATTCAACACAGACAGTTTTATACCAAGCTCAATTCAGAGAAAACCCACAAAGACAAAATACACGACATTACAAAGTCTTAAGAGGTTGGATTACAATTACAAGAGAAGAATATTTTGTTTTAGTTCGTTGATCATGGTAAAATCTGTCACAAATATCTTAAGATAATGTACAACTTCCAAAATGGGTAGGAGTTCAGCAAAATGGGGGTTCATGGTCACTGTCATCCCCGCGAGATGAAGTAGTGATCAGAGAGCCCCCATAGAACTCTACTAATAGAGAATGAGGATCCTGGCTCACTTGTACCTGATGCCTCCAAAAGCAATGCTCCCGTTTGAAGAAGATTCTGGCTCACCAGCGTGGACTAGGTAAGTGTGAATGCTTATATAACTCTGTTACTATGTTATGGGGGATCTGGCTCACCTGTGATCGAAGGGGGTTCGGATCACCAGCGTGTTCTAGGTGAGTGAGAGCTGCCATGGAGCTGGGTTATGGGGGTTATGGCTCACTTTCATAACTGCGTGATGAAGCAGAGCTTTTATGGAATTGTGTTACGAGGGTTCTGACTCACTATATTAGAGAAGTGTTTGAAGTATAGTGAAGCTGTCTCTTCGGTGTTATCCCTAACGTGTATATAAGTTGGATCTGAGTGAGAAGAGCTCTGATCCAGAGTTTGAATTAAGGGAGGAAGAGTCCCAGGAATGGTTGAAGCGTGCTATCGAGTTGATAGCGTACGCTAAAAATAATCTGAGTTATGTGCCTAAGATGCCATGTTGTGAAGAGAGTAAAGAGGAGGAGTTGGTAAAGCATAGTCATAATTCATCAGTTTCCAGGTGAAGCGCTACAATCAGCAGTATCATGGATATTATTTAATGGACAATATATCCTCAACGAGAGAGTGCCCTCATTGCCTTTGAGGTGTGATCAGTTTTATGTCACCGCTCTTAATGAAGTTGATCAGGCATATATTTTGCTTTTGACTCACGATACTATTATAATTAGTAGAGCTCAACAAACATACAAACACCTGTTGACTGTCGTTGACGTTTGCGAGTAGATATAAAGAAGATAATCCGTTATTAATGAAAACAACTAGTACAGGTGTATTTGCTTTTGAACGAATTTATCAACGAGTACCCATGCGATGGCAACACCTACTACAGGTTGATCCTGGCCAGACATGTTTTGGTGCAGTATCATCTCTGATGAAAATCAATTCACGTGACCAGGCAATCGTTCGACGATTTAATCGAGCACTTACTAAGCTGTTATTTGGATATCAACATGCAAAGAAAATATCCATGAATAAAGTTAAAAAAATATAAGATCTCGTAAACGGGTAGCAAGACTACCAAGTGCAATAGTTTCATTAAATAATGAGGTTACTCGTGCAGTGTCTATGAAGTCCATTAATGCAAACATATTTTTAATATATCTTTATATTTGACAAATTCTTTCAAAACAACTCAATCGCGCGCCCGATTTGTTTTACCGGAACCTCCAGGTCCATTGAGATGAACTGTGTTATTTCACAGGATATTATACTGACGGACGGGACAGCTGATAATTGTAATGAATTATGTTTTCTGCAGTAAATATTCTTCATTTCAGCGTCGGCACATTCAGATTAATTAAAGTTTTCTTGTTTCATTCTCCGTTCGCCCCATAATACATCATAAATTTACTTATATCAAATTGAGTAAGTAATTCTTAATACTTTCTTTGAATATGAAATAAATCTATAGTGAATTGTTCGCGGGTTTAGGAAACCTCTTCACTATTGATAATACATTTGTGAAATAATACTCGAGTATTCAAGATCTTCAATGAGTTAACTCCGGTTCCTTGTCATCATTTAACTAACAATTGTAGCTATATTAGTTCCGTTACACAAGTAAACGTTTTGTTCGATTTGGAAATACATTTCTCTTCGTTCCATCAGCAATTATAAAATCAATTTTATAAGAATAGCCCACAATTAGTCTTGTATAGTGTATTTTATGATCATAACGTTCTCATTGGGGAAATGTACCGTTTAATCTTCTGCTAAGATCAAAAGAGGTAATATCAGGATTTTCATCATCTAAATGTTTCTTTTACTGTGGTAACCGAACTTCATTTTGTAGACGATATGATATAACCTCTTCACATATTTCATGACATATCAGTAATTTTGTGTTGATCATACATCGTAACAATACAATCGGTACCCAATTCTTTTCTGAAAAGTGTCTACCAATTCAGACATGACAAACTGGATTAAGCTCTTTAGCAAAGTCAAATGACTCTATACAAGCGAATCCAGTCAAGTCAAAATCCAGTAAAGGTTTATCGCAACTCTGTTGCGTCATCGACTCGGAAGCCATCCTGATCTTCGCCAGATCCCATTCATTCTTTTACTCAAATAGAACATAAGCACAGCTCTTGTGTGATCGGATATAAAACTTGCTGATCTGTTAATGAACGTTTGTCTTTGTCGTACAAACAGCATAGAGGAGAGGACAGCGTCATCTGTTTGAGCTACTCATCATGGAATGGATGAAAGAACTTCAAAACATAAAAGCCACCCCACTTACGTCCTCTGACCTCAAGCAGCACATAGCAGAAACGCAACATAACATCTGCGAAGATTGCTTTCAATTTCATGGTCAAAAAGTCAGAGATCATTGTCATATCCCCGGCCACTACAGAGGTCATGCTCATGGAGATCGTAGTCTATGCTTCAAGGATTCAGACTTTCTTCCAGTCATTGCTCATAATCTATGAGGATATGATGGACTCTTAATCATCGCAACGCTCAGCCATCCAAGAGTCAAGACCCTTCTCGTTCAAGTAGGAACTCACATCTAATGCATTTCCAATAATTTCAAAAAATACATGTCGTTTTTGATTGGTTCCTTTCGTTTAATCGATTCGTTGCAGTTGATGGAGTTGTCATCACACGTTCACCAATCTCGAAAACGGATTTTGAGATCTTACTCCCTACATGTACATCGATGCGTAGTTCAGATTCTTTGAAACCTCCTTACCCGCTCTGCAAGATGTGTACTCACACTTACATCTCTCCCACATCATGGAGGAAGAAGATCAGTACGCAAAATGATATGGAATGGCCTAGGTTGTCATACTTTCGGAGATTTATCACCATCTGTACTTGAAAAAAGAAGTTTTCTACTCGTGTATTGTCTTCCCAAATTTCCCACGCATGTGTCTAGATCATAACCAGCTCAATTTGCTCTACTACGTCACCTCAATGGGACTTTCTTGGGAGGGTCTTTATAAGACGAGTCAACTACAACGTGATCCCTTCCAAGATAGATATGTTCATGACACTTATCGCCATGTCAAATCTGGAAGATGTTTTATCCAGGTTCTTCATTAAGGTGGCAAGCTCGTATTCACTGACTGCCAGACCATCAATTTAGTCGGCAAAGCGAAGGTTGGTGATGTTACATCCTCAAATGCTGACTGTCTCACAGTGGTTTTCCAAAGTTTCGCTCATGATGCACTCTAAGTAGATGTTGAAAAGAGTGGGTGACAGGAGACAGCCATGACGTAATCAATATGTTGTATAAACCAATCCCCCACATAACCTTGATCAATTATTGCACTTGTAGCCTTCGCATACAGCTGCTTGATGATATTGTTAAACATTTGACCATGTTGTATTTCTTAATTGTTGCCCACAATGCCTGACGCAACACTGTCTGTCAAAAACCTTTTTGAAATCTATGATAGATATGTTGTTAGAACCCTGAGATTGAAGATTCTTATGTTGTGATTCTTCCACTCCGGGACCCTGCATGTTCTCCAGCAATTATTTCTTCTGCTTGTGGTTTCAATCTGTTTAAGATGATATGCAGCAAAACCTTCCTAGCATGGCTGATCAAACTGATAGTTCTATAATTTTGGCATAGCTTAAGATTGCACTTTTTGCGGAGTGTTATAAGCAGTGACTTAGTCCAATGTGTTGGCCATTCACCTTTTTGCCAGATCTTGTTGCATATTTCTGTTAGTAGCACTATCACTGATCGCCCCCATTTTTGATATGTTCAGCTGTGATGTTGTCTACTCCAGCTGTCGTCCCGTGTTTCAGTGCTCTTATTGCCAACTCCACCTCTTCATTGAGTTTGTAACTTCAAGCACCTCTTTGTCTCCTGTGGACGGATGGTTGTAGAGTTCATTACAATACTCAGTCCATCTTTCTGCAATGGCACTTGCTTCTGTGAGGCAATCGCCATATTCGTATTGAATGGTACTGGCTATTAGTCGCTTATATCTGGTAAAGTCTTTTACAATTTGGAATGACTTTTTGCTGTTATTCTGTATCATACTGCTCTCAGTTTATCTGCACTTTTGTCCAATCGAATCTTCGTTTGCTTTCTTCAATTTATTCTGATATTCTTGTTTATTTCTTGGTACTCTATTGCCCATGTTGTGTGCCTGGTGCGTTGTAGGTCTCTTCGGGTATCACACATATTCATACTCTCTTCTGTAACCCAGGGTTCGCTCCTTGGGCGCTGGAGACCAATGTTGTCCTTGGAATCTGTTGTCATGACGGTGTTAAAATTATATGTCGTCACTTTAACATCAACATCCATCACAGTGAAGCAAATGTTCCTCCAATTGTGTTTTGGAATGACCTTCAGTTGTTCAAGGTTTAATTTGAACCTGATTTTCTTTGGCTTGTTAATTGTCTTCAGCATCATTCTGAAGCTCATAACCACGAGGACGTGATCATTTCCAACATCTGCACCTGGGAACGTTCTTGTTTGTGCTCTATTAATTCCAGATCGGTAATGATTTTGAACCATTATGTAGTCGATCTGTTTATGATGGGTTCTATCTGGTGAGTGCTATGTCAAGCATCGTGAAGCTTTATGTTGGCCCCTGGTGTTCGCTAGTACCAAGTTGGTGTAGCTTCCGAATTCAAACAGCCGTCTCCGTATGTTATTGGTAATTTCATAACAACACAGTCCACAATGAGCATCCCAGTCATTTAGAGCATCTGTGTCAATTTGTGGCATTCCAGTCGCCTTGGATGATGATGATGTCTTTTTTTCTTACCATGTTTATAATACCATGTTGTAGAACTCCTCTATATACTTATCATGATGATTAGGAGTTGGAGCACAGACTTGGATAATATTGATGTTAAAGGGAGATGCTTTTAGACGAATGGATATGATTTTGCTAGATATGGAGCGGCATTCATGCACATATCTGTTAATGGCTTTGTTTACAAGGAAGCCTACTCCATTTATAGACTTGTCCAACTCTCCACTGTAGTAGAATATATGCCCATCTTCGATTTGGTGTTCCCCTTCGGCTTTCCATCTGACTTCACAGAGTCCCAGAATATGCCATGTGTAGTGTTCCATCTCATGTATCAACTCTTGGAGTCTTCCACTTTGCGCCAGAGTTCTAATGTTCCAAGTGGCGATGGCGATGCTGTCTCTTGCTCTGATTTTATGCAAAATACCAGTAGCACACTTGTCACCTCCGTCCTGGTGGACGACGGCTGGTGCGGTCGATGTTGACCCGGGCGACGACCGATCCGGGATGGTAACTTCATTTGTCCAGCATGATCAGTGTGACTTGGGCAAAAATCGCCTGGTGGAGCCAATCCCTCTCCAGACCAATGAGTTGCCAGACGGGGATGTCGAACATCGTCCAGCTGCATTAGGGAAATCAATCTGGATTTTCTGTTAGGGTTTACTCCCTTAGACTTTGGCTAACCAAACCCGACATGCAAGGCAGCAGGAAACTCTTGTATAGAACGTGCGTCTATTTCCCGAACAGATAAATCATCTGCCAATGTCCAGTGTTCGCATGACAATGCATCAACAAAACTTTAGGCTTGAACATGAATGCTACAATGGCTACAATGCCTGACCATACTAAAATTGACACAAATTTTGACATTCTCTGTCTTGTAACTGCAAAGATGTCGGACGCATAAAGGTGTATGATCGATTATTAAAAGGCAATATTTCTTGACGTTAAAATGACGTCTAAATTACTGAAATGTTACACTGTAAATGCAAACACCATTTAGAAACCAAGGGCTGGGTATGAAGCAGTAATATTGGATGTTCATAATATTTGCATATTTATATCAGGTACCTGTGTAATTAAACGAAGTCGTTTTCTTTGCAACTTTATGCATACGTTAGTTTAAACCCACACAAGCCAAATGTTAAGCGATGTTGAAATTCTGCGCTTGCTCAAGGCAGAAAATGCATTCAGTTCTATTCTCAAGGTACTATTATGCACATACTCGTCCTAGGGATACGAACGCGGTAACGATTAATCGGCCAAGTGAATTTGTATTCAGGTGGAACGAGTGGGGTGGTGCTAGTCGTGAGCACTGCACATAAACAAAAATAATTTTTGTATGCGACGGCAGTATTAGCAAAAGTAAAAAATGTATACAAGCATCGTTTTAAATTTTAAGTTAGTTTGAATATGTGATTGTTATAACATCTTAGTTAATAAATCAAAACATGTTTAAATATTACACCATGTGATAACTACACATGGAGGCACGGGTTCACATCTGGACTAATGTGCCTGATGCGCTCGCATTTACAGATCATCTGTTTTAATGGATTAGAGTCTTAGGTTCCTCAAACTTGGGTATCTGAGAACATAGAGGGTTTGGGTTCTCCCACGTTCTGTTCTTCCTTTACCTAACATATTGACCTCCGTGTATAGCTAAACGCACAACAATAGCAACAACATGAAAAGGACGGGATCAAAAGCGAATAGGATATTTCCAACAAATGTTCAACAACTGTAAGCGTTAAAGCGTTATGTCCAAGAAATCCCAATATCCCTGTACCTTCATTATAATACACGATACCACAGTTTTACTGGATAATATCAATGTGTTTTCTCATTTAATTTATAAAATCACAAATGAACACTCAGTACAAAATTAGGAAACTTATTAAGTTATTGAAATATTTGTCTGGTCAAAGATCGCAAATTTGAGAAACTATTTATTTCATCACATTAATTTGAAACGAGTAATCATGGGAGATCAGATAAATTTGTTGTCATAGTATATTCAAGTAAATATTTGTTTTTCTATTAGACGTAAAATGTGTTAGCTCCAAGTTAAGTCACGTTAATATTAAATTGACCTTGTTATGTTTTCGCCTGGGACTGGGCAGTCGCCAGAATGAAAACATACATAGATCAGGGTAAATGTTAATGACTGACTAACTAAATCAAAACCATATTTACAATGTGGGAGTGGGAGGTCGTGGGTTCGATGACCGGCCGTGTCATACAAAAAACTTGCAAAAGTTGCACTTGTTTGTTTAATTAGGATTTTTAAAGTAGCTTTAACCATTTTGCAGCCATAACGTTACGATGTGATATCAAGTACTAGGACATCGTGCCGCAGACATGTAACATGATGTCCCACCCAGTCGCGACAAAATCAACAACAAACGCAGAAAGTAAACAGAATTATCACAAGCCATCACGGCTTGAAGAAAAATAAGTTTTCCAATGTATGACTTATAGAAAGCTTATATATATATATATATATATATATATATATATATATATATATATATATATATATATATATATATATATATATATATATATATATATATATAATGCAATTCATATAATACGTAAAGACTAGTAAGTCAAATTTACATTTTCTTCTTCAGTACTAGCCCACGCCCTAATCCATCTCCCTTTATACTCTCCTTTTGTACGGAATGAAGCATGGGGATTATAGTTTTAAGCATGCGCATTACCCTCATCCATGTAAACTATTTTATATCGAGAACAGCTCGGTTGACCCAATGCTGGCAGATCAATGATATTGCGTTAGGGAATCAACATACATTAATGATAAGATATATTTATCTACTAAGAGAGCAACATTCCAAAGACGACGTAATCTTACTTACCAGAGCAATTACGGACATCCTCTTGTAATACATTAAATCGGTAGGTCGGACAGTGACATCGAGCTATCGACTCATTCAGAGTACGGAAACATAGACCATTACAAGCTCTTTTGTCAGCAACTTTGATACATATACTGCCTGTGCCATAATGGCTTTTTGTTGTAGTTGCTAAAAGCAAACGATATCAGTCCATTAAAAATATGATACTAGTATGGAGGAACTAGAGCATTTTGACATAACACATTTATACATACATACATGGTAGTTTTAGTGTAGCATGATTGGACAAAGAATGCGCTCACTGAGTAATACTGACCTTGGGAGTTTAAGGACAAGAATGTGTTCCTCCAATGTAGCCATGCTGTGAGGAAAAGAATCTTTCACCCATATACTGTTCCGTTTCGGAAACTAAAGTAGTCAGAGAGAGAGAGAGAGAGAGAGAGAGAGAGAGAGAGAGAGAGAGAGAGAGAGAGAGAGAGAGAGAGAGAGAGAGATGAATGCGAACATAAGTAGTTATAGGGGATACTTTAGGGGCTATAGAAATCCGGGTTAGAAAGGTCGCGGAACTGTTTAGGGTCTATGGGAAATTTAAAATCGGGTTAAAATCTTGGGGTTGTATAGGGTCAATGGAGCTCCCAGTCAAAAAGATTTCCCGGTAACATGGGGTCTATCAGAACTTAAAATGGGTGGGCATATATAGGGACAAGGGGAATTTAATATGGGAATATCACCTGAGGAAATAAACATGGATGAGGTCACTGTATTTATAGGGTGAGATCTTTTTACAGGGTAAAATGCATTTATAGGGACAAAGATTGATATGGACAAACATAGACATAAAGAAACAAACAAACACACATTCCAAGAATGGAGATGGAAACACAAAAAAGGACAAGAATATTCTAAGGAAAGACTCACATATAGAATAGAGACTCAAGAAAAGAAAAGTCTATTGTATGGGTACAAAACATGTATTCAATTATATATATGGCCTACTGGTTTGTGCTTTGGTCTATGCACTGTCCATTTAAAATATTAACATTTGGACGTGAAACAAAGATATTTACAAGATATTTAGTTCTTGATTATAGTAACCTACTTTTTATAATTAAACTTTACGCATTTCTATAAACATCACTTCATTTACGATATATCTACATTAAATGTTCATTTAAAAGAAAATTCTAAACAAAACAATTAACAAACAATCAAATAGGACAAAGTTCATGTTTCTCTCTCTATCCGTTACACACGTTGTTTAAAATCTGGTCAGCTACTACTTGTATCCCAGTGTATATGTTTCCCATCACTTTCTGCCTTTCATTTTTAAATCTGCTTTTATTTCCATCGTGCTGGGTACGCTTACTGGTAAAAAAATCAAGTGAAGTAATCGTCTCCTTCCTATGGAGGTACAACGTATACCATATGAATCATCACTTTTCAAAAGGTAATGTCAAATTGTTCTCTCATGGTCTGCACGTCTTCAATAGCCCTCAAAACTTTGGAAGAAGTTAATTCAGCAGATGTACTAGACCCGGGACATACAGGCAAGTTCAAACTGTTGTGGTACATGGATAGGCTCAAACGACCTCGATCTTTGACTTGGCAATAACGTCTAAGTTCCTCTAACAGTGTGTCAAGTTTGTCCGTAATGAAACCTGCTTCTTCCTCAGGTGGAACGTTAGACGCAAAGTCTTTAAATTTCACCTAGTATATGTAAGTTGTCGTCCTAAATGTTCTCGAAGTTGCTGTCTGAGTCATTTTAATGCTGAAGTACTGCTTTAGGTCTACTGAATCCGTTCCTTTCCTGGATGCACTTTGCTTTTGACGGCATGATGGTGAAAGGCTCAATGATGTTTGTTTTTATTTTCATCTGCGTAGACAGATTCGTCTCTCTTGTCGCATGTTCTCGCAATGAAGTGTCGTCCTTGGACGCCGTCCCTTTTATACTGGGTGATATAAGTTCTCCTTTTTGTCTCGTTATTCGTAGCCGTAATGTTTGGACCGCCACTAGCAAAACGTAGAATACTGTCGTCGAGGTTATCGTCCATTAAACCTCCTGATTGATCTCCTTCGATATCAGGGTGACGTTGACCCAGGTGATCGATGTAGATGCAACTGCCGTGTCAAAATATAGGACGCGAACTCCTAGCAGTTCTAAAGCTTCGTACAATTTTAAGCGAACATGGGCTATCAAAAAAGCTACAATGATGACATTTCCAAATTTGTCCTCTTCTACACAACCCCGTTCTACTTCGCAATTGAATAATATCAAGTCTTCGCAAACGACGTCCACGTGTTTTATGCACATGGTTTCGTCGTGAATCATCTGGAAATGGCGGGAATGTTCTGTCAAATATTCCGTGTTGGATAAGCACGGTCGATTTCCCATTTTACCCCAAAAGCTATGTAAAATCACCTTAGCAAACGTTCGCCTTCCTTCGTTTTACTACACGTGATCTAAAGTGATGCCTTCATGCTTCCAGTATTTCTCTTTGAGTTTATTTTAATCCTCGCGAGTATGATACCAGGAAAGATAGCCGCTGGAGTATTGTGTCAGGTTCCAGATGGCATCCACGAAGTCTGGGAAAATACCTTTCTGAGTCTCGTTGCCCTTGTGGTATATTATGTCTTGAGAAAATGGTAAATTTCGTACACTTCTAACAGCTGGTATCCCAGGTCAAGCGCTTTAAACAATTCCACGCTGACACACCCCGTTAAGGCGCGTTTGTTCTGGGTATGCTGACAAGGCTGGTCTTGGTTGAACGTTTTCGCGCAAGTACGGCACACAGAAAACATCAGTTTTCGATGGCATTGGTAAGGTAAAACGTGGGAGGCAAGACCTTGCGCTTGCTCAGTCCTTCGTTATCCACGTGGATGTGTTTGGTCAGCAATTATGGGTACCCTACGGGAAAGTGACAATATTTGTACACGTAATGATACAACGAAAACACGTCCAATTATTTGATTTCTTCTCCTTTCTCTTCGTCGGCTTGGTGCAGCAAACATGTTGCATTTGTCCGTCCTCCGTACAAAGTGTTCCGCGGATTCAGTGGGTCAACCAGCTTGCAACCTTTCACGATGCTTTTACACTCGGAATCGGCTTTCAAACGGTGATCGTACTCTTATTCCCACATTTCCACACATGGTATCTTTGCTGTTCTAACTTCAAGCACCTTCGATAAATGGCCTGTTACAACTCTTCTATGGTCCGTTGTAAAAACTGAATTTGGTGTCACGTTGAGGGTAGCAAATGGGTTATCCGTGAAATACGCACCCGTTAAACTCGTACACGCTCTGAGTGTCTTCTAAGTCCAAGCCATCCACCGAACACGGTCCGATGGTCTTTTTACCTTTTCCGTTTCAGACATGTTGAATCTATGTATCTTCCTTTTCACACAAGAAGAGTAGCCAGAGTATGGCTCTGACCGACTATTGACGTTTAACAAAGTTCGTCGTTTGAGGGCTAATGACGGTCAGGGTGTTTTCGGGCATGGGTCGATAACGGTAAACTAAGGAACACGCTTTTCAAATGGTGTAGGCTTCTTTCAAATGATAGATCCCTCCGTGTTCTTTGAAAATTCTCGAAATTGTCCACTGCAACACCGTGAAAAGTTTATATCATCGATTGAAAAGTGACCATTGGTATGGCATACGTTGTACTGCCATGGGAAGAAGACGATGATTTCACTTTACCTGCTTACCAGTAAGTGTACCTAGCACGATGGAAATAACAGCAGATTTACAAATAAAAGGAAGTACGTGATGGGATCCACGCTGGGACACAAGTGGCAGCTGACCAAATTTTAAACAACGTGTGTGACGGATATAGAGATATGACCGTTAAACATTGTAACATCACCCATGGTCGATGCCACAAGTGTCATCCCACATATTCCTAGTGTCCCTATATATCCCACCCATGTTAAATTCTCATAGTGCCGGGACACCTTTTTGACTGGGACTTCCATTGACCTCATACAACTCCAAGATTTTGCACCATGTTCAATTTCCCATAGAACCTAAACAGTCCCAACAGGTTTTTGAATTGGATTTCCATAAAGCCTAAAGTATCTCCAATAACTACTTACATACATGCATACTTACAGACAAACACATACATAAATAAATTGTGTTTAATGTTTTTCTTGATAATTACAGATTGTAAGGGTACTGTTTTATAAATGAAATGGTAAGTAGATAATTTTTGTGCGCTTGTACTTTAAAATAGTATCATTTTGTTGGAAAACATGTTTTATCTCTAAATATATGGTTGACCTGACATTCGGTTGGGGAAGGACCTGACCTTGTTTACAAGTTAGAATGTTCTGGAAATGAAATCATGACCATCATCATGGTTCTGTTATTGTGTCTATGTCTTATAAGTGTTATTTCATTCATGTTTTATACATCTGTCGTTAAAACAGTCTATAACTTGTGTTCTATTTTTAATTGAATGGGTTTATTTCAATTACTAAATGGAAATACTGTAGGATAAAGTCACTGTTTTGGAATAAATGTGAATTCATTCAAAAACGTTCTGGATAATATCATTGTGACACATCAAGATTGTTAGCATATTCCCACAATTAAAGCATGTGGCATCTGACGACATTAAATACTGTACTTCATTCGGAATACTACTGGAACGCATTTGGAATATTTTATAAATTGGACATGTGATAGAACGTTTAGGATTATTGTAATTTAATTCACAATACTGTGAGTTTTTTTGGTGTCATATAGAACAACCATATTTATAAATGAGTATGGCCTTTTCAAACGGCACAATTAACGATTCGAATACAATTAGAAAACTCCCTTTTTTAGCAAATGTATCATTATCTTCGGGGCAGATGAGATAAAACAGACAGACAAAAGAAAACCAATCATTTACAGCATAAGCAGTAAAGGAAACATTACCGATTGCAAATCGTCCGATACCCTGGAGATTAAATGCAGAAATTGTTTTAGTCTGATCCTTCCATATTTCTATTTTTACCCCTCGTTGACGGACCATGATTTCAGACTCGTCTTGTTCATCTACCACGAAGTTCAGGTGCTGTTAAAATGAGATCATACGTGAAATGTACTGGAACACAAGCAAAACTAACGGTAGAAACGTATTAGGAACTCCCAGTTACACTGAAAGTCATTGCTCGCAGGGTTTGGTTCAAGAACATGTTACATCGGGATTGAACTAGTAATTTATGTGTTGCGGGTAGTTGAACGATTCATGTCATCAAAATGTGATATACTATCGGTGGAAAACTTGCGATTGATAAACGTTTTGACACCCGATATAAAGAGAAACCAATAAATATATAGATAGACAAATGAAAAAATTGAACACTTTGTCCCAGTAATCTATCATAATATCTAGTATATAAACAAGTAGCTCGTAATAGAATATCTAAACTGGGAGAGGAGGAGTATCCACGTTACATCACTTCATTAGTTTGCAAATTTAATTTCAGCTCCTTACAGCAACGATGAATGTTCCACTCATTCTTCCATAATTGCACTATCAAATGATTTTCATTGCAACCTCTGCAATTATATATTCAGAGAGATGTTTCATTTACATCTGCAGTCTTGTTTTCAAAAACAAAATTATCAAGTGTTAATCTTAATGCTTTTCACACATTTGTTATCGCATTTTATCCAATTCAATACTTAAATGAAATTGGTGTCACAAATGAAACATGATGGATGATTTTAAAATTTCTACCTGTTGTCAAGAGATTTATTATATATAAATTAATTAGCAGATTACACAATTGTCAAGTTCGCAGTTAAAACACCATGGCTTGTACAAACATGATAATTTTAATGCCACGTAGAATACCACTATGGTCTATTGCTGTATTCAAAGCGTACATGACGCACGATTCTTTGAAAGTGCTGTTGCTCGTCATTATCTTTTTTCTACGATATTTTGCTGCGGAGGAAGTTTTGAAATTACCGATAAAAAGATATATCTAACTACTTGATGTATTCGTGAAAAAGCATGGAATACGAGTTATCAAAGAATATGGCAAAATCCGGCCTAATTTCAGTACTTGCAATTTTAGAATGCTTTGCACATCAGACGCTATTCCTGAAACATCTTGTTAAGCAAATATAGGTAAACACACATGAACATGAATGTAAAACAAATGATCAGCTTTGAATACTTTCTTTGAAGACGTTATCATACGGCATCATTGACATAATTCAGGGTCTGTAATGAATAAAATTGATTTCGCACAATTATTCAGGTTTTCCGATTATGGCTTAGTAAAGTAGAATGTGATCTGTCCATGCCCTCAAAGTACGTTATATGTGATTTGTGTAACTTAAAGGGAGCTAACATGATTACACACAATAGCGTATATTTGTTTATTTTCTTCATTTAAAATATATACAAAAAACGAATTTGCGTGTTCAAATTGCCGTAACGATAACCACCACTTGTGTGTCGATTGTGTTGCGTTTACATGAATCATTCATAGTAATTGAAAGTACATACATGCAATATATATAACAGAACAAGTCAATATTTTTTTTAAAAGTCTTTTCTCTGGTGTTTTAAAGATCGGATATTGAAACAAAAAGACTCCATCGTCATTTTAACAAAAAGATCAGTGTTCCTCTAACATTTTGAAATAAAAGAAATGTAGCATTTAATATCACCTCTCTAATTGGATTACTCAGCTAATTAGTTTGTATTCAGCTGTAATTGTATAAAAAATTATTATGTGTTTACAAGCTTTGAAATCAATGTATTACTTATAAGAAGGGTCATGGTTCAAGGCTATTTATTTATTTATGTATTATTTGAATTTGTTCTCAACTGTATACCTGTATGTAAATGATTTATTATATATTCTTTAGATATATAATCCCAGCTCATAAGGCGGTGGGAAGAACATTTATTGCGTTGTAAACGAGTTAATTTTAACTGTCACAACCGTGTCATTCTTACCAATTCATTAGTGATTAATTTATCAATATATACATTCGTTGAGCATGAGCCTTGCGTTGCATTGAAACCATCCATATCCGATAACATACAGATCTTGTTGCGAACGAAGTGTAACCTGCAAGGGGAAAGAAATTCTTGTAACATCTGCAATGATTCATCAAAATTTTAAGAGTCACCCTGAAAAATATTCTTTATTTACGGAGTTAAGTGTCCAAACTAAACATTACTAATTATAACGTTGATATTTGGAACCACTAACGATTTTGCCATACAAGGAACCACTAACGATAATGTCCTGTAGTTTTTTTTTATATGGAACCACTAACAAGAAAACACCTAAATGGAGCAAACATTTGAGCAATGTTAAAACAATACGCGGTTAATTTAAAACGTTCGGTGTTACCTGTGAAGTTATGACGCTTATAACCTACATTTAGACCCCTTGATATATAGAAACTTAGATATTAGGTTGTATTGGATTCAGGTTTAGCATTAAAATTATCAGAAAAAGACACTGAACATTTAACTCATTTATAAAGAGTGCATATCCATTGGTAGGTAAAGCTCTGTAAGATGTATATTTAACTCCGTTCAATCACGTAAAAAGTACTACAGATTGTGGACAATAGAGATTAAATAAATAAGATAGAATGTCAATGCATTACAAAGAATGTGTTAAATCGATTCTCAACCAGTCTATAGCGCAAGTTTACGAGTCCTAACTGGAATCTTTTTCCAGCTCGTTTAACGTAGCAGGTACATTGGATACATTGTTAAAGGTGTAAATAACATGAATATCGTGACGATGATGGCCTAATCGCACTAATCGCAAAAGTTTACTTTCTTTACCAATATCATCCCTTCTTTGTAGTTTCATTTTCAATGATCTAATACTCTATGGATTCCGAGTCTTACTTTTATTGCGACTCATTATATGTACTAATAATACTGCATACATTTTATCACATAGGAAAGGAAATGATGGATACCATCCACATTCACTTTAAACAATAATAAACATGATAATGAGGACTTTGTATAGTGCCTAATCTCTAGAAGCTCTAAGCGCTTTACAGCATCTATAATGATATGACTATAATACACAAAAAACAAAAACAAACACCACGATATTGTAAAGCATAAAAGTGCTGAAAATATTTAAGGTAGGAAACATTATTAGGTCTTTAAATTTGTTCTTGCAGTCGAAAAAGGTGAGTTTTAAGAGCACTCTTAAAAGGATCACTGTGTCTAATTTAAATGGCCAATTCATTCCACTTTCCTGGCCCTGGTATGGAAAAGAACGTTGACCATAAGTAGTAATGCGTGGCACTATAGCGACAATGGGAAATCCAGTCAAAAAGGGCTTGGGGCACTATAGCGACAAAGGTCGTGGGACACTATAGTGACAAGGGGAAATTTAACATAGTGGGCCTGTAGCGACAAGGGGGAATTTAACATGGGAACTATTTGGGCCTATCTAGCGACAAGGGAAATTTAACATGGGAAGTATTATTTTGTATTTGGAACTGTCTAGCGACAAGAGAAATAGAGGCAAAGAAAGATAATATCTTTTCGAGGCATATGAGTGGCCCTGAAAAGGGCCGTTATTTGTAATGTTTACAGTATCTTCTTACCACAGAGGACATCTCACAGATCTTCTTCTCTTCCTTAAACTTCTCCTCACTGCTGGCCCATAGAGGAGAACTCTCTTTAAACAACCTTGCCTCTCCACATATATCTTTCTCTTCCAAAAGGCTGTATCATTCATATGAGTGATAGTCCGCGATGATCTGACATACATGCCTAAAACGTTTGGAATGACCGAAATGGCGAAAGGTTATTTTCCACACTTTTTCAATACTGAAGCCAATCAACATGCCGTTCTACCCCATTTGCCTGAGGCTAACAACTACGACCCCGGTAACATGCGCACCAAACAACGAGAAGCTTTCCATGCTTGGTACCAGACTAACGCCTCAGATCCCTTTGATTTTCAAGAAGAAATGTTAAAGTATTGTACATCTGACGTGGACGTTTTACGACGTTGCAGTGGAAAATTTCGAGAATTGTTCATGGAGCATAGTGGGATCGATCCTGTGAAAGAAGCTTGTACCGTCGCCAGAGCATGTTCCTTAGTGTACCGAAAACGCTTCATGCCAGAAAATACTCCAGCTGTCATCAGTCCTCAAACGACGAACTTTGTCAAACGTCAATACTCGTTCAAAGCCCTACGTTAGCTACATTACTTGTGCGACAAGGAAGACAAATGGATCTAACACGCTCGCAACGGAGGCGGTGAAAAGACAATCGGAACGTATTTGGTGGATGGTTGGGACTTAGAAAACCCTCAGATCGTGCACGAGTTTAGCGGATGCTTATTTCACGGATGTCCCATGTGCTACCCTCAACGTGACACCAAAAATCAGTTTTTACAACGGACCATGGAAGACCTTTACCAGACAATTTGTCAGCGACGTTTGAAGTTAGAACAGCAAGGATACCAGGTTGGTGGAAATGTGGGAACACGAGTACGATCAGCGTTTGAAAACCGATCCCGAGTTTAAAGTTACAAGTTGGTGGACCCATTGAACCCCCGGAAAAGTTTGTACGGACGACGAACGAATGCCACCTGTTTGCTGTACCAAATGGACGAGGAGAAGGGAAAAGAAATCAAATACTTGGACGTGTGTTCGCTGTATCCTTACGTGTGCAAATATTATCACGTTCCCGTAGGGCACCCTGAATTTATGACAGAACACATTGACTTGGACCACATACGCCAGTACGAAGGATTGATTAAGTGCAAAGTCTTGCATCCCACAGACTTGTACCATCCCGTTTTACCTCACCATTGCCAAGAAAAACTGATGTTTTCTTTGTGTCGAACTTGTGCCGAAACGTGCAACGAAGACCAACCTTGACAGCACACCCAGGAAGAACGTGCCTTGACAGGAACGTGGGTTAGCTTGGAATTGTTTAAAGCCTTGGACCTGGGATACCAACTGTTAGAAGTGTACGAAATTTACCACTTTTCTAAGACACAACAATACGACAAGGGCGACGAGACACAGAAAGGTATTTTTGAAGACTACGTGGATGCCTTTTTAAAACAAAAAACAAGAAGCAAGCGGCTTTCCTTCCTGGTGCCACACTCCCGAAGACCAAAAGATATTCAAAGAAAAATATCGGGAGCAGGAAGGCATCACTTTAGACCACATCGAGCAAAATGAAGGAAGGCGATCGTTTGCCAAAGTGATGTTAAATTGCTTGTGGGGTAAAATGGCACAACGACCGTCTTTACCCAAGGCGAAGTATTTGTCCGAACCTTCCCGCTACTTCCAGATGATTCACGACAAAACCAAATACATGAAATACGTGGACGTAATTCGTGAGGACTTGATCTTAGTCAATCAGGAACAAGAACTAGACTTTGTAGAAGCCGAAAAATTTGGAAATGTCATCATTTAAGCAGTCCACGCTCGCTTAAAATTGTATGGAGTGTTAGAACTGTTAGGAGATCGTGTGTTGTATTTTGACACGGACAGTTGCATCTACATTCACCGACCGAACCAGTGTAACCCTGCCATCGAAGGAAACCGTTTAGGAGCCTGGACCAATGAACATCCTGACGACAAGATTCTATGTTTTGCAAGTGGCGGTCCTAAAGATTACGGCTACGAATACCGAGACCCACAAGGAGAAATGCACACCGAAAGTAAAGTGAAAGGATTGACTCTCAATTATCGCACCAGTCGCGTAGTGAACTTTAACGTGCTTCAAGATGCCTTACAGTCTGGACAGGATGAAACTTTTAAAGTGATCCCCCACGAACCGCACAAGATTGTCCGTTTACACACACACCAAATTGTCAGCCGACCTTTGTAAAAAGTCTATCAAATCGTGTACCAGAAAAGAGTACGAATTCCCAATCACTTCACTCTACCGTACGATCACGTCGAAAGAAGATGAATCCATTTAAACAAGCATCATTCAAATTTGGGAATTCGCAAGTGGAGTGCGATGCTAATCCTTGATATTGTAGTGATGTCAGACGCTGAGACCTTATTGATTCAGCAAGACATCGTGGGAACTTTGCTATGACTACTACCCCTATATCTACCATGGAAAGTGATGTTGTACGTGTTAAACGTGAGGGATGTGAAAGCGGTGCCACACGTTATCGTGGACTCCTAGGGATTTCACATCACCTGCATTGAACTGAAGTGAGGAGAGTCGAATATTCGTTCCCTACGAGCTTGCCTGAATACTGTCACTTTAAAAGTCGATTCCAAATCTTCAAAGATAAATGGCCAAAATATCTTCCTGGACCAACTCCTAAAGAATTAGTCAGAGTCCGATTTTTCTACTTGGGCGAAGGGGATAAAGTCAAGTGTTTCAGTTGTGGTGTGTCAATTTACGAGTGGGAACAGAAATATTCCGCTTAGCTGGAACATGCTCGATGGTCTCCGAATTGCCAATACCTACCTTTAGTGGGACCAAGTGATTGAAAGTGACAATAATGGTCCAGGTCGTTTAACAAACCAGTTTGAGTTGGAGACAAACTTAGACCAGTATGTAAACTCTCTCTAAAACATAATATTCAAGGATTACCACACGAATTGCAAGAGAAGATCTACAAGGACGTTTGGCAGGGACTTGCTAAAGACAAATCTCAATGGGTGACTGTAGAACGTTTGTGTCGTGAAATTCACAAGAGGAAAGTGACAAAAATCAACCAATGTGTCAGATTGCTCTGGATCATGCCAATGTATGTACCATGTCGTTTAACAAACCAGTTTGGGTTGGAGACAAACCTAGACCAGTATATAAACTCTCTCTAAAACGTAATATTGAAGGATTACCACACAAATTGCAAGATAAGATCTACAAGGACGTTTAGCAGGGACTTGCTATAGAAAAATCTCAATGGGTGACTGTAGAACGTTTGTGTCGTGAAATTCGCAAAAGGAAAGTGACAAAAAATCAACCAACGTGTCATATTTCTCTGGATCAAGTCTACCTTCCACAGATTCGAATTTAGTTCGTTTACATCTGAAGATTTTTGATCATTCTTGACCGTTATCCTGAATGGCAGTGGCACGAAATGACACGTTATATTAATCACTTTCGTTTTTGGAGAAGATTTTAAATCATTCTGTGCAGAATATACACTAATGATCTTCGACATAAAAAAAGTTTAAAATAGAACGACCATGCCACAACCTTTATCACTTGTGATCAAACAGATTTCTTGGAAGGATATCAATGAGAATATTCACACAGTGAAGGATTACGAACACTTATTACAAGAACTGTGTCCCATTAATTGGGGTCGACGTGTAGTGTGTCGTTTAATGACTTGCTTTCTGGGATTTCGTTTACCTGTCGATTCCTTGTTGACTCCATTAAATGTCCACGAGAGACTCATTCTGTTAAAAGCCTTATGTTTTCATCTGGATACGTCTCGACCTCTACAGGAAAAAAAGATTCGTCAACTATTAAGTACCGAAATGGTGTACGAGGATGTGTGTGCAGCTTGTGATTTACACCCTCATCGGACAGATGTACGTGACTGGAAAAGTTGGGATTTTGGGGTTTGGACAAACGAAGCATCCCATTATGCCCAAGCGTTGTGTTCGTAAAATCCATCACCGAGTGAAAAAAAGTCACTTTTAAACCTGTGTTAGTGGCAGTGTCAGAAGAAGAAAAAGAATCTGTCACCGAGGACAATCAGTCTGTTCAAGACAAGACTGTCATGGACATTCCCCCACAAAGACCCTTCCGAGAGGACACCTACGTGACTATACCCCGTGTAGAGACTATAAAAACATTACACACTACCTCTAGGACACCTTCCTTACCCAAACAATGTTGTACAGTGACTTGTTTATATGCCACTTTGATCGTTTCCATGTGTATTTTATTCATGTACTTATCCATTTGGCTTTTATGTATTTTTGTCTTTCAATTTAAACATGCATTGAAATAAACGTGTCTTGAAAAAAGTATAAAAACCTCTTGTCTTGTCTGTTTGTGTGTCATTAGTGTCATACCCTACACTGCTATGGCTAATTCTACTATATCTACTCTTGCCTCCTCGACATTCAAAGTCATTGACGAACACTTAGATCATGCTAGTTGGGAGGCCTTGTATCTTCGTCATCCTTTAAACATGTTAATTGCTGAACCGAGTGATTCAGGCAAAATCGAATTTGTCAAACGTTTGATTGAACATAAACATCATTTGATCGATCGTTCACCTCAACGCATCGTGTGGTGTTACAAAGAGTGACAATCGGCATACAGCCTCTTGCAAGAAAGTCAAGGTGATTCCATTGTGTTTGTGGAAGGCAAGACGATGAGATCATGTCTGACCTATTCAAACTCATTTGGTCATTTTTGACGACATATTAGGAGAAGACGAAGAAGAAATTAAACTGTGGTTTATGCGTAAAGGGCATCATCGTAATGCCAGTGTCATTTACATTACACAAAATTTGTTTCAGCAAAGTAAAGCCCATCGTACCATTAGTCTCAATGCTCGTTACGTGGTCTTGTTTAAAAGTCCTTGAGATAAATCGCAAGTGCAAGTCTTAGCCAAACAGTTAGGAACACCTTGGCTGACTCGAGCGTACGATGATGCCACTCAAACGCCACACGCTTATTTACTTGTGGATTTAAAACCCACCACCCACGATTATTTGCTATTTCTTACCGATTTGTTTCACGACTGGTGTCAAGACGGAGGACTTGTCGGGTACACGTCCTCGTCGTCGACATAACAATATGAAGCACTAAAAAAATCTATAAAAACCTCCGCCACTTTGACTTTGTCTCAAACATCGTCAACATGACGTCCCTTCAGTCTCATCTTCCCATCAAATTGATTCGTGCCTTGTACGGTGTCAGTCGCGAAAAAAATCCACAAATACGTGCTCACGTCTTAGATTTACATTCCACATCAAACCAAACGCTTTTTTGACGGAAACAACGTAGCCTTGACGCAACTGGCCAATCTTCGTTTCGGCACTCTAATCAAAAAGCAAATCATATTGAAACCTGGAGGTAGTGGCTCTCTAGGAGGTGTCATCATTCGTTCCCTTTAAAAATGGAATCCCAATGCTCCCAAAGTTCACCCCAAGAAAAGAAAAGGCAAACGAACACCTAAGAAAAAGAACAATGGTGTCAAGACCAAAACACAGAAAAAGAAAAGTCCACAGAAAAAGCTGTCACCTGGAAAAGAGGCACTTCGGCCAGGACGCAACCTTACCTTCTTAAACCATGACCTGCAGCACCAGTGACCGCGTTTCCAGTAGCCTCAGGTGCTTCCACTTCTCCGTTGCTGGTGATGCCAGCCAAATCCAATTTGACACCCGTTCTTCCGAATTTGATGAAACATTTGAAATCTGCATCTCCCAAAACGTCTAGTCCACCGGTGACACCCTCGTCAACATTAGTGGCAGTAGCAGCTGCTCACAAAGTACCTACCCCCAAAGTCAAAGTCCAAAAAAGATCTGGCATATTAAAGTGTTTATTGGATTTGTCCAAACAAGAACTGTCCCGATTTAGTCCTTTGCGAACCCCTTCACGACGTGTGTTACCTGTCATGAAGTTGATACGACGGAAAGATAATCAGCGGCGTCGCATTCCAGTATAAAAAATGATTTGAGGACAACAACGTGAATCAGTATTTTCTGTGCCACTTCTGAACACTCAATGATGCTTCCTCAAAAACGTGCACACCACAACCCTCGTCGTTCTGCTGTCCAAAAAGGAAAAGGAAAAAGACAATCTCGTCATCCTATAAAACGCTTAAAAACCAAACATCGACGTCATCCCCTCAAAAGACTTAGTCCTTTAAAGACAAAGAAGAGTCACCAAAAAGGAGGTTACTTTGGCAATTTTGGGAAGCACATCGTTACCTTTTTGATGAAGAGGTAGTTCCCAAAAAAGTAGAAACAAAAATGATGTGTACCAAGTCATTGACGTCAATGGTATTGTGGAACGAACAATCAAAGATGTCACCTCGCAGAAAACATTTTTATTCACCCAGCAAAGGAAAGAAAAGGAAAGGACTACCTCCTCGTTTAGCCAAACATCGACACGTTCTTCGTCAAATGGCTCAAAAGAAAATACCCGTCCGTCAAAAGAAAAAGATGTTGGTGCAACGCGGAAAACTTTTTGTTCCTAAAGAACTGATGACACTTATAAATCAAGTGATGGCACAACAAGAAAAAAGATAAAAGGGTGTGTGTTCCAAGTCATTGACGTCAGTGATATTGTGGAACGAACAAGCAAAGATGTCACCTCGCAGAAAACATTTTGATTCACTCCACAAAGGAAAGGAAAGGAAAGGACTATCTCCTCGTTTAAACAAACACGGAGACGTGTTGTCCGTCCTGTCCAAAGCCTCTCCACCCATGCGAAAACAAATCATTAAAATGGCCTCCAAAGATGTCATCGATACCGTGTGCGAATCTTGTTTGAATGTCTTGAAAGGCACGATACCTTTGTCTCCACACCAGAAAAAATGCTTTGCCAAATATCGACACGTTCTTCGTCCAATGATCCAAAAGAAAATACCCGTCAGTCAAAAGAAAAAAATGTTGGTGCAGCGCGGAGGATTTTTTCCCTTTTTTATTCCTATGTTGGGAGGATTAGCGAAAGCCGGCATAAGTATATTGCCAGGTTTGGTACAAGGGCTGGCACGAGGGATATCCCAAAGTTGATCCTTCCAGAAGACAAAAGGGACCATTGGAGCACCACGATCTCAGACGTAACCTTTGGAAGCCCATGGAAGGACGAAAACGGACTTTAGTCCCTTACAAACGATGGATGGAATACCATCGTTGGCAAGAACAACGTACCCCCCATTTACCACCCAATCCTGATTTGACCGAGATGTCCCAATTACAACACGAATTGCAATCCTTGATGCATCACCACGATTTTTCCGAAACCGAACAATCGCAAAAGTACGGTCAACTCTTGCAACGACTGCAACTCTTTCATCGAAAAGCTGTGGAACAAACAGCTCTACCCACTCTGACCAATTTGATGGCTCTGATGAATAGTCCGTAGCTCTCACAATTTACAGTGGGCAAAAAAGACGTCACCTCACCAATACCCAAGGAAGAAGAACCCCATGATATCTTTCAAACACCCACCGCCACTCCCATTCCGAGTAAGATTGCAGGTTCCTTGCTGAGCCCTTCCCCCACTCCCCAACGAGAAGAACTCAAAACTTGGGTTAAAAAGATGATGACCACTCCTCCTTCGACAGATGTGAAAAAGAAAGAAATATAACCGGAAGTGAGAAAAGAAAAGAAGACCAAAGCTATCCCATTACCACCCCCACCACTGCCACCACCACCAGTACCATCGATGTCGACTCATGCGGCACATCGGACACGTAAAACCGTTTCCAAACAACCCCCATTTCGTCCCACCCGAAAAGTATCATCGAAGAGTGGGTGACTTATTAACAAAACCATGGAGAAGGTATTAGCCAACATTTAATACGATCCAGCCCACCCTGCAGGTTACGGAGGCATTCAGAAATTGTATCGTGCTGCAAAACCTCGCCTGAAAAAGAACAAGCTACGTACACGTTACACAAACCCATTCGACGAAAATTTCACAGAAGTCGAACTCAAGTGGAAGGCATCGATCATCAATGGCAAGCCGATTTAGCCGATGTCTCTTATTTAGCCACCTACAATCGTGGCTACAAATATGTGTTTTGTGTCATCGACGTCTTTTCCAAATTTGACTGGGTCGTACCATTGACATCCAAATCGAGCTAAGAGCTAGTACGAGCTTTGCAACTGGTGTTGAAACAAAGTGGTCGTCACCCTCTTCGATGACAAACCGACAAAAGCACCGAATTTCTGAACCAAGCTTTCCAACGAGAATTAAAGAAACGTGACATTCATTGTTTCACCACCGAAAATATTAAAACCAAAGCCAGTATCGTGGAATGTTTCAACGTACCTTGAAAAAACGCATGTGGAAATATTTTACGCATCAACACACTCTAAAGTACATCGACCTCTTACCGCACTTAGTTCAAGCCTACCATATAAGCAATTGACGTACCCCACAAGATGTGACACCTGACAACGAAGTGACTGTTTTTGAGCGTCTGTTTGGTACGTCCCGGACGATGGCTCTCCCCAAGAAAGGTGGAGGAGTGTTTACTCCTGGAGATTAGGTTCGCACTGGCAAAACCAAACCCCCTTTTACAAAGGTTACTTACCGAACTGGACCACCGAATTGTTTTGTGTTACTGGACGAGTGCGTGATCGTCCTCTTACTGTCTATACATTGGAAGACATGAACGGAGAAGTATTAAAAGGAACGTTTTACTTGCCTGAGTTACAAGGTGTCACCAAAAAAGAAGACGACGTGTACGACATTGAAAGCATTCTCGAACGAAGAACCCGTAAAGTAGGAAAACGTCGTGTCAATGAAGTCAAAGTTCGTTGGAAATGATATCCTCCTAGTTTTGATTCTTGGATTGACGCTTCGCAAGTCATCGACTATAAAAAGAAGTGACCATCATGCCCTTTAATACAGCTTCAGCGACCACAGTGACTACTCCTTCACCCAGTTATTCTCTGCAAGATTTACAAAAGCAACCGTTGTGGGTGTTGTGTGGAGAACGCGTCCCTAAAACGCAAATCGTCTTTTTGTGTCAAATCTTTGTGGTGTATTGTGTCGACGGTGCAGCCATTGATAATTTGAGTTTGCAACGAGGAGACAAACAATTGTGGACCATTTTACTCAGCAGTTGCATCAGTTATCTTCTTCCTAATCCTTCCCTGAAATACTGTTACAACGGGAACAACAATAATAATATTGGGAGTCTTGCGTCCAACGTTAGTCATTCTCCTAACAGTCACCCTTCCAATCACAATCCTCTTTTATACACTCCTTTAACCTTGAGTGACTCCTCGGACAGAAGGACGTTGGAATTATGAACAACACTATTAACCAATTTTACTTAACGTTACCCAGTAACAGTTCCATGGAGGTGTTTCCTAACAACACGTTGTGCTGTTACACGGCTAAATTACCTCAAACCATTCATTTGAATCAAAATGCTCATTGGGAAGTGGTTTTAGTGGAAATGATACACCCAAAACAAATCAAAAACATCGTCAAAAATCAAAACACTTTCAAAGTACTAGTGTATGACGAGCAATTGCAAAAAGCCTTAGACGAACGAGGCATCACCGGCAGTGACACAAAGAAAACAGAGGACTCGCAAACTAAAGGGACCACCTATGTGTTCACCATTCCTGCTGGTTATTATTTTAGTGGTCAACATTTAGTGACTACACTTGCTACCAGGTTCAATACTTTGTTTGGTAAAGCCATGGAGAAAGCCCAAAAAAGTGTTACCTTTGAGTACCATAAAGTGGCTCGTCGCCTAATGATGAAATTTTCAGAGGATAAAATGATGGACATTACCTTTTGTCCTGAATTGTATGATATTTTAGGTGGAGACCCAAGGATGGTGGTCAAGAAAAATGAAATACCATCCATAACCACTAACTTGGATTTTGCAAAATATTTTCGATTCCCTGTAGAAATGAACCAAGGACTCAACTTGATGTTTGTGTACTCCGATGTGGTGGAGTTCAACGTGGTAGGACACACCTCTGTACCGTTACTGCATGTCATTCCTTTCAAAGTGGATTCTGCCGAAGCCGCTGACGAGGAAGGTGGGAATACCTATCACGTTCACCGCGAATGTGTACATTCTCATTATTTGCCCGTCAGTAAGTCGTATTTTGACAGTGTCAACATTACTATAAAAGGAGAACAGGGGCGATATATTCCATTTACCAAAAGAAAAGTCACAGTGAAACTCCATTTTCAAAAACGATTCTCGAACAACTGAAAATGCGATGTATCCTGTGTACCGAGGAGTCGCTCGACAACGAGGACATGGTTTAGGAGATATGTTTAAATCAGCCTTTCGTTTCGTGGTCCCTGTTTTGAAACCGATGGTGACACGAGGATTGCACTCCTTAAAAGATGCCACATTGACTCACGGCAAAAATTTTCTTCACAATGTCCTCATTGACAAACAAAACCCCAAAGAAGCTTTTTTGAGAGCAGGCGAAAATGTCTTGCTTCAAACGGGTAAAGAGATTTTGGGTCGACGAGAAAGTCCTATAAATGCCCTGAACGGTACCGAGTCTGGCATTCCTACTTCATTGAGGACACAGCAAGGACAAGGCAGAAAGTGTCGACGAAGACACCCTTCCAGAAGTCTCTGTACCTCTAAAGCTAGAAAGACGAAGAAAAAAAGAACCGCTCGAGACTTAGACATTTTTGATTATTAAAAGTAAAACATAGAGACTGAGAGAAAAAATAATGCACCAAGAATCTTGTGCCTGTTCCAAGTCGGAACTGCATCTATTTGCCATGCCATCCACGATGATGACCATGCAAGAAGCCCAATGGGTCGAATTTAATCCCGCCTCCTCTTTGACGGATTCAGCTTCCATCGAGTTTGAAATTAAAGGGCAACCCGAAGATTATATCGATCTAAACAGCAGTTACTTGTATTTGAAAGTGAAAGTGATCAAAACGGACAACTCCGTTCCAGGAGCCGATGTCCGAGTAGCTCCCGTCAACAATTTCATGCATTCCTTGTTCAGCGATGTGGATTTGTACATGAATAACAAACTGGTAAGCAGTAGCATGGATACTTACTCTTACTGAGCGTAACTCGAAAATCTCTTGACGTACGGGAAAGAAGCCAAGAACACTCATTTAGATGCTTGCGTGGTATGGAAACCTAACATAGCAGGTGATTATAAGTTTAACGACACAGCCTTGACCGTAAATGATGACCCTCACAATGTGGGTTTTAACGAGCGTGGAAAGAAAATTCTGCAAGGACGTAGTTTAGAACTGTTCGATCGTTTGCATTTTGATATGTGGTTTCAAGAGATGTTTTTGCTGAACGGGGTGAATACTCGCTTGAGACTGAATCGTAGCAGTTTTGCTTTCCATTTGCAAAGTATCCAAAATCGAAGTCAGTCGCGATGGCGAATCTTTGTGTAACCGACCCTTCGAACCTGACTTTGCCCAGAAGAATTACTTGAGGTCGTACTTGTCGCTGTACGAAGCCACAGGACAGTTAGGAACCAACACCAGTCATGGTATTTCCTACGACGATTATGCAGGAGGTTATACTTTGTGGGCTTTTGATTTCACTCCAGACCAAGGCAGCGACGAGGGACATGTCCACTCTATAAAATCTGGGCAACTGCGTGGGGAACTTCAGTTTGCTTGAGCTCTTACCGAAACGGTAAATGTCATTCTGTATGCCGAATTCGATAATATCATAGAAATCAACAGTTTGAGAGAAGTCATTCTAGACTATTAAACACTATGGAAAACTCTTCTTCCTCTTTGAATAGCAGAGAATCGATGGAAATAGAATGAGAGGTTACAGAGAAAGCAGTCCCCCAAGACCAAAAAGGAGAAGTAGTGACAATGCAGTCCAGATGGCCAGAACAGGAACAACATTTAGTCACCTGTTTTGCCAAACATTTGGAGAATACAATGAGAGACATGATCAAAAAATATTGTTATGGCTGTCAAATCGATCATCCCAGTCAAATTCAAAATGATAAATGTATGATGATGAGTCAAGAAGAAAAATTGGACGGTTATCTGAACGAAGCATGGAGTCTCATCTCAGAAGAAGCGGTGTTACATCAGTGGTATAAAGACTTGCGTGATCATTCCTCTCCTCCATTGTTTGCTCGAGAAATTGATCGCATCGAAGCTCTCTTGGCCAAGAGTAAGGAGACGAAGCAAACAAACAGTTACTTGACAGACCTTTTCAAGCAAAAGTCTGTACTGAATTGATGACTTATCATCACCTGTGAAGAAAGAAAAAAACAAGGTCACAACAACATGGATACCTGGGAACTTTCTTATCGTTTGAACCGTAGTTCGTACACTGCTTCTTGGAATCCTGTCGTGTGTGCTAAAGATGAACTACCTCATCGCAAACCTCAAGAGAATCAAGATTATGTCATCAACACAGATGACAGTCATCTTTCAGGGACTCACTGGGTAGCTGTCTACTTTCCTCAAGAGGGTTGTGTGGAGTATTTTGATTAGTACGGATTGCATCCTTTGGAAGACGATATCATTGACTTGATGAGAAGAAATGCCCGACACGATTCAATAATGTGAAATTACAAGGCACAGATTCTATGGTGTGTGGATAATATTGTGTCTATTTTCTGCATCATGGCAGTCTTGGATATTCTTTAGAACATTTAGTGACTTCTTTTGATTGTCATTCGTCTCGAAACGATGACAAAGTAGATCGATGGTTTTGTGAAACGTTGTGTACATCGATGGTCCAATGACTTCCAGCAGTGGAAATCTCAATTTAATTCACAACGTTGTCAATCATGTCAAAGATAATCTATTGGTGTTACTGAAGAAAAAAATGTTTGTTATTTGAAAAAAATATTTGCGAATTAAAAAATGTTTGTTAGTTGATAAAAATTGTGTTTTGTGAGTTGTTTGTTATTTGAATAAAAATGTGTTTCGAAACCAATGCGTCTGTCGTTTGTTTTACATTTTTATTAATACAGATGCTCTTTGACTTCTTTCTATCCCTCACATCAAACTATTCAAACGATTCCAACCCTAAGCCGTAGAGGGGTGTTTTCTCTCGCGTCCGCGCTTGAACTATATAAAGCAGGGGTAGTCTCCAGTCTGACCATTTTTCGATAGCAAGCATTCTTCCTGTCAAGACGTGTATACGTGTACAGCGACTATAAAGCCAACTGGGTCACCGCTTGAAAGAATTGGACCTTGATAACAAATAGGAGTTGTACCAAAGAGATTTAACCGCCAACAATCTACAATCTACAATCTACTGACTACTGTCTACTGTCTACACATCATACAAATTTACGTTCTTCATTAGCAGCCCGCTATCCACATAATTGTTTACACCTTGTTACTATTCGCATAGTAGTTATAAATATTGTGAACAATATTCACTTATTCGATAGCAAGCATTCTTCCTGTCAAGACGTGTATACGTGTACAGCGACTATAAAGCCAACTGGGTCACCGCTTGAAAGAATTGGACCTTGATAACAAATAGGAGTTGTACCAAAGAGATTTAACCGTCAACAATCTACAATACACCTTGTTACTATTCGCATAGTATTCGCATAGTAGTATATAAATATTGTGAACAATATTCACTTAAGACTTATACGTGTACAGCGACTATAAAGCCAACAATCTACAAAGAGATTTAACCGCCAACAATCTACAATCTACAGTAGTATATAAATATTGTGAACAATATTCACTTACTTCACCATGTCTCGCGAAACAAGGTCGAAGGTCAAGATGAATAAGGTCAAGATGAATACTAACCGCTATATGACCAGAAAGGTTAATAAACTTTTCAAAATGGCCAAAGAAATAGACGGTACTCCCACCTCTACCCCTATTCCTACCAATACTACCACCAACAACAGCCCAAACACTACCACTACCCCAATTCTTCCCAACAATGGGAGTGGTAACATAATTGGTAACGTCTCCCCGGTTAACAAACCAATTACATATGCAAAAGCTGTGGGCTACTTTAGTCCTAGCATAACAACAAGAAATGTAATTGCAAGAGACTTAAAAGTGACATCTCACATCCCATCTCACATCCCAGAAGTTAGTCCAACGAACCAAAATCTTCAATCAGAAGTATTGGATCGCAACCAAACATCCCCAATTATCAAAACATTTACCACTCCTTCCACGGTCATGGCTCCTCCTGAATTAAACAAGAGAATAGTGACTGACAAACAATTACCAAACAGTGGTACTAGTGCACTGGTAGAATTAAACTTACCCCCAAATCACATCCTCCCATTGCATCCAACAGTAACATGGATACAGGAAACTCAGCCTGTACTCGTGGATGAGGACGACGAGTGTTACTCGCCAGGACTCTTAAACACCATGGTACGTTGCATGAATAAATGCAACAAACATGTAAACAACACAATTGGGAACCAAGAAACTAGTTCAAAATTAGTTGCAACTAATACTCCCAATCCTAACACTGACAATGATGAAAATGATGAAAATCTAGTCAGTACAATCCCCCTCACTCAAAACTTATCGATTCACCCTGTAACCCTTCCTGTATCCCTTCTCGTAATCCCTCCCGCATCCCCCCTCAATAAATGTAACCCCACCCCATCCACTAAAACCCAGATGTCCCCCTTGTCCCCCTTATCACCCTTGCTCTTTGACCCCCTAACCCAAATGCCCCCTCCAACTCCTCCCTCATTTTTTGACCCACTCACTTACCATATTATTTCTCCAAATACAACCCAAGTTCAAACATCAACATCTCCTTTGAATACACTGGCCCCACTTACAGAAACAAAGGGGAAAAAAACATTTTATCACAATAGCCAACCATCGGGACCATCGGGACCCTCAAAGGAAATCACCATTGAAGACTTAATATTAACAATGGATGAGGACCTAGATACTGAAGAACACATCAAAATGCTCTCAACAAATACTGACAAACAAAAACCATCCAAGCACAGAAGAAAAGCATCAACATCGCCCTCAAGTGTTAAGAGCAAAGGAAAAACCCCAAAGAATGGCATACCTAAAGCAAAAAACACTAAAAAACCACCACATACAAAAAGTGACAATAAGAAAGGTCCAGAAACAAAAGTCACAAATCAAACAACGAAAGTTCCAGCCTATCAGAAGACAGCAGGTACCAAGTACCACAGCCCTGAACATACCGTATTCATTACAAGCGGTAACTCAAAAACCTTCAATCTCAGTGGAAAAAGTATAGCTGCAGCACTAACACAAAAACATAGCGGAACGTTCGAAATAATAAGGCCACGAACAAATTATATCATAGTGCACTGCAGCACATTGTCACAAGTTGCCAAATATATGGAAATGGAAACAATTGGAACAATGAAAATTCAAGTATCCAGACATAAGACGGTAACCAATAATATCAAAAGTACAGCTTCCACTAACAAAACTACTCCTAAGAAACATACCTCCGTTGAATTACCACCACCTGGAGTGGAAAAAAATGGCAACAAAGGACCTCAAGTAATCATACATAAGGAAAATAAAACCACTTTGGTTACTAATTCCATATTGGAACCAAACAACAAAATGTATTCCAAAGGATATCAAAAAGTGTTTGAGCTTCCAAAGAGGTATCTCCATTTGACAGATGAAGAAATTGGGCAGGAGCTTACACTACAGGGATCTGACCTCAAACAAGTTACCAGACTTCGATCTACAAAGGATCATATATCAAGGAAAATATTGCTGGAATTTTACACAATAGCTCCAATACTTGTTTATTTTTATGGAACCAATTATCTACTAGAAGACTACATCAATAAACCAAGATTTTGCAATAAATGCAAATCGTGGGGCCACTACACTTTTAGTTGTAGAAACAAGCCAAGATGTGGAAACTGTGGAGGTAATCACAGTGATCCTTGTAAACATGATGGACCCAAATGCCCCAATTGTAAAGGACCCCACGGACCAACGGCCGAAGATTGTCCTTATACCATTAAGGAAATGACAATAGTTTCCATAATGAATAGAGAAAAAATCCCGTATAAGTTGGCAAAATCCAGTTCTGAGGTAGCACAGAAACAAACTGCTGCAAACCCTCAGACAACAAACATTAAAGACCTCCAAAATGTTACAGCACCAAGCATCACTGCTTTATCCAAAACTAAAAAACTAACTCAAAAGGGTAATAATCCACTATTACCCCAGCCCTCATCTATGCCCTCAAAAAACCTAAAACAAAATAAACCGACTTCGTCGGAGATAAATAATTTTGTTCCAAATAATAGAAATAGAGAAACCAGTACTACAAATCCTAACGTGCAAAAAACTAAGGATTTATCAACTAGTACTGTTAATAACAAAGGGGGCGATATAAATAATATAAACAATATAAACTTTAACATTAATAGCGGGATTGATTCCTTTCCCCACATAAAAATTTTACAATACCTTAGTGATCTTTTGTTAGGGATTGTTCAAATCTCAAATTACCAGGGGGTACCTAGTGTACCGTACTTTAAACTACTAAATGATCTCCTTGAAAAACATTTGCATATTTAAATAGGAAATAGCTATAAGGTAATAATTATCATAATTTAAATGGACAAACAAGGGAAACATAAATTAACTATCTGGCAATGGAATAGCAGGGGTTTAAACATAAATAAACCTGAATTATTAATTAAAATTCAAAATTCCACTAAAAAACCTGACATCATTTGTATTCAGGAAACCCACACCCACAGTTCATCAAAATCCCAACCAAAAATTAAGGGATATTCCAAATATAAATACCTGACAAGGGCTAGCGGATTAAAGGGAGGTGGGTTAGGAATATTTATTAGTGACTTACTACCCAATACTTATTTTTGTACTAACACTAGCCAAAAACAAGATAATTCTACAGCAAACGCTGTAGAATATCAAGCAGTACATATACACGTTGGTTCTTTTTCATTTGAACTTCTTAACGTGTATGACCCTGGTGGAGCAGCTCCAGCGCTCTTACAAAACTATTTGCAGTTAAACAGCTGCATAAAAGAATACATGATTTGTGGAGATTTTAACGCCCACAATAAGTCATGGGGCGGTGATCATACTGACAAGCGAGGCTCATTGATTGAACAATGGGCACTCAGAAGAAACCTTGTCATACTAAACGACGGAACAAAAACCCGTCTATCACCAACAAATGGCTCCATGTCTGCATTAGATCTTACTATTTGTACGCCCAGATTGGCTGCAATCACCAACTGGGAAGTAGACAGAGAATCTACACTAGGTAGTGACCACTACCCAATAGTTATTGACATACACTTGTCAAAGCCAATCGATCCCATTAAAAAAACTTCCAAATGGATTTTAAACAAAGCAAACTGGACGAAATTCCGGACCCTACTGGAAAAAAAGACAATACATGATCTACAAGACGACAACATCGACCAGTTTAATAACAACATAATCCAGTGTATCAAGGAAGCAGCCAATAATAGCATTCCTTCCACGGGAACAAAAATTACAAATAAACAGCCCATACCTTGGTGGAACGACAACTGCAAGAAGGCGATCAAGGATAAGAAGAAAGCCCTCAACAGATTTAGGCACACTGGCAAGTCAACGGACTTCGATGACTACAAAAAAAAGGAAAAATTAGCAAAGCAGATCATCAAAACATCTAAAGAGACGTCGTGGCAAAACTACTGCTCCACTTTAATAATCAAACAGTCCAATTCCAAACAAATTTGGAATAAAATTAAATCCATGAAAAAAGGAATTAGCACGACTATACCAAATATCAAAGGAGCAATAACAAACATGGAAACAGCTTCAGCGATAGCATCTCACTTTGCAGGAATGAGCAGCAACAAAAACCACACTGCAAAATTCCAAGCATATAGAGCAAAAGTGGAGAAACAGCAGTCACATCTCTTTATGGATAGAGAACCCAGAAACCCGTCTCTCAACGAACCCTTTACTAGAGAGGAATGGATAAATGCAATCAAACCAAAAAAGTCAACCTCACCAGGAGAAGACAACATGGGATACGAAATATATAAAAACATCCCAACCAACATGGAAATAGCTCTAATTGCTTTAATTAACCAATCATGGACCACGGGACAAATCCCCGAGAAATGGAAACAAGCAATAGTAGTACCAATCCCAAAAGCAGACAAGGACCCAACCGAAGTTTCATCATACAGACCCATCTCCCTTACGGACACCATATGTAAAGTAATGGAAACTATGGTTAACAACAGATTGAAACATCATTTAGAGAGTAAAAACCTTTTATCAAACAACCAGAGCGGCTTCCGGAATAATAGATCAACAATAGATCAGCTAGTCCGACTTGAATCCCAAATAAAACTAGCATTTCACAATAAAAGGAAAAAAAATCGACACTTGACCGCAATTTTTCTAGACCTTGAAAAGGCATTCGACTTGGTTTGGATAAATGGCCTTATAGCCAAACTTAACCACTACGGTATAAATGGTGAAATGCATGCCTGGATAAAACAATTTCTGTCTAATAGGCGCATCAGAGTTAGAATAGGAGATACACTCTCTGAGGAATTCCTATTGGAAAACGGCACACCTCAAGGTAGTGTCATTAGCCCTACGCTGTTCAACATTATGATTAATGATCTGGAAATCAACGTTGATCCCAAAGAATTAGACCTCTCGCAATTTGCAGACGATAGCGGTCTATGGAAAGATGGTGATCCAACAAGTCAAAAAGTCATCAACACCCTCCAAATCAGCCTCAACAAAATTGGAACTTGGGCTGACAAATGGGGGTTCAAACTCTCAAAGGGCAAAACAAGGGGTATAATTTTTTCGCCAAATCAAAAGAAAACAGTAGAAGCACCAAAGCTATACATTCAAGGGGAGTTAATTAAATTTGAAACAACAATCAAATTCCTGGGTATGACATTTGATCAATACCTAACATGGAAGTACCACATCCAAGATCTGATCCGTAGATGCAAAAAAGACATTTCCCTCATGAAAAATATCAAAGGATTAAAATGGGGATCTAACCAAAAAACTCTTCTGATGATCTACAGGGCCCTAATTAGATCCAAACTGGACTACGGATGTCAAGTATACGCATCTGCTAAACAAAGTCTTTTGGGGAAACTAGATCAAATACAAACTACAGCACTAAGGATTTGCACAGGTACCTTGAGAAGCACCTCAAAAGAAGAATTGCAAATCATCACTGGAGAAATGCCATTATCACTTAGAAGAGATGAGCTAACTCTTAGATATGCGGTCAGAATCTCAACTCATAACGCAAATCACCCCACCAGAACAACAATTAAAAATTGCAACAAAGCCTTTAGCAAAAGGTTAGTACCATCCCATCCTTCCGGGAAAAGGATTCACACCTTAAGCAAAGAACTAAGCATTAACAGCCTTCAAGCTGTTCAAATCGCCTATCCGGACAATACTCCCTGGATGAACATACCAATAAACATTAACTTTGAAGCCACAACATTTGGACCTAAAGAATCAATGGCGAACGAAATAAGAACAAAAATTCTCAATAACTTAGAAGTCAACTACAAGGATTATACCAAATTATACACTGATGGATCCAAATCAACAGATCCAGATAGAACAGCTGCAGCAGTCACCATTCCAGAGTTAAATATAACAATAGGGAGGCGACTCCCGGACCAATGTTCCATCTACACCACGGAATTTTGGGCTATCTTAGAGGCACTGAATCTAATCAAAATTAATAAATTTCCCAAATCACTCATCATCAGTGATTCTTTAAGTGTCCTAAAAACACTTGAATCTGGATGTTCAAAAGGGCGTGGCAACTATCAAAAGCTAACTAGGCTAACTGTCAATGATCTTGCTAACTTTAACCAAACAATTGAATTTATGTGGGTCCCATCTCATATAGATCTGTTTGGAAACGATCAAGCTGACCGTGCTGCAAAAAATAGCCTCAACAACGTGGAAATTGAATATATAGAGTACTCGGTAACAGAATTATATAATGTCATTACCAAAAGAATCATGTCAAAATGGCAACAACAATGGGATTCAAGCCAGAAAGGACGTAAACTATACTCTATCCAAAACCAAGTATCCAGGAATATTATTGGAGCAGAGATTAAACATACACATCTCGAAAGAATCTTCAATCGCATCAAAACAGGAAAAACTCTACTAGCCGGAAGTATGGGCAAATTCAGTAAATCCAACCCTGGAAGAAATACTTCTTGCCAATCTTGCAATCAATTAGAAGATCTATCACATGTTTTTAATGTGTGCCCAGCATATAGAGTAGCAAGAAATAAACTTGCAAGCTCTCTTATTAAAATAGGCTCGAGCACAACCTACCCATCATTTCTTAGTATCACAAACCCTAATCCCAACCTAACTGCAGAACTGATCCTATTATTCCTCCGGGAAATAGACAAGTCTGACAGTATTTAATACTGCACCCCATTCCAATTGTCCCTACCCAACCACTTATTTTTAAATGCCGGACGACAATTATACTAAATTATATTCGGGGGATTAAATTATTGGGTATATCACCTTCCTTCCAATGCAGTCTCGTTCCGCCTTTGCCTCTTCTGCTTCCGACGGCTGGTATCAATTAATTAGCATAACATTGTGCAATAATGCGTGGGGACGTGGCACTATTCCGTCCCCCGAAACAATTAATTAGCCCTTTTGGGGCATTAAACAGACGTAAATGCCCAATGGGCGAAAACGTCTTAAATCCAATTAATCAATCAATCAGTCTGACCATCCATTGTTTGACTAATCCTCTTACGAAGATGTGCTCAAGACTAGCTAAGCTGAACGAAGCTTACGTCACTCTGCATCGTATCAAACACAAACTGATGCCAAAGCCTGAAGAGATAGAGAATGTTAGAATGCTGCAAGTAACAGAAGACCTCATAGAAGAACTCTTCAGAGAGAAAATTCAAAAAGGCAAAGAATAATTGACTGAGAAGTATAGACTTCAGAAGCAGCAGAGAGAACAGCAGCAGCAACAACAGCAGCAACAACAGCAGCAACAACAGCAGCAGGAACCAGACAGAAGTTTTGACGACTGTCGTGTCGACACGAAAGAGTTCTCTTTCTCTTTCCGAAGAAGCAGACCCTATCCTGTTGCCAGACGAGGACGCAATCTTAGAAAATAAAATATTGTCATCCCTTCTAGTGCACACAAAAAACAGCCCTTTCCAGGGCTCCCAATATTCTCGAAAAGAATTAATAATTCAATTTGCTAATGGTATGTGAGGAAGTTAGAAAAAAATAGAAGTATGTCTATAATCACAGTCTCTTTTTACTTTTGTTTGAAGTGCGTCTATAAGCACAACGTATTTTTCAAATAACTTGTTAAATTTATAATTTATGTGAGCAAAGTAAAAAGTGAGTGAGTGTTTTCTCTTAAGTCCATGTGTTTTGGTGATGATAGGGATAATGCAAGATTTTTGATCGTAAGGCGTGTTTTCCTTCACGTCCGCGCTTGTGCCATATATATATATAAAGAAGCACCAAAGAAGATGAGCAGACTCAACAAGCTTAGGGAGCTTCAGATGCACCTGGAGAATGCTAGACGTATCCTGGACGAGCTGGCTATGGAGGCCTTAGAAGAACAGGCCAAAATTGAAGAAGAAGATAAGGAGAGAAAAAAGAAAGAAGAGGACGACAGCAGAAAACCAATCTTGCCTCACCTCATGATGGTTAAAGTCTATCAGGTGAAACATGAGGTGAGGATAACTCCACCACCAGAATCAGTTCGTCAACCACAGTCACAGCCACAGTCGCAACAACCACAATCCCAGCCGCAACAACGACAGCTTCATCCACGGTTGCGGTATAGAGGAAGACTTGAACAGGCTTTCACTATCCCTCAAACGGAAGATTGGGATAGTGAAGAAACTCAAGCTTTTTCTGAACTCCCAATCACAAGAGTCAATTGGGAGAATGATTGAAGTAGGAGATGTGTGTGAGGGGCTAGACCTGGGAGGTGTCAGCATTAGCCAGGTGTATTTAGGAGTGTTTAAATAACAGCCCTTCTCAGGGCTAACCAAATGTCTAGAAAAGAGAATGTTCAAATTGCCAATGGATATGAGAGAGGAGTAGTGTGATTATAGACACCGACTCTTTTTTGGATGATAGATGGTGTGATATTGGATAGTAAATTATGTGGTTTGGTTTGGCTGCTTCCACGTGTGTGTGTGTGTGTGTGTGTGTGTGTGTGTGTGTGTGTGTGTGTGTGTGTGTGTGTGGCTGGTAGAGGGTGTAATTTTGAATAGTAAATTATGTGGTTTGTTTTGGCTGCTTCCCTTGTGTGTGGATGGTAAATGGTGTGATATTGGATAGTAAATTATGTGGCTGTTTTGGCTGCTTCCACGTGTGTATGGATGGTAGATGGTGTGATATTGGATGGTAAATTATGTGGTTTGGTTTGGCTGCTTCCCCGTGTGTGTGTGTGTGTGTGTGTGTGTGTGTGGATGGTAGATGGTGTGATATTGGATAGTAAATTATATGGTTTGGTTTGGCTGCTTCCTCGTGTGTGTGGATGGTAAGTGACGTGATATTGGATAGTAAATTATATGGTTTGGTTTGGCTGCTTCCCGGTGTGTGTGGATGGTAAGTGACGTGATAATGGATAGTAAATTGTATGGTTTGGTTTGGCTGCTTCCCTGTATGTGGATGGTAGACGGTGTGATATTGGATAGTAAATAATATGATTTGGTTTGGCTGCTTCCCTGTGTGTGGATAGTACATTGTATGGTTTATGAATAGTATATCATATGAAAAGTGAGTGTAAGGGATGTTTTCCTTCACGTCCGAGCTTAAGATATATATATATACTCAATCGTCCGTCATTTGAGCCATTCAATTTTGAACACATCAAGATGGCCATCGACTTGTTTATCCAACTCCGAAGCAGCTGGTTTGGGATCATTGATGCAGAATATATGGTGGAAAGACTTGAGGAAGAATTTCAGTGCAACCTGGACTTTGTAAGCAATTTGAAATTAGCGAGAGATCTATTAGAAGGTATGATAGAGGAAGAAGTCAAAAAATTAAGAAGACTTATTAAAACAAAAAATATAAAAATAGGGCACTTGAAGGAAGCACTTGATAATGTCATCAAATTCAGGTGCTTTCTAGAAGAAACATTACATTTGATAGAGTGGGATTATGTGAAGTGGGGACTAGACCGACTAAAGAAAGCAGAAGCAATGATGAGAATGGTGATGGAAGAAGAGGTGATCAAGATTAAATATAACTGGACTAAGGAGAGAAAGGAACAAAATAACAAAAAGAAGAAAGAGGACTTTGATCAACTAAATCAGAGATGGATCAAAGTTCAGGAAAAGTTTAGAGCTATGGGACATCATAACTGGATTCCCGAGGACGAAAAGAAGACGAAAACGGGAACCATTGGTAAAATCAAAATGTGGTGGAACAACGGCAGAAAATAAAAAGAAGAAAAAGTATCTAAAGGCACTTTTCAGGGCCACTCATATGCCTATAAAAGATATCAGCTTTCTTTGCCTCTATTTCTCTTGTCGCTAGACAGTCCCAAATACAAATTAATATTTCCCATGTTCAATTTCCCTTGTCGCTATATAGACTCACAATGTTCAATTTCCCTTGTCGCTAGATAGGCCCAAATAGTTCCCATGTTAAATTCCCCCTTGTCGCTATAAGGGCCCACCATGTTAAATTTCCCCTTGTCGCTATAGTGCCCCACGACCTTTGTCGCCATTGTGCCCCACGACCTTTTAGACTGGGATTTCCATTGTCGCTATAAATCGTGTCGCTATAGTGCCCCAAGCCCTTTTCGACTGTATTTCACATTGTCGCTGTAGTGCCCCACATTAGTACTACCATATAACTATGTTTTCATAGTGTGAATAGTGAGTATACGATTGTCAGAAGAGGGAAGTAAGTATCTTGGTGGTGTGTACAGATGGATGAGGCCGGATAGTTATGCTGGAATGGAGTCCGTCAGTCAAACATAGACCAGAGAACAAATTTTGTGTTTGATTCTGGATCGAATGGATAGTCAATATGGTGTACAGAGTAGCGGGGAGGTGTGTTCTGATCGTGGTACTCTAAAGATGATCCAATCAGCTTTGTTTTGAACGTTTTGAAGTTTCTGGAGTAGATATTGAGATGAACCAGACAAAACTGAGTAACAATAGTCCAGAGTTGAAAATACTAATGAACACACAAATGTTTTAGTGGCATTAACTGTAAGATATTTGTGAATGGAGCTGATGCGTCTCAGCTCAAAATATACAGCCTTGCATATGATCATGACATGTTGGTGCAATGTGAGAGTACTTTCTAGCGTAACACCTAGGTTTCGTACTGACTGTGAATTTAATCTTTGTGTTGATTTTATTTATTGTTTGAGGTAAAGTATGTGAATGAGAAAGTCTTTATGTTGTGATCAGAATGGCCTCAGTTTTATCATCATTCATTTGCAGTTTGTAACTTGTCATCCATTATTTCACATCAGAAATGCACCTCTCTACTCCTTGGATGGTACCACCAACTTCAGTTGTGTGGCTAGACTTGTATATTTGGGTGCCATCAGCGTACATCTGGTGAGACACTGGGTGATAATATATGACACTTGAGAGCGGATGAGTGTATAGAATGAATGGAACAGGTCAAAGAACAGGGATACGTAATGGATAAAGCAATTATAAGAACATTCCAATAAATTAATATGTACTCTTTGTGCCTATTGTAATAATAATTCCTAGCAATTATTACTTAAAGCATGAACATTCGTCGAATAATGAAAATAAATGATAAATCATTAATACATTTTATGTGGTCAATTTCAATTACTCACTCTTTTGCTTTTGTCTTAGTTTTACCTGTCATGAAGTATAAACAGAATGTCCTGATTTATGTCTTCCCCAACCATTACTGTACGACGGTGATTTGATTCCAAATCCAGGGCTTCAATTCGTGCCATGGAAACGTAAGCCTCGTTTGAACAATAGACCTGGTGTAACGTATAATAAAGTCGTCTCTGGACTGAGTCAACTGCTAGGGCTAAATAATAATAATAATAATAATAATAATAATAATAATAATAATAATAATAATAATAATATTAATAATAGTATGCACACGGTGACTGTTGCAGATATTGAAAATTTAAACAGTGTTCCGAGTGCAACAGCTCAAGATGTTCATATAAAAGAAATTCTAGCAATGTATAACAGGTACGTATCATTTGAAATATATACCCCTTGTTAAGCCAAAATTTCATTTCTAATATATATATATATATATATATATATATATATATATATATATATATATATATATATATATATATTCTAAATCAGCTTGCTTTACATATAATATGCTGATCTCATATTCAAACATAATCCCGTTTCTTGTCTTCATTTACAAAAGAAGAAAAGAAAACGTATTTTGCTTGCAGAGTTGAATTCCTCATTGGATGTGTTTATCGCCAACAAAATCGTTTGGAATGACGTTACATTACACTGTCAGCGCTAAAGGACTATTACTGACGCGAGACAAGCACTTGTTATTCTATTAGGTAAACAGGGTTCATTCTTAATAATAGAACGTAATACATTTTATTTTTCATGCGAGAATGGATATAATTACTATAAAAAGGTATATATTCACTAGATATTAGCCTCACGTTATTAACCGTATGGCGACAAATTGGTACCTAATTGCAATAGGTAAACATAATAATAATCTCTTTAAATTAAACGATTCTTTTTATAGTTTTATCTTTTATTTTCCATGACAAGAATTAAAAACTGAAAAGGAGTATGTATTTCAACAGAGCAATACCTGTTTTAGAGGCGTACTAAGAGTAAATGGTGCCTGGAGCGACGATGATGACACGAAAGGGTTTTGACACACACAATACCTTTTATGCTCGTGGTTTTGGTGCCCAAAGAAATGCCACGCTCTGTTCAAATTCCCCGTCGGCTCCCTTCACTCATTAGTACGCTAGTGACTTGATTTTGAAACATTTCATTTTTTAAAAAATGTTCATATTAAGCTAGTTCTCTCAAAATCCTTAAAAAGTTACAACATTTATAAGCATATATATATATATATATATATATATATATATATATATATATATATATATATATATATATATATATATATATATATATATATATATATATATATTCTCTATTAAAATAGATGCATAATTTAAAAACACTTTACCTGACCTACAGCTTACAAGCATATCTACGCACGGCTATGACGACATGAAATTATAATGTCAGATTAATTGTTATTGTTCATGCAGCACACCTCCAAATAACTTATCTAGTATGCAAGATGAAAACATCTTTACCTCTATAAACTTTCATATTATACTTAAAGGGCTATTCTTTAACTTTGGTAGGGGTATGGAAATCAATCATGTTCATCTTCACTGAAGTTTACAAAATATATATTTTGTCCGAATATTAAGACAAAAAGAATTCTGACAATAATAATAAATCTGCCTATGATATTGTAAACAATATAATATTTGAAGAATTATATCGTGCGGTACATCTCTGTCAATGCTCTAAAGAAGTTTAAAACTTTAATTTTCGGATAAAATGTATTTTGGTGTGTGACACGCTTGAAAAGTAAACTATGTGCTACATTCGGCAATTATTATTTTCAGCAAATGTGCAAGACATATTGACTCATCCCTCACACGTACATCTCTTGAATACAAATGTATGTGATGGCGTTTGTAAATATATGTACATTTTTTAATAATACCATTTGTATATATTTTTTCTTACTAATATTACACATTGTTTGATTTCTAATATGCCTTAATCACTGCACATTTACAAAACTATAAATATGTTACAAATATTTTCTATATTATCAATAATTGCATGCTACATGCCTTTAATCGTGGTTCTATGTCCGTCCTGTAAAGATAACACCTCCGTCAAACCTGTGCCATCGATTTTGATTTTAAATATTGTCTGGATAAATTCTTCATAAAAGTACACCATCTGTTGTGGGATTAAAGAGAAAAGACGTAAACATTCAACCAAACGAACTTATCCATCTTCAATATAAAAAGGCGAGGAATCTCTGTGGAGTTTCTTTTAATGAATTAAATTTTGAAATAATATGGTCTCTTTGCTTGAGACATTTTGGGATCCTGCCTTTCTACTTTCGGCGAACAATTAAGTTCATATTCGTAATATTTCATTTTGTTGTATCTGGCCTATCCACTATTTCATGTTGTACAATTTAAGATAAATGGATGAAACCTGGCACACATATATCATATTAATGGTAAGAAATTGCGATGAGTACAAAACTGGGATTCAATAGAGACCTTCAAGATGCATGACTAACAGTTTCAGTTTGTCTGTGCTTTTTTGCTTTTGAATATTTTAAGTTTTTCTAAGATTTGTTCCCTGTTTGTTTTAATTTACAATGTTTGTTGAATTCGATTTACAGGTGTTTCAGATATAATGTTAATCCTAGCATCATGATCATGGTCACAAATTAGTCTTGTTCATATTATCGTAACAATTCTAAAGCTCTTTACAATAATACATAAATCCCGGTTCACAGCTATATTATCATTAGTAAATCTTTTGAGCACAATATTCCGAATGATATTTTCAAGGGTAACATCAAAAATTGATATTATTCACAGTGATCTCTCCTAAAGATGTATATTAAACAAGAGGTCTAAGTGGACTTGATATAGCTCCCCTGGATAATTTAATATTTCATAGATGAACATTTCAGGGAGCCCCGAGTGGCCGAATGTTCTAGAGCGCCCTCCGTTGTTGATCACTGCCATCGCACCTATGTCTGCGTGGGTTCGAGTCTCAGATTCAGCGAATGTGAGTATGTTAGAAAGCTTGCCAGTAGCTTATCGTGGGTTGGTTGTTCCTCCTGTGGTTTTTCCCGGGTTCTTCCTCCGCCATTATTACAGACCGCCATGTATAATATATCGTGTGCTGAAAAATGGCGTTAAGCTCCAAAACAATAGATGACCATTTCACTATTCTGGCATATGTGACATTGCAGGAAAAACACCGTACAAGCTATCTCCAAACACGTATAACATGGCAAAAGAAAATTATGCGTACATCAAGTCCGAGATCTGGATGTTATCGTTTTAAAAAAAATGAATAGGATAAAGAACGGTCATTACAGAGATAACAGCTTAGTCTTTCAGATGAAAGATCACCTAATTAATTTTGTACAGCAAGATTTACGTACCTCCGAAATTTAGCAACGCAACTCCAAAAACAAAGATTTGACAACGGTAGTGATCCATTATAAGAATCAGCAAAAGCACTAACAGCTTTTTTATGAAAGAATTGTATTTTTAAAATTTCTTCAAAGAGACAAATTTACTTCAGTAAGTCATGAAAATAAAGAAAGTAACGAGGCCACGAGTTTAGAAAAAGTATTGCTTTTAACATAGAGACCTGACCTCAGAGTTGGTCGGCGTAGGGATAATGTTCAAAACTGGATAGTAAATCGCCTGATTGCAGAGTCGCTTAAGCAACTAAAGCGCAGAGTGTGACAGTGTGTGGTAAACTAGCGCTCGCCTCTCTTCTCCAAAAGAGTATGACTAAGAGCCTAGTATCGAACAAAAGTGGGTCGAATATTACTATCAGCCTCCGTGGCAGGCAAAACTTGGTCAACTGTTGCTCTTAGCCTCGTAGGTAGCGGACACAAGTTAGTCAAATGAGAAAGCAGCAATTGAAATTTCAATATCCAATGACTAGTATTAACCTTTGACATTTTGTATCAAATTGTTAGTGCTGAGGGTATTGTATATGTCTCGCTTTAAATTGTATCTTTTGAATTAGAGACGATGATGGAAAGTTCGATTTCCTATGCAGAGTTATTAAAATTAATGTGTTGATTGTCCTGTTGTATATCTACACGTTCAATTTTAAATGTTGAATATTTGTGCTTGTATTACATTTAAATAACTGTGTCTCTGGTTGTGTATTGAATATAGAATTCATTTTGTTGTAAAGTGGTTAGCAAACTGACATTTAACAAGGATAACCCCTTTAATCATTTATGTTAGCTACATGTCAGAAAGTTATTCATTGGTTGGATATGCTACTCGACGCTGGGGAAAACTGCCTGGCAGGGGCAACAAAAATCATTTCGCTCTAATATTACCTCAGAGGCGGGGAGGGAGTCGATGTGTTTGTTTGTCTGCCAGACTGTGTATATGTCTGTCTATCTCTCTGTATGACTGTCAGGGAGATGGCATGATTGTGCATGTGTAAGTATTCGTACTTTACTCAGGATATGGCATGATTGTGTTATGTGCAAGGATTCGTACGTTTTTCAAAAAGATGGCATGTTGGTGTATGAACCAACATTCATGCTTTTTTCTCTACTTTCATTATATGTATAATAGTATACAAGTGTTTGTATGTTTGGTTTGTGTATCTGAACATTGATACCCTTTAAAGTGATGGAGTAGGTTTGTGTATATTTAAACATTTATACCCTCTTCTTGTCATTTAAGTTTTATGTTTAAACGGGTTTTAAGGGTGGTATGGACTAATCCAGTCGATGCTATTGTTGAACAGCAGATGAAGGATGTGTTTGTTAAATTTTGGTTGTTTGGTCAATAAAATGGTAGATATTTTTCACAATAATTTTCCTGTAAGCCATTGGGCTGTTTTTGGATAGCCCTTTTTGTTTAATTGGCTGTTGTGCCACATTTATATTAAACTTATGCCGTTTGAAACATGGAATTTCCGCTGAAGGCTAAGGAGCCACATTTCAACAATGCAACCATAATATTAATTAGTTTTTAACTAAGATATTGTTTAAGGCCATATCCTCATACTCTATTAGGTAAGGGGCATGTAGTTGCAAGCAATGACATAAACTGCATATTTTCGAAAGAGATTTGCTTGTATCCTTAATTGCGTCATGTTATGCTAGTATTGCGTTCTCTCTCTCTCTCTCTCTCTCTCTCTCTCTCTCTCTCTCTCTCTCTCTTAAAACACACATATTCATATGCATACAAACGTACATCTGAGAATTTTTTTGTGTAGGTATGGTGATACTAAAATACTTCAACTGCAATGCATGCATTTGATTTGGCAAAGCTTTGTATATGTCCCGATTCAGCTTTAAAAAACATCTCAACATGCCTTCATCGTAGGTTTGATGTTGGATGAAGACGAGTAGTGTTCAGAATTAGATTATTCATTGTACTTAAAGTATTTACAAGGAGACGACATTACGAGCTCGAATCTGAGATGATACAGATTATTCCTTGGTGTTAAAAGGTAGATCGTTGAAGAGTTAATTCAGACGTATTAACAGTCGGAAATTGTGGTCATATGAAATAGTTTCGAGCAAAGAAATCACATTTCAAAGGAAGTACTACAAGCATGGCGACATGTTTCCTAAGTAGTTTCGTTCGCTCAATACTGACTTAGCCGGATCGTTTGAAATCCCTGTTGCTGTTGGATCTGGTTAACAGAAGGCTAACGTGTGCCTGTTGTATGCGATCACACCATTCGTTATTGTTGTTATTATTTTTGTTATAGGGTTTAACACCATTGTCACCACAATATGATGTTTGTCCATCGAAGTCGATGAGGACCATTCAATGTCATCGATTCATTGAGGGTGGGTGCGGAGATGGCTGATCAGTCCGATCCGGGCCCGGAATTGTCTGTTGCAGTGGGGACATGGATGTGCAGGTTGTTAACTGTGAATTGCAGAACTGCTGTTCCTGGATTTGCGCAGATCACGTTTCTCAGCTGCGTTCACCAGTCTTTTATTCTCAAAGGCTGCCGCAACGGCATTAACTTGACTGCGCCAAGCAGATCGATCAGCAGCAACACTCTCCCAGCTGTCAGGATCAATGCCTAGGTTCTTTAGCGAGGCCTTGAGGGTGTCCTTTTACCTCTTTTTTGACCGCCATGAGATCTCTTGCCCTGCTTCAGTTCTCCATAGAAGATTTTCTTGGGTAGGCGTTCTGTTGGCATGCGGACGATATGGCCAGCCCATCGGAGTTGTGCCTTGCACAGTATGGTGTGGATGCTTGTCATGCCAGTCTGCGTGAGCACCTCTATGTCCGGCACCCTGCTCTGCCATCTAATTTTCAATAGTTTTCTCAGGGAGCTCATGTGGAAGTGGTTCAGTTTCTTAACATGGCGGCTATACACAATAACGTCACAATAATAACAATAAGACCGAATGGTCACCACAATATAGGCTACACGTGGCAGCCAGTATAAATGGTGGAGGAAAACCTTGAGAAAACCCCAGCAAGTTTTCTCACATACCCACATTGGCCGATCCTGTGACTCGAATCAACGCAGACAGATGCAAGATGGCAGTGATCCATAACGGTGATCACTTTTAGACTACTCGGCCACTCGGGGTTCACAGTTGCAAAAACGGCTGCATTTGGGGCTTTAGGAAATACATCTGAGATGGTTCTGAAAATGGTGGTTGAAATGAATTATAAAAAAGGATTCAATTACTCTGAACGACTCCCAGACTACTCTCAGGCAGAGGTGTTTGACTGCCGGGTACGACTTGCAAATGGCCTCGCCTATGGCGCGGGCTAGAAATTCCATGCATCGACCAATGCTGACCTGCTTACTATAGCAAAGTTAAATATTTTCAAAGTCAAATATTTCCAAAGTGTTATTATATGGGATGAATTTGCATCAATGATTCCCTGCACGCTGGTAAAAGGCATCATCAACCCGGAATTGAGAGCATGATTTTTAAGTCATTAGGTAGCATAATTGGTAACGCTTCGATATCTAGAATAATTCGTCTCTTACCGGTTTGCATCGCCACTTGAAGGTGTCGATTCTAAAACCTGCGGCACCGGACAGTAGTTTAATTCAACAAAATTCGGATAGTTAGGCCAATATGTGGAATCTTTTTGCTGAAGCAGTGCATGGACTTGAGTGTTCGCTAATAGCACACAGTAATTATATATTGTCTCTTGCAAAACTACATTTGATAGTGTACAAAAATCCGATAACGAGGCTCTGATGTAGATCTGACGCGGAAGCTGGTTTGGTTGAGTTTACCAGATGCAATATTGCTGACATTGACCAATTCATGCTTGTAAGTTTCTAAGACCGAACGGAACAACTGCAAACTTCTAACAAGTATGTTCAAGATGTTATTTAAAAGCTGCGAAAAACCTGGTTGAAGTCATCGAGAACTAGGGAATTAAAGGCTATAGCATGTCGTTTGCCTATATACAAAAGTATAATAGCAACGTTGATCTGCACCGAAGTAATACGTTGATGTAATGTTCGCCATGCTGCTCTCTCCACAACGCGTAATAACGTTTCGTACGCGAATTTAAGGAATCAGCCACATAAGGATATGAAACCACTGACTTATTAACTTTAACAAACGCTCGCCTTTGTTCAATCGGCTTAATATGTTGTTTTGTTTTAAAATATAAACATAAACATCACATCTTAAAACGAAGAGATTCCTAATCATACTTGTTTATGTCGACTGATATTTAATAAAGACACATGTCTGTGTTATAGATCCTGGGAAAATATGATAACTATTTTTTCTGACACCATTAAATGAGGTAATTAATATAGTTCTAAGTGAACGTGGCACTAGACCCCAAGAAGATAGAATCGCCAAGGACTTAAATATTCCAAAGGTAGCTATTTACTATGATTGTATGTGCGGAAGATGTACAAGTAATAAAGAGTCATTGATAAGAAGAGAATATTTTTATTGCACCTGAAGCAGCCACGCTTGTAAAGCAATTATATTTTAATGGTAACATTTTAAAAAAATAAGATTTATGATAGACCTACAAAGTTAGAAACGCAAGAAAATAATCGAAGCAGAGCAATAGCTAGGAGATGAAATCGCTAAGAAAACCGTTTTACTTGTGAAATACAAATGCATGTGTGCATGTAGATGGGAATCATTGCTGCTACCACTTTTGTTCTTGGTATTACTGGAATTGTGAGCATAGTAACAATTATGCGCACACTAATCGGATTTTTTTTAGAGATGTAACAATAGCAACTGGTGTCGCAAGCGGCGCTGGTAAAATGATCACGCATCGACTGGTTATGTGTCTATTAGGAATGTCTATCGGCAGCATAAAGCGATATAAATACGCTTACTAAGTTGTTGAAGATTCGCAATTGTGCTGGTTGAAGTGAAAACCACTGACGGTTGTGAGCACAAAAATCAACTTGGATGGTAGCGATACGCGATTTAATTTACAAACATCAAAACAGTCCTCTTGAATTATTCTCATATTCTATTTACAAGCATCAAAACACTCCTTTGGAATAAATCTCATTTTTAATTTCAACACAGAACAGTAATCATTATTAGCAAATTCACACACACACACACACACACACACACAGACACACACACACACACACACACACACACACACACACACACACCCGACTCCATTTGGATGAAATGTATTATTTTAAACTTACAGTGTTATAAATGAGACATCATAAATGCATTTTACAGTTTGGAATGAGGTGGAGCAGATGAGGTATAGTGGGACTCGCCTTCAGTTGAAAAACTGGCCGATTTATTGACCTGAAATGTTCCATTTATTTGTCTTTGAGCAACAATAGCCACTCATTTATTCAGATTCATCGCCTATTTGTAACAAAAGTGCATTTCGTATGGTGTGATCAATGGTAGGTACTTACGTCTATTAAATGCGACTGAGTGCGAAAAGGCAGCTACCTCTACGATCAATCTAACAAGGAATATTTTAAAGAGCCTAAGAAGACAGGACAGTTAAACATTGCATCGTAATTATTGCATGTAATCACTTTTTACAAAAGAAGAATGGACGAAACTAATCGAACCTGGAAAGAAACACATTTAAGTTAGTATGGTGTCATGATTTATGCAACCTTTGCTGTTTTGTCGTAGGCAATTCCTCTTGGCTTCGTTTCTTTGGCTACCAGGAAATTGTCTGGACTGGGATACCGTGGATACAGATCAGCAATACCAATATACCCCGTGTAATCATCGCTGTATAACAAGAATGGTTCGGATACTGAAAGAAGACCGTGGAGATTATTACACACAAAACCCAAAAGAAAAAATATGGACCAATGTTACAAGGACCAAGTGTATTCTTTTATCAGGGATGAAGATCCTCGGCAAATAAAACTTGCTGTTTATCTAAACATAAAAAATAAAGTTCGCCTTTCTGGTCAAACAGTGATACCGTATTTTCCAGCCATAATGAAGACACGTCAAAAACAACACATGCTACCTAATTCACTACAATAAGAATAATTTAAATGCCAGCTGTCTGAATAGTAAATCTGTTATGAAGGCAATGAGTTTGAATTTAAGATTTTCAGCGTTCTGGTTTGGAGTGAGCTTATTAAGTGCTGAGATGCTTTGCCCAAGGACACATATAATCCAGGATAGACACATGGTAGGATTCGAACACGCACGCTTTCGATCGTGTGTCTGGACCTTCAACTACTGAGTCACGAAAAATAAAGACTTTCAACAAAAACAAGCGAAGACCAACACCTACACTATAAAACGTTTTATTGATATGTGGCAAAGTCGACATATGATACGCCGATGTTCCTCTTTATACATAATGTTTGGGAGAATCCTAACATCAACAAGTTAAATGTTACAATCCATCACTCGCTAATGGGTGTTACATTTTAAATTTGTTAAGGTATTTACCACTGTTTTAACATTGTTCCTTTAAAGAAAACGTCATAGGACACTCAAATGATTTAAATTTGTATTAAGAAGAATTTATTTATGTGAATCAATCGTTTCTTTTTCTGAAAGAGAATTTAATACATGATACCTGTTGAGCAATTTCTCTCTGACACTAAAACCAGTCCTCCAAAAGAGGGACAAGAACATCGAGCATAGGTTTCGTTCGTAGGCATACATACATGAGAGCATCCCCTGTTCTTACAAACACCGTCTGCAAAAGTCAAAATTTTTTTTTTGCAGCATTTAGTTAACAATACTTCAATTTATCCTAACACAACATCAAATGGTAATAAGTATTTAAAGGCATTGGTTCTACAGATTAGAAAAAAGAGTAACAATAGAGATTCACGCGCTTGTTAATTTTTCAACATGATCCCTGATTGTATAATATCAAACGACTAAATAATTACTGTACATACATACATACATGGAATGAAAAATCAAAAAGTACCCAGACATTTGTGTAAAGGTTACGACGTGTATTTTCTCTATAGATGATTTGAAATTAGTGACGCCTTACTCTTATCAATTGTATCGAGTATGGCGGACACCGCAAAACTATTAATGAGTATGGGTATAGAAGTTAAGAAGATATGCACAGGTGAGATTTAGTGGAGTAATGTTTTACGTACCTTGTTGATATTGTTGATATGTTGGTCTGATGGCAAAGCTGACCGAACTGAGCCCATCAGTCATCTCCGTCGTAAGGTTTTGAATCCGGCATTGAAATATAGTTGAACAATTACTGAAACTAGGTGTCGAGTTCACATTCATCCAGTACAACCTTTGTTATCATATAAAAAATAATTCTTAGAGCATAAAAATAAACTTTACCATGTTTGAGAGTATGTGACAGTAGTATCATACATCAAATATAAAGAGATAATTGCAGTCATCAGCATATATCAGTTTCCTTGCCAGGAAATTAGAATTACCTATACTTGCACAGTTCCTACGTCTGTCCGACAGACTTCCATTCTAATACATCTTAAGCCAGATCAAATTTGAACTTATAAACCTTGCATAGGCTCAGTGACCTAATTAAGTTCCGGTGATTATGACTCTATTTTCAAGGTCACACAACGATCTCTCCAATATGGTTTGACCAAACTGAACTAAATAATTTGATTTGCATATGGCGGCCTAAATTAATATTTAGGTGCTTTTTTTAAAGATCCAAGAACTTCTGGTAACCATGACGTTATTCTCAGGCATATGAAAATGTTAGAAGTCCTTTTGTTTTTCTCGAGCGTTCTATCATAATATACTATTTTATTCTAAATTTCCATATAATCTTGGCTAGTGACAAATGAAAGTGTTTCCTTTGGTGACATTTTAATTTTAACTAGCACTTCCTTGCTTGATTATACTATCAAAAATGTCATAATTTGTTACTAAAAATAGTTTTTGAAATAATCCACACACATATCAATACTCATCTGCACCAAATATCAACTTTTGACCTTGGAAATGTGTGTAAGGTCACAAAATTAATTTTGATCTAATGACATTGACTCATAAAGACTTTGCCATTAAGGGACAGGATCATATTCCGAACATAATTCATTTATATCGCTCGAGTTCTTCGAACACACACACAAACAGACACACACGCACACACACACGCAGGCACATACACCATACACACATTTACGCACATACACACACATATATATATATATATATATATATATATATATATATATATATATATATATATATATATATATATATATATATGAACGAACTAACATATAATGTAAGTACTTACAAAAGGTTTGAATCGCTGTCTTGTTGAATTTCTATATCTACTTTAACAAGAATTTGATGTGATTCGTCAAAATTGTTTGCTATTTTCAGATCGCTCCCATCAGTCTTGCTGCTATTTAGTTTATTAGTTGATCCTTCCGCAGACCAATAAAGAACTCTGGAAATATATACATAAACATACTCTCAGTATTAGATACCTTTTCCAGTGGTATGTTTTACAAAAAGGATTTACAATTGCATATTAAGTAAGTATTGTGTGTGTGTGTGTGTGTGTGTGTGTGTGTGTGTGTGTTTATTCTTTTGTTTGTGCTTTGAATATAGTAAAGATGCTTATCCATGAAGAGAATCATTAATTAAAATTGTTTAGTATTCCTTATAATTGTATTGTTATTTTTATTGATGTCATTTCTCTTTCTGCTGTTGTTGTCCTTGCATGGGGAGTTTGTAAAAATTGTTTCAGTCGGATCAAAGCATTATGGACAAAAGACATAGACGGTTTATACATGTACACCATCAAGGTTGATTTACTTACGCATGAATGGAATCCACAGCTAGAACTACTATACTATTGAGATGGTTACTGTGTATGATTCTTCCGTTTTTGCCATCATAATCAGCTCTCTCTATTGTTCCCTTATGACAGTCTGACCAGTATAATATCTTATTTCTCTCATCTACAGTCATGCTTGTGACACATTTCAAATCTGGAAAATGTGATTGTATAAAAAATAAAAATAAAACCTTAATTATTTTAGTTCCCATTTCCATGAAGCGATGGTGTAATAGGTATGAAACGAAATTTTTACTTGCGGATTCATTTCCAAACTTGTTTGAATTTAGATGAAAGTTTTTGACATTTTTTAAAAACAAACATTGGTTAGGACATTAACAACATACTTGTTGCAATGCAACATTTTGGTAGTAAACAAAGCTGTTTTCTTTCCTACCAGAAGATGACAAAAACGTTAAAATTGAATTATATTCTAGAGCAAGAATCCAACTATTTGTATTTGTCGCTTTCTAAAGAAGTTTTGAACACATGAATATAGCGTCCCCTTTCTCCTAGAGTGTGTAGTCTTCAAAAATTAATTTGAATCCATCACATTGGAATTGTAGTGCCGCATTTAATTGAAAGCAATTATTTACACTTTAATGAAGTTAAAACAGAAGCAAATGACATTGCAGAAAGATGGACCGAGTATTGTAAAGAACTCTACCATCCCTCCACAGGAGAGCTAGAGGTGATTGACGTATCAAATTCCGCAAACGCGGATGATTTCCCCATTCTCAAATAAGAGGTGAAGTCAGCAATCAGAGACGCTGAAAAATGGGAAGGCAGCTGGAGTAGACAACATCCCAGCTGAACTTATCAAGACTGGTGGGGAATCAGTGATAGAACTATTAACGAAAATCTGCAACACGATCTGGCAGCCGTGCGAATGGCCGAGACAATGGACCAAGTTACTGATTATAACACTGCTCAAACAAGGCAATCTCCAGCTGTGTCATACTTACAAAACTATCAGTTTGATCATCCATTCTTGTAAGGTGATGCTGAAGATCATCTTTAACAGACTAAACCCACAAGCAGAAGAAATAGTCGCTGATGAACGGGCAGGGCTCTGGAGTGGAAGAAGTGCAACATAACAAATAGTCAATCTTAGGGTTCTGTGTAAAAGTACTCGCAGCATCAACAGAATGTGACATGAGGAATTTTCTGCCACAATGAAGAACAACAACATAGTTCAAAAGTTGACCAATACCATCAAGCAGCTGTTTAACAAGGCTACCAGTGGAGTACCTGCTCAAAGTTATATGGGGGACTGGCTCAATTCAACAGTTGGAATACGTCAAGGGTGTCTCCTGTCACCCACGCTTTTCAACATCTAATTAGAGTGCAGCATGAGCGAAGCCTTGGAGAACCACTGTGGGAAAGTCAGCGTTGGAGTACGTAACATCACCGACCTACACTTTGTAGACGACATTCATGGACTGGCAGGCAGTGAAGACGAGCTTGCCACCTTAGTGAAGAACCTGGATAAAACATCTTCCAGATCTGACATGGAGATAAGCGCAGAGAAAACAACGCTGATGACAAACAGTGGCAAACAAATCTCAACCAAGATTAAAGTCCAAGGACAGGACCTGTAAGTAGTGGGAAAATTCAAATACCCTGGTTCTATAATCACCGAAAAGGGATCAAGAGCAGAAATTATGTCACGGGCAGCACAAACAATGGCAGCCATGTCAAAGCTAAGACCCATCGGAAGAGACAAGAATATCTGTCTGAAAATTAAAATCAGACTATTGAGAGCACAAGTCAACTTTTTGTATTTGTGTGAGGCCTTGACCATGAGAGCAGAAATACAATGAAGAATTCAGGCACTTTAAATAAGATGCTACAGAACCATCCTTGGCTTCTCTTACATGGACCTCATCACTAATGAAGAAGTGCGTAACACCCTCATGCAGAAAGTAGGCCATTATGAAAACCTCCACACCACTGTCAAAATAAGAAAGCTGAAATGGCATGGCCATGTATTAGTCTACAACAGTACTGCATGGCAGCGTCCGGGGTGGCAGAAGGAGAGGTAGACAGAGAAAAAACGTGGACTGACAACATCACAGAATGGACCAGGAAATATTTTGCGGAGACACAGGTATTAGCATTTGATCGAGACTGGTCAAATGTTCAGCATCACAGTGTGTCAACGACCACACTATGTAAAGAGACTGATGCTGAGCAAGTTAAAACAAAGATTGTTTGTAAGTTGCAAAACAAAACAATGAATTCATCAACCAAGGCCACATACTTTACAATGTAAGTTCTATATGGTATGACGAGTGTTGTTTACGTCTTACACCAATAATTTTCAACATTAAGTAATGTAGTGCTACGACAATATCCAGTAATTAGAATACTGTTTATTTGTATTGTTGTTCCATCGACAACAATAAAAATTACAAAATTACAAGTATAATGTTTTAAATCATCACCCATCTTATTTGCAAATATTGTCGTCTGATAATTAAATAGAAAAGTTACTTAAAGGTTGGGTTATTCCAAATTTACTGAATTTGTCCTCTAGCACTTAATGTTGTTTATCATTTGGAAAATGCAGCAGGAGTGGATTGGAGATGTATTAGTAGAAAGCAGAATAAAATAAGATGATAAATATGAATAAAGCAAGAAAAGAAACTGCCGGAAATGGATTGTAAATGTTTTGTTCTTAATAGCTTACTTGATTTATGAATATGTGCGACAATTAAAATAGTATATGCTTTTCTGCTGAGTTCAATGATATATTTAACTACTTCATTGCATCAATATCAATAGACAAAGGAATTCTAATGTGATAATAAGAATGATTCACATATAAGGCTTTGATTATATTGTATAGCTGCAGTTCATTATCTGAGAGTGACGTCTCTGTCAACAGTGTGATATAATTGGTTTGGCAAAATCAGTTAAACTGGGTGATGCTGATGGCATATACAAAATCATAAATTACGAGAGTTAAGTTATTAAAAGTTATTTAAAGAATTTGGGTCTATTTTTAAATACGAAACTCCTTGTTCAATAACTTTATCTGTAAGCAAATTTTTATTGTAACGAGAAAAAACAGAAATCAATTCAACATAATGTCATAGCTGCGACATGCATTTCAAATTATGGCTCTATATAAGTCAGATAAAAAAATGCAAACAAACGCCAAACAAAGCTAGAAGATGCAGAATGATATCATTAACTAAGAAACTACCCATTAAGAGTTTCGTAAAAGTCAAGTTATTACACTCCCATTGACACGCTTATATCGACTTTCTGGGTACTTCAAACAAATATTTCGAGATAAATGCTTTGCTTTGTTTGATTTGATTCGCAAAGAACTGTGATATATTTCAAAATGCCAGAGCAATTATCCTCCCTCCCTTCTGCTTTAAACCAAAATTGCTATCAACCTATTAAATGATATTTACTCTCACTATTTAGTTTGTATTGTAATATGTTTTTGTAATTTTATTTGTTTCAACTTTGAGCTATTTTAAAAATGTTCGATCTTTTTATTCAGTTCTGACTCCATACGATTTACATTGCATATTTTGAATAGATATTATTTTAAACCGAAACAACAGAATCGATATATGGTTTAAACGCTTCTGTTTTCATGCAACAGTTACAATGTCTTTGCATATCTTGCCATCTGTTATTTTTCATGCTGAGTTACCGTCACTAATCTGTTAATCATTTATTCTTGGTCTACAACTTTATAACTTGATGATGCCGTCTTGAAAACTTCATGAAGTTTTCTTTATAATTCAATAGCTGATTCATTGGTATCAGTCTAAATGTCATCCTAGAATTCTATATTTTATTTTTCAGAGACTTGTATTGCTTATAATAGGAAACACTGCTATGTTTGTGTAACAGTTGTATAATGTTTTCAAGATCTGTCCTATTTGTTAACTGTACGGTTGTATCCTTTTATTTCCTTCTTTTGTACAGCTTAGTAACTTCATGAATTTACTTCCACCTTTTGTTGTTATAATACTCTTTACATGGACTACCCTTTGTAGCCATTTGTGTGAGTTATTGTGTCGACATTTTGGCAATAAAGTGCTTTCCATTCAGGGTTTAAGTCAAGTTTGATCGTGTGAATAATTGATATTAAAACGTATTAACTAATTATGTGTGTTTATTGACTAATGATGTAGGTAGAGTAGTTTCAGATCACCATATATATATATATATATATATATATATATATATATATATATATATATACATTCTTATCAGTGATAACATCTTCAAGAATTGTATTATTAGTTATTTCTTCGTAATCATCCTGATAACAACCATCCTCTATTTTAATGGGTCAACACAACTTATGTAATAAAACATTTTGTCGCTCATCGAAAAAACTAGCCTTCATCAGGGGCTCCACACACAATCGGCTGACATTTTATTCCGATCTGTTACAACTCTAACTGTTTATTTATTTATTTATTTATTTATTTATTTATTTATTATTATTATTATTATTATTATTATTATTATTCTTAATATTATTATTAGTATTAGTAGTAGTAGTAGTAGTAGTAGTAGTAGTAGTAGTGGTAGTAGTAGTAGTATTAACCCTTAATATTTATGATTTTCTGCAGGGTACCATCGAGATTCGATGTGTGTATGGCTTTGCTTAAATATGTCTCTTCAAACCAGAATAGTTGTTCTTCCCTCCAATCCACTGCCAAACAAGGTATCCAGCTTGGCTTAATCGTCAAGGCGGAATAACTGATCTAGCGAAGATATAAAAAGAACAGAATAATTCATTTAATGATTAACAAAAGCGGAATTATCACTCAGTTACACTAATGATTACCTGTATAAATTTAATTTAGTTAGTGTAAGCAACTTCATATTAAGTATATTACATGTAAATGTACTAAGTGCAAGTGACTTTGAATTAACACTTTTATATTACTTTTATATTACTTCAGTTTACTTTGTTTAAGTGGAATTGGTATTGTGCAGACGCACTGTGTATTCCCGGTATATACGTCCAAGTGAAATAGTACGTGGAGTAATGTGTTAATTTGAGATACAAATGTCTAAGTAATGCCTAAAGGTTGGTGGATATTCACGATAACAAAGTATGTATGGGAGATTTGGTTTAATGGATCATCCATGATGGAATCTCTGATCAAATGAAACTTCAACGCATAAATATGGTTTCAACGAAGAAATTAAGAAATTTTCTGTTTTTAGAGGACATACATATTGACGTCATGTGCCTCCATGGAAACTAGCATGTGACCAAACTGCATCATCTGCACACAAATAGTCAAAAAAAGGACAAGTTCAACTGACCTCAACATACATGATCAGGCGGAAGAAAATTACAGTTATAGGGAAATGCTCATTCTAAATGACACTACAAACTAATACAATCAGTATATTTAACTAAATTATCATTTTTGTTAGTGACACACGTGCCATGATTTTGATAAGGTTCTAGAAGCATTACAAAATCCAGAATTTTCGTATTGAGTTAAATCTACAGGGTTACACTCCAGTCTCAGAACAAATGTTGTCAGTATATGTTTACTCGTTTAACAAATGAAGGCTCAATTTTAAAAGTAGATAATTTTCGTGTATATTCTACCATTCTCTTCAGCAACGTATGATTACCATGAAGATGCATGTTGTGATTCTTTTGAGCGAAAAAATTAGATTTGTTAAATATGTAAAGAAAATAATACATCATACATGTACATACTTTGCTGATAGGTACATCTTCATATCAATTATAATTTATGATAGCGACAAAATACAACATTTAAGTAATTAGAAAAGAGACATACCACAGGTTGTTATATATATATATATATATATAAGGGGGTGGGGTGGGTTGTTCCTTTACACAACAAAACCTGTTAATTTAAAACGTATGCTATAAACTTTACAAATAATAAAGGTGTTAACTATTCATATAAAGGAAACTTTAAACCCAATTCATGGGTACTGCTAAAATTCTGATCTATTTATCGAAAATACTGCATTTGTAATGTTTATTTTCATTTAATTGATATCTAATTATGTTTTCCAATTTCATGCCATTAAATGCCCTCTACATTGTTAAACTATACGTTGAGAGATTTCGATTTGATTTCTATTAATATACCCAGTAACACACATATTAGAGAAATTTAAAAATAATCATAATCTGGATTAATGACATGGATTACCTCTCTAATGACTGTATATTCCTCATTATCGTTCGTTTTCCTCATG
>JAQISU010001242.1:4065545-4270545 GCA_029339505.1 Unio delphinus | reverse complement strand
GTTGATGGTCGTGTTTCCATTAAAGAAGATCGATTGGATCCTACGCATTTAAATAAATAAATACAATGATTATACACACCGCCTATGACCGCTCCGATTGTCCAGTGGTTAGAGCGTCCGCCTCGGCTATTGTAGGTCGTGGGTTCGATCCCCGGCCGAGTCATACCAAAGACTTACAAAAATTTTACTAACAGGCGCTCAACATTAAGAGGTTAGTGTTAGGACTGGTCGGCCTGTTGTTAGGATAATGTGACTGTTTGGGACATTATGCTGCATGTTTGCTGTGGTGAAACTTTATCGTCGGATGGTTCGCTGAGTGTGGTAATCACAGTGATGAACAAATGGTTAGGACAACATGGATTCTTCTTGCTCTTAGGTATAAATGAGTGCGAAAATGCACTGAATATATTTATTTGCCAACAATTGCGATTCCTGTGTATTCATTACAATTTAAATAAAACATGTTCACAGACTGACAAAAATCACATATTACAAGGAAAAATAGTGTTTGTGGTATTTAAACCCGAAGTGCTTGAAAATTATAACGGTTTGACCTAACATATATGTTTTCCCATCTTCATCGAACTTTATTGGCAACCCTATTTCAACAGTTAGCGGGGGTAGGGGGTAGTTTAATAAAAAGGGCAAAATGTAATGCGTTGACTTAACTGTCATGCACGAATGTCCCTATCGTACTCTTCATAAATGTTCAATAACTGTGAAAAATTTAAGCATATAGATGATATGAACTGGAATCATCTAAAACTGGAAGGAAGGAAAAGTAGAATTTAGGAGTGCTACTAAATTTAAAGAATGGCATGCAGTGAAAACGTTTGAATGTATACTTTACACAATTCTCAAGAGAAATTGCATTTGTTTCTACGTTTTGAGAACTAGTAGGCTAATTCAATTGTTACAATTATGGAAATAAAATATTTTTGAACTTGAGAAATATCCTTTATATCCTGTTTTGTATCCGTCTTGAAGATTATCCCACTATATACTGTTATGCATTTGTCTTGCAGATTATCGACGTTAGTATGGAGCAATTTTCTCGACACCTACTTCCCTGACCTATTCAAATTAAGGATTGTTTGCTGCTAAATTGAAGTGTCGCGAGGCCTGTACAGTGCGATTTAGACGTATGTAGATTGCAAGATCCGTCTCATCCAGGATGTTTTGAAATAAGTGTCTGTATGTAACTGCATCGTACAAACAACTAGTTGTAACATTTGTCTAATAAGTACTTATACAAGAATTGTAACATTTTATTGTAACCATCCACGTTTTGAGATTCCTCTCGGTATTGTTTATTGTACTTTGCATCGACATTGGCATGTGACAGGATGTCTTTTGTACTAACCTTACATTTCGACAAGAAGCCAACATAAAAAAAAAAACAATTTAACCTTGAAAACATTTCTATAATATTTTGCTTTCTAAAGTAATCTAGCCTTGAAACTATCAGTTGGATATATATATATAGAAACTGATATGTTCATTAAAAAATGCCCCACAAATGTTCAACAGTATATGTGAAAGTCAAACTGTAAAATAATGTATCGTCATTTATAGAACGAACATATTCTTTATCTATACTGATTTAATACTTATAAACGTAACAGTACCTTATTTATAAATACACATGCACGCATCTGAACCTATTCTCCCCAAAAAATCGCCGAGTAAGTTAACCAAACGAACAAGTTACGGTCGATAAATATATTTAAAAGCAAAGGTTTGAAAACAAAAAGTTAAAATGAGTGTCTAGATCAGCAGAATGTTAAATTGTTATCTTTAATTTACATCTGATGGTTCAAATTTAAGTTGACATTTGATGACTCAACTACCGGTCGAGGATTGGTTGTAGCGAATGACTACTTCCAGTCGAGATAGGTTGTAGCAAATGATACTAATACCGGTCGGGATAGATTTGGCAATTGATAGTCGTACCCGAAACCTATATGCTTTCTCTCTATGGATTGGCAGTAGATTTTTAATATCGATCTTTGTTTTACGTCTACTCATCCAAAATGACAAGCTGGATGTGTTTAATAAAATATTATTAATTAAATTTTATACGTAACTTTACTTCCGAAAACATTTCCAAACTTTAATCGCTTGCCTGAAACTCAATGAAAACATTAACAATGGCGCTGGTTGTAAATGAGTGAATAATCTTACGTCACAAGCGAGATTTGTTTCAAGCGCTTACGGAGATTAACCGAAATTATGAATAGTTAGGAATTAATTTGTATTTGTGGTTTAAATATATTCGTAAGAACTCTACACATGTTTAGCCGGTTAGGTAACTTAGATAAATATTGAGACAACATTTGTCATTCTGTAAACGTTTTTGACAGTACTTTAATATGGCACGAGTCGGAATTATTCAGGCTGTTTCGGTATTTGGTTTTCTCTTCTTGGTCAGGTGTCACAGATAAATGGTGTTTTGACTTCATTAGCTGTATTTGCCCAATTAGAGTTGTTTCTTGAGTGGATTCCACACACGTCATATGTTACACACGTCATATGTCGCAAATGGTATTGCCTGGACATCTCGGTGTGCCCAGCATTGAGCCAGCGTAAGAGCATAATAAGAAACAATGGAACCGATGATACAGACAAAATCAAAATGAAACTGAAATGTCAGTTAAGATTTCAGGTCATTACAAACTAAACACATGTTAAAAATGGACGGGAAAAAGAAACATTTGATTGAATATTATATGCAATTTCTAATATGATGTTACCGAGGCCACAATAATTCTTAACTATGCTTTCGGTAAATTAGATATTATATCTTTATGCCATTTTCGTATTGAATGGTACTAACTCTTGGATGGTTCTGTCTGGTGAGGTCTTTCACAATTTGGAATGCCTTTTTGCTGTTATTCTTTATCAGACTGCTATCTATTTCTGTGCACGTTTATCAAATCCAATCTTCTTCTGCTTTCTTCAAGTTGTTTCTGATATTCTTGCTTATTTCTCGGTACTGCACTGCCTATGTTGTGTGTCTGGTGTTTTTGAGGTCTCTTCGGGCATCACACATATTCAGAATCTCTTATGTAACCCAGGGTGTTTTCTTTGGGCGATGGAGGCAAATGATTTCGTTGGCAGCTGTTGTTATGACTGTGCTTAAAGTGTATGTCATCACTTTAACATCAACATCCATTACAAGGAGTGTGCAAATTTTCCACCAATTGTGGCATGGAATGACTTGCAGATGTTAGGGTCCTTCAGTTGTTCAAGGTTGAATTTGAGCCTGATTTTCTTTGGCTTGTTAATTGTCTTCAGCCTCATTCGGAAGATCATAATGATGAAGTCGTGATCACACTCAACGTCAGCACCTGGTAACGTTCTTTTATGCCACACTGGTAATGGTTTTGAACCAGTATGTATTCGATATGGTTATGATGGGTTCCATTTAGTGCGTGCCAAGCGCAGCGTCGTGAAGTTTTATGTTGGCACAGGGTGTTGGCTAGTAAAAAGTTGTTGTAGCTTGCGAACTCGAGCAGGCGTCTCCCTCTTCTATTGCTAAGCTCATTGCAAGAAGGTCCACAATGATCATCCCAGTCTTTAAGAGCATCTTTGCCAACTTTGGCATTTCAGTCTCCTTGGATGATGAGGACGCCTTTTTTACTTATCATGTTTAAAATGCCCTGGAGTTTCTTGTAAAACTCCTCTATGTCTTAATCATCATGATCAGTAGTTGGAGCATAGACGTGGATAATTGTGATATTAAAGGGAGATGCTTTCAAACGAATGGATATGGTTCTGCTAGATATGGGGCGAGATTCAAGCAGATATCCCTAAATAGCTTTGTTTGTAAGGAAACTATCTCCATTTATGGACTTTTCCAACTCTTCACGAAAGTATAATATATGACCATCTTTAGTTTATTGTTATTCTAGGGATTTCCATCTTACATCGTAGAGTCTCAGAATGTGTCATGTGTAATGTTCCATCTCATGTGTCAACTCTTAGAGACTTCCAGTTTGCGCCAGAGTTCTAAGGTTCCAGGTGGCGATGGCGATGTTGTCTCTCGCTCTGATTTTATGCAAAGTACCAGTAACCTACTTGTCCCCTCCGTCCTGGTGGACAACGGCAAGCGCGGTCCTTGTTGACCCGGGTGCTGAACGACCTATATGGTAACTTCAGATTTGTCCAGTATTATCAGTGTGTCATTTTTCAAGACCTACATGATATCTTGATATTATATCATGTTAATTGTTTGTTATAGATCAACGTGGGGTTGTCTGTACTCGCAAAAGAAGCTTTTGACCTTAATTACATTCATGTCTCCGCTACACCAAGCCTGTTGAACATTTTGAAGAGTATGTGCATCAACTTCATTAAATAAAACTAAAATATTACAGTTATCTCTGATCACTTTAAGTATTTGTGTATATCGCTGAGTAACATAAATCACGTCTGTGTTTATTAGCCTACCTCTGGCAAATATCCTAGATGGATTTGACAGTTTATTCAGCGACATATCATAAATCACATGATTATTAATAAATCCATCAAGGTCATCTACAGAAGGAGCTTCATCTAATTCGGTGATATATTCAACAATATTATTTCTGTCGTAGTCCAACAATTTTGCGTTTTCGTTAAAATCTTTAAGAACATCGTAGCATCTCCGATCATCAACTGACGGAAGTAAATTATCCCATTTGAGCCATCTCATTATTCAGTTATGTATTAATTCCATTTTACCAGACCCAGATGGACCAATTATTTTCATTCTAATATAATTCGGGTACTCTGGATTATGTTTGACTGGTTCTTGTTTTGGTATCGCTGAGAATTCAATACAATCCATGTTGTACAAACATAATAAATAATATGGATTTATATTGTGTGGGATGCAGAGACCCATACAAGTGCAAAAACAACAATCCTGACCGAACAATAATAGATACGCACTTATATACAAGTGTATGAAATGTGGTACAAAATATAAATTTGTCTTCTTGACAAAAATAGGTGGTGATATAGCTTCTTCATTAGGAAAAACATGTATTCCACGGGTCAATTACAGGAGAAAAACGTCGTCCAAGATAAAAAAAATTTTGTGATCCTGGAATCAGACTTGATACTCGATTCGATACAAAATCAACCAAAACCTGGTGAATATCCAGTAAATGCTATTGATAAAGCGTGTCATATTCATTATGTAGCTAATACAAAAAAAAAGATTTACAACAAAGACATATTGCGGATGTAGAATTAATTCAAGCATTCAATTCTATAAAAAAATATAAATCATTAACTAACTGGTTGGTAAGATCCGCCATAAAAGCTAAGCTAGTGCATGGAGATAGAATTTTTCGGGCTGGTAATTTATCAGCCGATTTAGAAAATAAATGGAATCGATTTATTATTGCCCTAGAGGATATTCGAAAGTTAGAGCAGCGATTGGTAAACTCGACGAAGCAGCAAATGTTACACGTGTTGTTGTTGCAGATTGGATGGCACGACATAAAATATTTCAAATTTACCTACCACAGCTTAAACGAATCGAGCACGCACATTTTGATGTCAGCGTTCTAAATGATGTTCATCAGGTGGATATAGTATTTTTACCATACGATACTATTAAAATTGGAAGACGTCAATGCACATACAAATACGCGCTGACTGTTGTTGACGTTGCATGTAGATATAAAGAAGCAGAACCGTTATTAACTAAAACACCTACATGTATTGAAGAAGCTTCTGCGTTTGATTCTGGCAAGTATTATCTTGGTGCAGTATTGTCGTTGATGATAAAACCATAACGTCGATATTAGACGAGGACTTACCGCAATTCATCGTGATCAGGCAATCGTTGAAAGATTTAATTGAAAACTTCCTGAGCGGTTATTTGGATGTCAATACGCGACGGAAATAATTCAAACAGATATGAGATTTTGTGAATGGGTTACAAGACTACATAGTGTGATAGCTGCATTAAATACAATTACATGTACAGTTTCTATGAAACCCGTTAATTCGGCGTGAAACATATACCAATACAACGACACGACCTTTCAAAACAACCAGTATTAGGTAATGTGACTGCAAGATATTTATATGAATCTGGTGAAATTGAAGGATGTAAGAAATGAGCGACTGATCCTATTTAGATGGTAACTACACATTCAACTTGCAGCGTAGTAAGATCCATGTGGATATGTACGTGAACATACACAATTACTACCGTGTTCACTTTAGTAAACTAGCTGCAGGTGTGCCAGTACCCTTAAATGGATTTCACTCAAGACGTGTCAGCATCACATTTCCACATGTGTGACAATGACTAGTATTAATTCTATCCACCTTAAATTGTCTTGGATTATTATATGAATTATTATTATTATTATTATTATTATTATTATTATTATTATTATTATTATCATCATTCTGACTCGTGACACTGCAAGAGAAATTAAATTTGACCATTCGATACGATCATCGACGATCCAAACAACGGTATCGGAGATGGTTAATCCTTGTGATAAATTGATCATTATTGCGTATCCTAGCATCTACAGATGTTTGTCTCTGACAAAGTCAGAAGTTAACGCGCTCGTATCAACACTGACGGGAACTAAAACAATACCATTTAACACAAGATTTTGTATCGCTGACGATCCTGGTATATCAACGTTGATATTCTGTCGTCGAGTGTCTGCGTGTTGACAACACAATGGTACAGGCAATTCTGAAATCTTTTCTTTATGTAACTGAAGTAATTTGTGTTGAAGTTTATCACGAACTATTTCTCTTCTTGTAACTATCAAATCATTTGGCCTCCATACATTCCAAACTTTATTTATAGAAGTTTCTAAAATTATCTCCCACATTATTTCACAGTAAATGTTTTTCGATTGGAATTTGATTAAGTTATTACACTCTCTTACTTCTGCATCAAGAGCTCTATGATCGTCAGTTATCTCCTCATAATAATCTTTATACTTATTTTGTCATTCGTGCGGAGACAATTCAACAAAAGGCGGTGGTTGACCATGATCTCTGCACATGACAACAGCTGTATTCTTCAACAATAACCAATCTAGAAATATTTTTAATGTTTCTTGTGACAATGTGCAAATTTAGACCCAAATGATGATTCCAGGAATATATTTCTCGCTCATCTGATCAATAGTCTATGCGTCTCCATGACATCAGAAGAAGTTATAATAATTACATGATTTTACTCATCGTTGGTCCATTTCTCTTTCGAGTCGGTGTCTAGTTGGTGCTGTGCCAGTTGCTAAACAGTGTCTTTATTTTGATCAAATCCCGTAAATGTCATCAACGAGGATATGCACGTGATATATGATTTTATTCAAACGTAAGTAAAATATCTTCAGATGGATTTTGATGCCCGTTAATTCTTAAAGAATCTTCGGTAGCTACAAATTTCTCAAATACAATTTTACTTTCTTCCTCATTTTTTACTCGTGCTTCATCTTGTAAGGGAATGAAAATATGTCGTGGTTCAGAAACACATTGATGTGATGCTTTATGCCATGTAAAGAAACCATTAATCGCGTTCTAAACATTACACTTGGTCACTATTTATCTTGATAATTCGGATTTACCGCTTTGATTCATAAAAGAGAGTATTGATTGTTCTTCATCAATTTGTGGAGTTATTACTGACATCCACAATGCAAGTTCTGATAATATCACTTTAACGGCAGCAATTGGGACAGGCAGCCAGGTTGCATGGTTAATTTTACATCACCTTTTCGTACAAGTACAACTGCATGCTTGGCTCAGAAAAAAACTTTTCTGACAGTACTGAAAAATCCAAAATTGTGACACAGTGGAATTGCACCTGAACGTCTTCTATTATCACCTCTTAACATTATTCAGCGCGTTGAGAATACTAAACTGTTATGTACTTTTAATGAATCAATTTCAAATCCATCTTCATTCTTTAATGAGTATCTATCGTCGGGAGAGTCAGTAATGTCTGGAAAACATTGTCGGGCCAGCTGATCTTGCATAATCATCTGAATATCTTGCTAAACGTATTATTATTGTGGCAACGTCAACAATATCCTGAAATATTTCTATCTCTTTTCCATTAATCCTATATGCAGAACTTGTAAATAATGCCATAATACTATTTTTAGTAAAACCAACTCTGATATCAGCCCCATATGGTGTATTAGCTGCGAGGTTTGTTATAAGTTCTCCTTCTACCCCAGTAAACGCTTCAGCGGGTAAGAAGTATCTAATTGTATCCTGAACTTGCAATTAAATTCTTCCACGCTGATGTGGTAGTTGTGTGTCATAAGAATAATGCTAATAATCGCGTATAGATTCATCTTTGAGTATTATTGCATACATGTCAAATGCTGGATCAGATATAAGTTTAAACATTTTATTATAATTGATATCGTCTGACACTAAGCCACTTCCCGCTGTTTAATTTGCGGATGTATTTCTTTCTGCTTCATTAGCCAACTCTACTAGGTTTCTATTTGAAGCTTGATTTGCTATTTTGTTAACATTTGTGGGCATAACGCCAATGCTTGTTAATTTTACTGGTTGAAGTTTTTGTCGTATTAATGGTGCTAATCTATAACTTGATTGCACAGAACGCTTTACCGTCAACATTAGAATTAGCACAAGGAAATTTATAACGAACACCTTCGATAGGTTTCATTATTAGTTGCTATGCAATCGATATTACGTTTGAAAGTGTCCTTCTCAATAAACCCTGAACAAGAAGACCTATTCTATCACCGTAGAAAGTTTTATAGGTGGTAATCGTGAATTTATCACTCTGACCATAATCGGTCCACGTTGAACATTATGTACGATCCTCTTATTTTTTGTATTTATTTAGTTAATCACTGTGATAGTCATCGGCAATTTCATCAATAAGAGATCAATAAATAGTAATATCCATGATGCCGCCTGTAATTAATCGTTGAGAAATACATGCTGCTTCATTAATTATTTCTGAGGAAGTCTTTCCAGCACGTTTTTCGAAAATGAGACTTTCTAATCATTCAACATCGGCAATAACATTATTTGTTCATGTAATAAGACCACGTACCCGCTGACAAACAGCTCCCAGTAGAGCCTGAAGGATTTCTTTGTTCTAGTCATTATTCCCCGTTCTTCGTAGCTTCTTTGTCTATATTCATCTCTTCGCTTCTTTTCTTCTTCAATTTCCATTTCCAATATTTCTATTTCTTGTTTCTTCGGTTTTTCTTTCTTCGTTTCATTTTTTAATTGCTTATATTTCCCATTAATTCCATTTCCTTCAGGTATTTTTGTGATGGTGGCGTTAGCATTGAAAGTGTTTGTCGTTATATTTGTTGTAATGGTGGCAAATAAGATGGAGGCTGCGGCGAAAATTGTGTATGCATCCCTTTATCAAGTCTTCGTATTTCATTAAAAAAAAATTTGAAAGCAATATCATGATATTTTACTTGCTTTTTGTTCTCGTATTTTCTATAAATCTATTTAAAATGATTTTCATTAGATACGCTTTCATAATCAGGTTAAAAATTCCAGATTTATTATATATGGCAGCTAGCATTTTTAGGCACGCTTTCATTGTACTTTTCAATTAGATAAATATTTTTTTCTTACTTTAGGTTTAGGCGCAAGTTTGTTTCACGTCGGCGATTTCAGTATGATTATCCTTTGGTATTTCATCTACAGGGGTAGGTTCAGTTGGGAGATCTTGTAAAATCTTTTTGGTCCGCTATTTCTCAGTTTGTTTTAAAATTGGAGAAAGACATTCGGTAGATTCGGCAACTCTCTCAGTAACCTTTGTTAGTGGTTTGTTAATATTTGTTCAGAACCCCCCCCCCCCCCCTGCAAAATCAACCTGAGATTCCTGACGTTCTTGTAATTTTCGTCTGACCGAATCACCGACGGGATACAAATTTCCTTATTTCCTCTAGTCGCTAATCTAGCTGTGTAAGATTCCATAGCTGGTGCCATATTATTGATATATAATAATTTAATTCATAGCAGTATAGAGGGCGATGGGTAAACTCGCGTGCATAATTGTTGAAAAATACTAAGACACAAATCCAGTAAGAAAATAAACTAACCCAATCATAGAACTCTCGGTCAATTAAATGAATCGGTTTGATGTTATTGACATTTTATTTTTATTATATAGAATGTTGGTCTGTTCGCCATTTAAGCTTTATTATTATTATTATTAGTAGTAGTAGTAGTAGTAGTAGTAGCAGTAGTAGTAGTAGTAGTAGTAGTAGTAGTAGTTAAAAACTGAATACAAAATATAAAAACATTATTGTTGACCCAAAAGAATGTTTTACCCTGCATAGGGCGTTCTTAGTAGCTTATCGTAAACAATGCGAATAAAATTAAAATTTAATAGGCTGATGTAAATACGAAGGTGTTGGTGAAAAGACGAATGAAGAAATGGACGAATTAATTAATTGATTAATTAATTAGGAAGGATAGATGATGAATAAATTCATTCATTCATTCATCTAAATTTGATTTATTAGTAGATAACACTATCAATCACATGGTTTGAAGGTCCAAAAACTACTTAGGTGAGGAATTATCTTATGCCACTATTCTTTATATAATTAGTTTACTTTGTTTGAATCAACACAGAGCTAATCTGTTAACACACACACACACACACACACACACACACACATACATACATACACACACACACACACACATATATATATATATATATATATATATATATATATATATATATATATATATATATATATATATATATACAGGGACGCCATTCAATTTTTTCAGGATGTGTATATATGTTACAGTAGTTTTGCAGCACATGCAAATCCGTGGGGTGTGGTGGGCGACAAATCCGCCACCCCACCCCACCCACATGACGTCCCTGTGAAAGATTTGCTTTCAAGACCTTGTGGTAAAATCTATCCTTTCAAATTTTGTTCCGGAGTCAGAAACATGAAGGCTAATGTTTTAAATGATGCCATGCTTAAAATATATAGTCTGTTTTCTTACCGGCTTCGATACGAAATGCCAAACAAAGAAAAGAAAAGCTCATGTAAATAACCGTTATCCAGTCCATTCTAACCAGCATCGTGCGTAAAACGACAAATAAGCTGTACACAGAGGACGTATAGGAGCCGTCAATCCGGAAACGGTTAAGAACCTTGAGATAGAATGAGTGATTATGGTGGCAGGGTCCAGTTTCGTAACTTAACTTAAGGGTATGGTCTGAGTTTTTGAGCTACTGCTGTGTAATAATTAAAGATATGGATAAATTTGTGAACTAGGTGTTTCGGGCTTGTGTTGTTCTTGAAATTGATGTCAGACATGTACACTTTCCATAGTTACTCTGCAGTATGTTGATTGTGAAATACCAATAGTCGGTTAGGAAGAAGAGCTAGCCTCCCATAGCAGTAGACACGTGGGTTCAAGGCAAGTAGAATATCTCAAAAACGGCATGGATGACAACTATTATGAATTGCATCAAGCTATTTAGTAGACAATGTTTTTCAAAATTTTTATCTAGAAAAAGGCCTTGCGTTTGCACTGTGAGCACCACATGCTGTCAAAAATGGCCTTCGGATGTGAAAAATGCATGTATAAAATAAGGGTTGGGGTACATAAATATTTTATTCTAAGAACTTCAGTAGACTTGTCAGGTCCTGTGTGTGATATGATTATGTTGCACTACATAATACCTATCCAGAAATATGTACCTTTTTGACCTCACTCGCGTATTATATTTTTAATGAATTTTTATATTAGGCAGGTGCATGCGACATTAAATTTGTACATAAAAACTGGACCCTGCCCCCTTAAGGGAAAAATGTTATAAAAAAATTGTGCAATGAACCACATTTTGTCTTATTTTCTTGTTCTTTATTCATATGCAATTAATTCTTATACATTAGCCTTATCATAGTACCTCTATTTGTCTCCTTATTTTGAATCTCTCAGCTCTATAGGACATTCAAGGGAGGTAATTTCTTTTTGCACCTATAAATTATACCTATTGATATCAAAACAAGTTAGCATATTTTGAGCTTAACTAAGTTGCTTTGAGAGAAAATGGGGGTTTAAATTGTGTTTACTTGATTTTCATGTAGGTAACAAGCTCTGTACTCCTATTTTAATGAAAGTTATTCATATTTCATTGCAGACACACAAAACATTACATGACATGACATCACACATTCTTCTAAGTCATTTCACTCCACAGGAGCAAATGCACTTTCAAGAAATCATAAGTAGACATACTGTTATAAATGGTGAATGTCATCAATGGAACGGTGTTGCAAATAGTGATGGATATGGCATATTGCGGACAATGTTTCGAGGAAAAAGAATTAAAGTTTTAGTACTTTTGTGAACAGTTCCACCATATTGGATTTAAAGTTACAGTTATTGCATTGCACACAAACAGTAATGCACAAACCTTGTCTTTTTTGTACCGTAACAACTGGAAAAGCATTCTTACATTGATGTGGCAGAAATACCCTGATTAGTTTTGAAAGTTTATTGATGTTGAAAACACAGTTTTCTTCTGGCATACTGGTAGCCACTTTTTTACTGAGTACAGAATGAGTAATAAGGTCAGTTGTTTTCCTTTTTGTAGGTCTCAATTTGCATGGAATGATGTTAGGATCTGTTGTCTCAGTCATATTGGTATAAGCATTTAAGTTTGAAGCATGTATTCATTATGATCCAAACGCACTAAAGATTGATTATGAAAGACTGACTTGGCTTCATCATGACTTGTATTTTCTGGTAGGTCCTTATTTTTTGTACTGAATTTTCTTCTTGTTAATAATTTTCTTGTAGCTTTTCTTTCTATTTCCTCTCATTCTCTATATCATTGCAATTGCTAAAGTCAGCTGTGAGTGGATAGGATTCTGAGAATATTTGGGTTAACTGTATGGACTGTGTATTTATTTTGTATTTTGGGCTTGAGAATGGTTCATTTCAAAGGCCTGTTGTCACTGAATTTATCTGATATGTTGATATAAGTTCAGCAAGGTTCCTCACATCAATGTCCCAACATAGAATAATATTTGTTTCTTTATATCTGTCCCAATTAGCTAGACATAGGTGTATTCACCCCCCCCCCCAATGCTGTTTATGTTAGCATCACTAGAACAATACCAGGTCAGGAATGTTGATGTGTATGTCTCAAGCTATAATTATTATTAAAGTACATTATAAATGTAAATGTTTGGTAACATTTTTCTTAAGTGGCACTTTTTAAAAGAAAAATTTCAACAAATAATTGCTTGAACAATAGAGAATTTCTATCGCTAATAACAAAGAGTGTATCTCATATTCAGTCACTATTTGCAACTATAAAATCCATTCTTAGCATTCAGTCAACATCATCATGTAATTCTGGTATCTTCCTAACTATACGATGGCAAAAAGGACAGGAAATACTCCATTGCACACAAGTTTAATTCTTTTCAAGACAGCAACCCTAGCACAAAGTATTACAATGCAATGCATTTTGCCGCAATGTAGTCACTTTTCTAAAAGAGTAATAACATTTTTACTTTAGCATACAAAATAATTTCCTTGATACCATTTTGTTAGATAATGTCTAGGTAAGTGATATGTACAAAATGTTTGACAGAAATTATTTTTTGCAAAATGCTTAAGGTGGCAGGGTCCAGTTTCGTAAATTGGCCCCTGGCAAATTTCTTAACTTAAGGGTATGGTGTGAGTTTTTGAGCTACTGTTGTGTAATAATGAAAGATATGGATAAATTTGTGAACTACGTGTTTCAGGCTTGTGTTGTTCTTGAAATTGATGTCAGACATGTACACTTTCCATAGTTACTCTGCAGTATGTTGATTGTGAAATACCAATAGTCGGCTAGGAAGAAGAGCTAGCCTCCCATAGCAGTAGACACGTGGGTTCAAGGCAAGTAGAATATCTCAAAAACGGCATGGATGACAACTATTATGAATTGCATCAAGCTATTTAGTAGACAATGTTTTTCAAAATTTTCATCTAGGAAAAGGCCTTGCGTTTGCACTGTGAGCACCACATGCTGTCAAAAATGGCCTTCGGATGTGAAAAATGCATGTATAAAATAAGGGTTGGGGTACATACATATTTTATTCTAAGAACTTCAGTAGACTTGTCAGGTCCTGTGTGTGATATGATTATGTTGCACTACATAATACCTATCCAGAAATATGTACCTTTTTGACCTCACTCGCGTATTATATTTTTAATGAATTTTTTTTTTAGGCAGGTGCATGCGACATTAAATTTGTACATAAAACTGGACCCTGCCCCCTATGATTCACCATCGAAAACCGGAGACTGTGGATACAATGGCTGTACACGGAATACATTCAAATAAAGGTTTGATTACGTTGCGAACATGTAATCAACACCGGTGACAAGTTTCCTGATCATCTCATTAAAGTATTTTATACTAGATGACTCTAGTGATTACGGTCAAAAAGTTAATGCTTGTTTTATTGTATTGCATGGATATTATTCTAATTTAAAACCCAACAAAACAAACCTTCATTCATTATACTTTCATTGAAACATACTACAGAGTTGAAACACAATTTAGCATCAAAGATCCAGGCCTTTAAAATATAATATCAATTTATAGTAATTTAATTGCAGTTCGGGAATGGTGATCCATTAAGGCTTGATATGTTTAAACGTTTTGATCAGCAATCTTTTGATATTATTCATAATGAGAAAAAAAAGGTTTGGGTAATATGATATATTATATGAATGCTCGATAACATATTGTCAGTCTTCCAAAATGATAACAAACAATTATTTTCTAATACTATTCCGTTATGTTTATTATTATTATTATTATTATTATTATTATTATTATTATTATTATTGTTACGGTAATTGTCAAACAAACTTTAACAAACAAAACTTAAGTCTTATTTGAAGTTTAAAGTGTTTTTAGCGGCTCAGATGTTTGCTCGCCTTTGTTAGTTGTTGAGATGTGGGAAATCGGAAAACCTTTGTGTTCAGAAGCATAGGTTTTAACCGATTTTTGCATGACTATACGCGGGCACATTAGTGTCTTTTCATGCAGAATAAATATAAATAAAACTATAAAATGATATAGCGTATTATGTATGATGAACATGGAAGAATTTGAGAAAAAATACCGGAACGTGTAAATCCAACAGCTACCATGATGTATCGCCGGTAACTGGCACAAAAACAAATGACATAAACGATCGTATTAAGAATGTATTCATGAAATTTAACGAATTCAACGGATTCATTACGATACCACATATATTTTGATATGAATCATATCTATGAAATCCATGCTTAGTCAATTAGCATGATTACAGAAAAATAATGGATAGCAATGCGGTCAATAAACAGCAGCGGTTAAACATATAGCTATGTACCCAAAAGAAAGATATTCAGCTCCACTGAGATAAAACGACTAGTAATTATTATCGCCTTATAAGCCTCATATTATCTACAAAATCTCTGCCTTAAGTCAGTCAGCAAATTACTCATTATTTTAGTGTTTATTGAATGAGACACATTTCAATTAAACAATGACAGGTTTCTGTTCGCCGTATGATTCTCAAGATATTTGGGATTGACCTCCCCCCGTCCGCAAGATAGTCAAACTTAACCCCGCCAACATAAAATATATTTATTATTGGTGAGTATCCCGATCAATAATATAGAGGGAAGGGTCTTTTACTTATTCATGAGTCACCGTTTTTAACTTTTCATAAGTTCTTTTTTCTTTGTATAAGTGTTCTCCATTACCTGTCTGGTTAGAGTGCTAACCTATAATGTTCATCTAGACATTTCAGGATTGAATCACTTTCTCGGTAAAAATGATCCTCTTTAGTAATATAGGAGATGGTCGAGCTTGCAGTTTGGCTAATCTAGTAAATTACGGTTTAACGTGTTTATCGGAAAGCTGAAGTTTGCGATGGTCCTCTCCATTTTAGGATTTCAAAGAATACAAAAACGATCGACCTCTAGCTGAAGTTACGCGCGGCCATCTAGCTGTTCCACTTTTGCAAGTTGTATATGTGCTTATCTCAATCATCCACAAATATCCATGGGAATGTTATCATTATGATTAACTGTTAATACGTGCATATAGACCAACCAAATGAATACTCTATCACGGCACGTGTGGGTCGTGTGATTTACTGATTGCGTTTAACACTTATATGGCTTCTAATTCGCATTTTGGTTTCATCAGCGCGTGTCGTCTATAACGGTAGCGCTGAATAAAACAGCGATGACGATGTGCCAATGAGTTTAAGATACTCGAGAAATTCACGTGGTGTTGCCAACTCTTATCCAAATTAATAATTCGGGTATTTCGATTTCAGCCAAACCCGTATTGGATCGTTGACGGTAATTCGTTGAGCATAGAAGTCCAACATACGTTTTTTTTATGTTTGATGGCCACGCCAGCTGTATCAAGCCAACGGTAACGTATTTGTCACTGTACGACGCCATTGCAAGCGTCGCTCTCCAGGTGTCACTAGCAAACAACAATATTTCCACGTTCTGATCGTCATGTTCCATCGTCATTGTCGCGACTTGTTAACACCACCATTTATTTAGCACCTAAACTAACTTCCCTTACTCCTGTATGACTTAAAGATGTGCGACAGCGAATTCACACATGAAATTACCCATCACCTTTAACATGTGATTGGCGCTTCAAATCCCAGACTGTAATTCTCAGGAAGAGTCCGCACACCTTGTAAGTATCTTATCAGAGTTGCGACTGATATCAAGATATATTTTCTATTGTTAATCTTATTACGTTGTGAATACAATGTCGCTTAACATAAGGATACGCACAAGTTGTTAGGGTAACGTTTATGGGTATATTTCCTATAGATGATATAACAATCAAACTTGCATTGTTGAAAACTTTTACATGATGAAATTTAAATGATTCTTATGAAAATCATCTAGCGTTTGTTGTCGAGACATTATTCAATAACGGATGTCCATGTAGATTAAAATGTTATAACGGAATTTTTGAAATCCTTTTGCAGGATTCTTCGTCCTGAACATGGTCTGATCTTAGAGGCATATGTTTCTAAAACGGTTTTAGAACTTCGTCTAAACTGTAACCATCATGTTCGTTTTCGTTTTAATTAGCGTGATCAGGACACCAGTCCTGAGGACATTTTCCCGCGACAGAATGCGGCTGACCTTGATCCACACACATGCTCACATGAATGATTGTTTGCAATAGCCACGCTATAAATGTTAATACAGAATGTGTCTGAACTGTACCAATTTCTTTCCAAATTATTACGGGGGAATATAATTTTATCCCATTTGTATAGTCTACATGTTGCCTTTGTAGTGTATGATAATGATTTTTGTATCATGTCTTTGACTTTTCGTTGGAGAGTCTGTCTATTGTCGTTAGTACGAGTATAACGCACTCATGTACGGGTATGGGATACACATATAGCATATGAATTTACCAGATGTCCCACTGCCATTCAAATGCCAGTGAATCAATAACCGATGGATCATCTTACATCGCCTCGATATTTATTTTACTGTGATGTGGTGCGATTTAAGCTACGGATATTTGCCTGTAAAGCTTTCATTATTGTATGACCGACATATATGTAAATTTTCGCAAATGGTTGGATAGTTATATTGTGGTAGTGATTACTTACAAAAGCAACACAGCCTTGGAAGTTATTATGTGTTACTTATCGTGATCTCGACAATTTTACGATATTTTTCGTGAAGAGGATTAAAGTAGTATTCATGCACGACAATAAAGGTTCCCGAAACATTAAAAATAATATTTACTGATCAGATCTACCTCTTAATAGTTGGAACAATTAATTACTGGTGTATATACCAAAGAGACAAAATATATTTGAATGAGTTATCAATAATTCCAAATTAATAAGATTTTATTCCAACAGTTAGTGAGTGTATTTTGATTCCAATAAGTAATTTAAAGAAATAATTTCTCTCAAGGTATATTTGAACTCAACTCTTATCATAGAATCCCAACGACTCATACAACACAGGTATGAATAGTTGTTTACCAAACACCTATTTATGACGCATAAGGTTCTTAAAGAAATGAAATATCCAATGGAATATTCAACGAACACTTGAGCTCAAATTCTACTAAAATATGTTATTTAAAACGAAAATCACGACAAAATAAGGTAGGCAAATCTCCATTCCCCACCCTAAATCACAATCATGAAAAATTCAGGTATACCAAAAACTCTATCCACAACCCTATACCACTGACAAAAGAAAAAAACAAAATAATATAAATTACATAAACATAAGACCATTATGACTTATAAGATTACCAATGACAAATACATCCCTGGGATATCACCTCCATGACCAAGAAGACACATCTCCTGAATATCTTCAACATCATCAATAAGATTTTCAGGTTTATAGACGTTACTGCACAATTAAATGAATGCATTCAGGGACTCGAATATTTAATTATACTGGATTATGTGAAACTTTCTACGACTTCAGTGCTATTATACCGATCACGGGACTGTATTGAAGGAAAAACATTTTGGCTTAGATCTGTGATAATTCAGTGGTGCTAGCACGATTGCACATATACATGTTTGACCTTCATTCGGAATAGTTTGGACATATTCCGGATTAGTGAGAAATTATAGTATAATTGAAGATAATATTCTAGGAACTCATACACTGTAAGTTAATTTTAATTCTTTTACTTTGATTTTATTTAAATAAAAAAAAAATTATATTTTGTAAAATCTAATGCTTGTTGTATGAATCTTGTCTTGTTACATACGTTTAAGTCCCTAGACATCAATGGAATATCTCCACTTTGACAAAGACGATTATCAATGACAGATATATCACTGAAATATCTCCACGATGACCAATATTAGTATTAGTGTCGTATAGTCCCTGAAATACCTCAACTGAACAATAAGGTTATCAGTTACATATGAACATACATCCCTGAAATGATTATCATTGTTATATACAAACACCAAGATCAGTAAGGTTTTCAATGTCCATAAATCCGTGGAACATCTCTGAATATTATCACTCTCTGATACAGCAATGGATCAACGGGATTTTAATTCTCTGATACATCAATGGACCAAGAGGATTTTCAATCTCTGATAATCAATGGACCAAGAGGATTTTCGATCTCTGATACATCAATCGACCAAGTGGATTTTCAATCTCTGATACATCAATTGACCAATATGCTTTTCAATCTCTGATACATCAATGGACTAAGGTGATTTTTAATTTCTGGTACATCAATGGACCAAGAGGATTTTCGATCTCTGATACATCAATGGACCAAGATGATTTTTAATTTCTGGTACATCAATGGACCAAGTGGATTTTCTATCTCTGATATATCAATGGACCAAGAAGATGTTCAATCTCTGATACATCAATGGACCAAGAGGATTTTCAATTTGCCTGGATAATTGATACTATGACCAATAGTAGTTGTAATGTTATATACATCTTGGAATATATCCACAATGAGCAAGAAGATCAACAATCTGAGATACGTTCAAATGACATAAACATTCCTGGAACAATAACAGTTCTAATGTCATCCTGGTATAGCTACACCATGCACAAGAATTAAATCAATATCATATGCGACCTTGGACTCTCTGCACCATGACTAAGGAGATTATCAATGTAATCAAAGTCTACAAAATACTTCCACAAGGACTTATAAGCTTAAATATCTTACTTTAGACAGACTAATAACTTGTTAATGTCATATACGTATACCACAACTGTATGTTTCACAGTCTATTCACTTCTTAATGTCATAGAAGAACAACGAATATATGTTTCACACAGTCTAATAACTTGCCAATGTCATATAAGTACCGCGAATGTCTGCCTTCGCACAGAGTAATAACTTGCCAATGTCATATAAGTTCCACGAATGTCTGTCTTCACACAGACTAATAACTTGCCAATGTCATATAAGTACAACGAATGTCTGTATTCACACAAACTAATAACTTGACAATGTCATATAATTACCACTTATGTCTGTCTGCGAACATACTAATAACTTGCCCATGTCATATAAGTACAACAAATGTATGTCTTCGCAAAGACTAATAGTTTGTTAATGTCATATCAGTTTCATGTATACATGTCTCCACATAGACTAATAGCTTGTTAATGTCATATCAGTTCCTGGAATACATGTCTCCACATAGACTAATTGCTTGTCAATGTCATACAAGTCCCACGAATATCTATCTGTCTCCACACAGAGCATTAGCTTGTCAATATCATATACAGCCATGGAAACAAAACTTTATGAATGACAGTACAAAATGTCTCCACAATACAGCTCTTGTTTTCAACAAAACGTCTACTTCACAAGTGTAACTCTGGTCCTGACAATACAGCTCCCGTTCTCCAAAGTATGAAGTTATGTGGAATAAACGAATTCAACTTTGTTAATTAAAGTGGTAAGTTACATTTGATCCACCTTCTCACATTGTTCGTCAAATATTATGTAAATGTACAGGAGACCCAATACCAACCCTGTTACTGCCGACTATCCTTGTTCATTAAATTCAACCATGTTAGTTATCGCTCGTGTTCGCAAACAACAAGTTATTATCCCCATATGAAATCTGGTAGTTATCTCTCGTATTCGTGTGGAGCAGAATATTCCAGTACCAACCCTGTTAGCTAACTCGTTTTTGTGTACAGCACACTAACCCAACACTAACCCTGTTAGTTAACTCTCGGGTTTGTGTTCTGCACACTGTCCTAATACCGACCCTGTTAAATCTCGTGTTCATGTACATCCCATTATCCTATTACCAACCCTGTTAAATCTCGTGTTCATGTCCAGCGTACTGAACAAGAATGGTCATGGCTAGAGAGACTGCTTAGAGCAAAGAAAGCAAAATGGTTTCGTTGGTGTCGTGCATCAAACCTGCATTTAATTATCCAGTCTACATGTAGATCGACAGTGACTAAAAGGATTCTGAGCACTTAATAATATATTTCACGAGTGAAGTGGAAAGATTGCTTTATCACGATTGGCGAACACGATGATTGTGATTCACAAGTGAAATGTCACCTGATGGCTAAAGACAAAGTAGCTTTTGTTTTTATTTTTCATTTTGGAGGTAAATACGATCTATTGCATGCATCTTTTTTTTTGTTGACATTTTGCCAATTTAACTTATATATATATATATATATATATATATATATATATATATATATATATATATATATATATATATATATATATATATAGTTGTTCAGATTGTTTACTGTCAAACTAATGACCGATTTCATACAAACATGGAAGGAGTTTTATTTAGGTTACACATTCGTTGTGTGAATAAATACATACTAATGTTGTTTAGCACCATTTTTTTCAGCACAATATAGTCTATACATGGCGGCCAGTATAGATGGTGGAGGAAAAATCACGTGAAATCACGGAAAGAAGCACAAGCACACGTGAAGCTACTTGTACCCTTTCTCACATTACCACACTGACCGAATTCGAGACTCGACCCCACACCAATGGAGATGAGATGGCAGTGATCCGTAACGGTGAGCGCTTTTGACTACTCAACCAATCGGCGCCCCCGGATTAATACATTGTACCCTCGTGATTGTGTGCATGTGTATGTTTATGTGTCTATGTGTAAGGGTAGGGGCAATGTAAAATCGTGACGTAATTGTCGTACCCAAAATAGTGTAGGATTTATAGTTTTCTGTTTGTTTAATTTCTGAATTCTACCCTTAACTTTTTGTATGACATTGGCAAGCGTGTAATCTATGTCGATCACAGTCGCTACACACAATCTTTAATGACTACCCAATGTAGGTTTGGAAGAAAACACTCAGCAACTCTTAAATTATTACATCGTTTTTAACCATGATGATGATGATGATGATGGTACGGGTCAAAATCGCCAATGAAACAATTGCATTGTTATATTTAATCAAGATTTTTTCATAAAATATGTACTGTTGTTAGAGTGTAACAGGCTTACGATATTGTGGCACAGACCATTAAATAGTAACATGTTATAAAAGTTGAGTCACTGACAATCTGCATGATTCGTTTGAAGAACTAATTATAACAAGTTAATCCGGTTTGTGTTTGTGATTTGAATTTTTAACGTAGCTTTAAGAAAAAATTCAATCATATCGCTACAATGTCCGCATTGTGGCAGTTTATCGGGATGTCAAGCACTGAAGATTCATGCCGCAGACATGTAGCATGATGTCCCACCCAATCACATTATTCTGACACCAGGCCGACCAGTCCTAACACTAACATCTTAATGCTGAGTGTCAAGCGAGACAGCTGTTGTACGAATTTTATGCCTTTGGTATGCCTCTGCCGGGGATCTAACCCACAATCCTCCGCATCTGATTCGGACGTTCTAACCACTAGGCCACCTAAGCGGTAGTACGTTTTGATGATTTGGGTTTAATTTTAGACACTCTTGATGATGCCATCTCAATCATTGCACAATTGCTAGAGTCTGCACAGTCTTGACACGTTTTAAGATGTGTTCACCATGAAGGACAAAGAAAAAGAAAAACTGAGTGAACGAAAGCTTAGAAGAATAAAAACATTGAAATATACCTCGATACGGAAATACATGTTTAAACAATATAGATAAGGCAACAATATTGTTCTAAACAAGACAATAAGGTACGTAGTTTCAAGTGTGATATCGTCACAAAAGGGATACAAGTAGTATTGTAGTGATATAATGCTTCTGTTACTGATATATTTCATCATCTAATTATAAATATAGAATAACAGTATTTACCAGCAAATAAAGATACTACATTCGAAACCACAACTACAAGTAGTGACATCCTAATCTTAACCAATTGACTCCTGTACTAAGCCGACAGGGAGTCAGGAAGGATGTTATCATCCACGTTATACTTAAAGGTGACAAAAAACCCGGACCTACATAATTGTACTGCTAATAGAGGAATATTTAGTAATTTGTGTATATAATCGATCCCGACTATTGTTTTTGTCAGCATCTATTGTATCTGCACAAACATTTCATCAAACAAATACGGTCCTGTTTTCCGAGATCGAACGGAAAAGAACCTGCCGCGAACTTGTTAGGTCCCTTGCAATACAAGCAAGATGTGACGTCATTTGAGACGATTACCGAATAAGAGTCGTATTCAGGTTGTGCAGCGAAGTGTCAAGTAGAAACAAGATAATTCAATGCGCACCTCTAACGTGTGTGAATAATAGCAGTTCTGGACAGAAGATTACATTTTTCAAGTTCCAAAAACCCCTTAAAGGCAATCTGTATTAGCGATCAATTTAAAGAGAGAAGGCTTTATGCCAACTTAACACACCAGGTAGAGCCAGAGACATTCGAGCTTGAATATGTCTCAAAAGACACGAGATCATCGCCATTATCAGTATCTGACGAGTCTGTTCATCTTTGACCCATGAATATATCATGTAAGGTTGGATGTTAATGGAATATTTTACTTTGGGAATTTTATCCACATCACTGTCATCACTGAAAGTCGCCATCATTTAAACATTCAAGCACAGAAACTCATAGAACTCTTGACTGCATTATCAATGATATATTGAAACCTCGCCCTGGGAGAACTCTCCCCAACATAGCTGGAAATGTCGCCCCAGATTGGTTGTAGAAGTCGCCCCAAATGATTGGAGGTCAACCCAAAAATTTTCATCCCAAAACCTATTTAATATTTATATTTGAAATAAATAAATAATTTAAAAGCTAGAAATGTGTACCTTAGAACTATACTGTTGTAACAAAGGTGTCGCCACATGGTGGTTACTGCATTATTTGAAAACACGAATGATGTATCTTATTATCATGTATTGGCTCTCCTGTACAAGGAAGCAAATTCCGTATCTATGCAACTCCAGATGGTTTTGGAAGGGAAACTGAAACGAAGTCTGAAAATCAAAAGAAAAATAGGGAAGAATATGTCACCTTTGATTTGACTTATAACAGCTTCTCTTGGTGATTAAGTCCACTGACCTCTTTAAACCTGTCCGACTTCCAACAGACTAACCATTAACAATGTTACATTGTCAAGATTATGCCTTTTTTAAAAATTGTAATAAAACAAAAAAGCACATTCAACAGAGAAGAATAGTTACTCTGTGTATTTTAAACCATTGATCTGCCTCCACAAATGTGCTTTTAAAATATGCAGCTACAGTGATTGTGACGTATGTCTGAAATACGGACACAGACTGTTTTCTAACCTTAACAAAATAAGTACAACAATAGTATTGCATTTAAAATTATCACATGTTCCGGTCAAATATGAACCTGTACATTTGATAAAGCCGGTTTAAATGGAATATACCTTATTACCATTATTACGTCTGGGTTCTTCGACAATTTAACAATACAAGATAAAACCCAACAAGCATCCAGTGTTTCGAAAATGTACATTTATTTCCCTAAAGTATAAGATAAAACAATGTAAAAGAATTAAAATTACATTACAATTTAAGAATATACACACACATATATGTATGTATGTATGTATGTATGTATGTATGTATGTATGTATGTATGTCTCTCTCTCTCTCTTTATATATATATATATATATATATATATATATATATATATATATATATATAAACATGTAATTGAGTTACATAATTATTTCGTTCCGACCGCGGAGCTAGCACTGGTACATGTGCCAAGCAGTCACGTTCTAACACCCTTATCCACAATGACCATGGCACATATCCCAAAAAGGACGGAACAAGGTACTTATCTAATTGGTACATCTCTAAATGGTTGCTCTTTGGAGCTGTACTTAGAATATTTGAGAATATATATGTCTTCAAAAAGATTAAATTTATATCTTAGATTCAGGAAAGTACGGTATATATGTTCATTTTTAAACTTTTTAAAGCATTTGGTAATATTGTATTACACTGGAAATACAATTATTTTCTTTTTTATTAGCATTCACCCGATTATTATGTTAAAATCATAATTTGAAGAGAGATAAATAGTTATAGCAACCATGGCAGCTCTTTATTAGATAGTTTTTCTTTGTATATTTTTTAAAAATTTAAGCCGGTGATGAGCACATACTTACATGTTGCCTAAAATACACTGATCTTAATGTTGGTTTGCATGGACTTGTAATATAATTGTCCCTTAACTTAATCTTTGAGAAGCAGAACTACCTACACAATCCTAATGCATTCTTCTACCATCCGACTCTTTGGTGCGGATGTGAAAAAAGGTTTCAAACGCACGTTGATCCAGAAATGCCGCGGCTTATATGGTTTTCTCTACAGAAAAGCATGTTTCAAGGAAACGTCTATGCTGATAAATATTGGTTTGACCATGAACATTCCGAAATTTAGTTTCTGAATTTTTAACATCACAAAGTTTTCATATGTTTACCATGGAAGCTTAATACCGTGAGTCATTCAATGTGGAGTGTGCTCTTGTGTTTAATAAAAAATTTCTTGACCTTTCTCGTACGAGTTGTGTCCCATTGTCGCAGAATTGTAACTGAGTGGGTATTGGAATAAATGAATAAATCAAACACAATGTGTGAAAGATGAATATGTATTAACTTAATTAGTAAAGAAAAATGTATGATGTAAAAGTACAATGATACTCATACACTCTCAATATACAGTTGATCCAATCACTATATACTAACATTCACACATTGAAAATAAACCAATAATATCTCTGATATAGATCTTCACGAAACTTCAGTTTCAAATAATAGTACACACTAAGATATTCATATAGTTTCACGTATAGACTAGGCTTGGGATTCAAACAATCTCAAGTTTTCAAATACAATAAAAATGTTCTGCACCGTCAGTAAGATTCACAAATTTCCTGGAATTCAACTAAGATTGAAAAATAATCTCATGTAAATGCAAATATACCAATTTAAACAACAATTGGAATAAACATATGCTTCTTGACCCTTGTACAGTCGCACGATTCATCCACCGATAAACCGCACCCACCCTTTTGTATTGGCCGCTCACCCTTCATGGATCCACTATATGTACAGGGAGTCATACGTATACAACACGTACAGACAGCATACAGCACTCTTGTCTTCGCTACGTCTACAGTCGTGGTTCCGTCACATGTACAAACATACGTACATACATATAGACATCTAGATAGCTCGTTACATAACCTCGTAACCACGTAACCTCGTAACCATCCCGTAAGATCGTAACCTTGTAAGCTACAATAAAAGCAAACTGGTAATAATAATGAGTTCTGGAAAATACTAATACATTAAACTCTTGAAAAGAACTTGAAATTCACCTTTCACAACGTTTCAAATATCCGATGTAATACATGAGTCATTACACGATATGCGAATACAAACTCAATTAACTGCGCATATCAAATAAAATATAAATTTAACACTCACCCCTATGGCTTGTAGAAATACCACGTGAAAATACGTGCTCTTCTCACCAGATCCAAAAGATCACTGTCCATTATACCTTAATCTTGCTTAATTCACAGGACAATGAGTAATATTCAGGGCAAAATACCCGTGCATATCGTGATAATAATGTCCGTAGACGCAGGCAGTTTGCGGCGGCGAGACATATGTTGGTTCCGTCGCTGTCTGAAAAAAAAGACACCTGTTCATCCCAGACAGCGCTGTACACATGCACAACACAACTAATCAATTATTTCTCTTGCAGAACAAGTCATTTTTTTCTTCTAATTCTATGACACCCATTAGGGCCTATTAAGACTAATTCCCATATCTCGTATCTTTTGGTGACGCGGGACTGAATACGCGTGCAAGGCCGTAGACAGCGATCACGGGCCCTGGGGAAAGAAACACCTGGTTCTCAAGTAGTTCGTATTCAAACAAATAATGTATTTTGTGCTTAAGCTTCACACGGAGTAGCATCTTAATGCAACAGTAAGTGACGTTTTCATAATCAGGCTTAAATGGGGAAAAGTATATTATCTTTAGAAAAATATATTGAATGTAAACTAAGTAGTCTGATTGTCCCAATACCATAATATATCATCATACATTTTATATACGCAGTTTTAAGCTTATTTTAATATATACTTACATTTTTCTTCATCAACATTTCCAGTTAAATTTCTCACACAGATTTAAGTAGCCATATAAGAAGAAAAGACGGTAAAACCGAGTTTATAACTGAAATATTTCAACAGCAATGAATAACTCTGCTTTTTGAGAACTGTAGTAAACTGTCGCATGACGGCAAAACCGAGTTTATAACTGAAATATGTCAATATCAGTGAAGTAACTCTGCTTTTTTGAGACCTGTAGTGAACTGACTAATGATTTTACTTCAAATATGTGGCATGTATCAAAATAGCCTTTGACAAACATACTGTTTACATTTGATATGAATACATATTTATCCATTTCATTATTTGTTAATATGTATATATCGGTCTCCGGCAAAATAGTAAATGATAAGCCATTTGCTCGTAGGTGCTAAATTTTCGGCACATCACTTTTATTTTTACTGCAATCCAGTTGGTTGATCATTAAAGATAAATGTTTTTTTTCAACGACATCTCACAAATTATATTATTATCAATTATCATCTACTCACTTTAGTGGTCCAGGGTAGCATAGTAGTCTAATCCGCTCGCATTTACGCTGTCTTACATCTCATCCATGACCAATTGAGTTCATGTTTCGGCTCGACCAACGAAGGCATGTGAGAACGCTTGTGACTTGTGAATAGATTCCCACGCGTCAGAAGTTCTTCGCGGGTTTCTTCTCCACCAAGTAGACTGACTTTCATGCATAGCCGATTATCTGCTGAAAATGGCATTACATCCCACAAAGCCAAACCTGGTCACGTTGTAGTCACACGCATTATGAAAATCTTTAGCAAATTAATTGTTATGAGTCAGCGCTGAGCTGACCATGGCTAGGTTTGGGGTTCAACAGAGGCTGATAAATATTTATTCTCCATTTAACACGACGTGCTTAAGACATTCATAATCATTACTGCGAGAGAAATTGCGAGACCAACCTTGATATTGACTACAGATTAGAAATGGTCGACGTTGAATATAGAAAAGAAAAAAAAAACACATTTATAAATGAAATAATCTGTTTACAATTATGTAATAGGAAACATTATTTAGCACTTATAAATGCTAAATAAAAGTACCGACATGTGTATTGTAAGGAGATCCCAAAATATAAAACTTGAAAATCATTGAATATTGCCTGCTTATAACCAACCCTCTTCCTTTGAACTTACTTTGGCTGAATCTGAGCTTGTCTCGACCGTCAAATATGTGGATTAGAAAAGCCTTACGTTGGCAGTGGCAGCTGCTTTATCTCCTAGGAAAATGATCGCGTATCCTGCTACATTGCAGGTCGGCTTTGGTTAGCCAAAGGCTAAGGGAGTAAACTCTAAAATAAATCCGGAGAGCAGACCCTAAGGGAGTTGGACGCTGAACTATATCCTCTTCTGCAAATCCTTGGCCTGGATAAGGATGGTCTCCGCAGACGAGTTTTGTCCAAGACACACAAATAATGCTGGATAAATCTGAAGTTACCATACCGGATCGGTCGTCACTCGGGTCAACAAGGACCACGCTTGCCGTTGTCCACCGGGATGTAGGTGACATGAGGGTTACTTGTACTTTGCATAAAATCAAGGCGAGAGACAGCATCAGCATCGATATGTGACCGTCTCTTCTACATCTTCTCGTCTGTTAATTATAATGGCAGCTTAGCTTGATTTAGGACCAACGTTTCCTCCTTTGATGGAAAAAAAGAAACCCATCTCTGAAGAAAACTACAACCTCTTTTGACTTTTTCTACTTGCTCGACAGACTGGTGCAAACAAAACTGCGAGACAGAAGAGGCATAATACAAAGTATGTAGTATCAATCCAGGCAAGAATTGCCAAGATTTAGCTTGTTGATAATACAAAGAATGGTGCATCTATAAAAGCAAGAATTCTCATGTTTTAGCTTGTTGAGAGTACAAGCAGTACGTAAACTTAAGTTGATGTGACGTATGTAAATTGTACAAACTAACAATTATACTTTATTTGGTAAAACAGGCCATGGGTCTAAATTACATACATATAACAACAAACAAACGTGTATAATGCGTTTCATTTCTCCTTGCTAAAGGATCAAAAACTCAAAAACTAATAGACCCATTTCATTAGGATTACTCTTTAATTTTTCTCATCACTTGGGTTAAAATACAGAAATAGTGGTAAATAATTCACACGAATGTCTATAAATCCTGGATAACAGCAAATAAAATTAAATTGTTTCCACAATATTAAGATTGCAGTGTAGACAGTCTATCGTCATATTTCGTTTTCTCAATGCGTCATAAATTAACGAATTAAACGTAATATCGTGTGACCTGCCTTTCTATTTACAGTATATATTCTTAAAAAATGGGCTTGCCTAAACAGATAAAGCAGTATTTAATATCTTATATGCTCACACATATTAAATTAGTGGGAACGAGTAGTAAAATGAGGATAGCAGATCAATAACATATTGTATGATCAGTATCTGCAGTAAATGCGACCAAATCAAAAGAGTTTCAAATAAACGTGTCAGCCATAAGAATAATTTCTTCATCAATATTATTCTCATGAGCCCTTTTTGACCTGTTGCAGGTTACATTCATGCAGGGTTCAAGTCAGGGATTTTACTTTTGTGGAATCAACTGAGTGATCCAAACAAACATGCCAGTAACGGATTAACCACAAACATATATCCAGTCAGGCCATTACCTAATAATAAATGAATCCCGTTGATGGATAAAGAAACACTAGTCCAATATTCACGGGTTCCAAGACGAACCCGATGACAAATTGACTTAATGGAGAGAAATATTGACATATACGCACCCTACCCCCTAAATAAGAAGACTTTCTCTAGAAGAGGACATCAAATACAAAGACAAAGAACATGACAACAGAAAGATTCTGAGAAACTTCCGTGTCTCTTAATATTTAAATATAAATAGGTTTGGCAAAATCACCAATAAGTCAGATAAAACCTTTTGACACGAATGGTGCATAAGTCACCAAAAATGAATCAGACTGGAGTTTGCCTATCACATCAAATGTATTGCTTTCAATAAACGACCATGAGGTACACCTCTTTGAAAGAATTGCATTTGGGATAGCTGTCTTTATTGGGCTGATCAGGTGTCAACATGTACCAATCAGAAATGATGCGCACTTTCTGCTTACATTATGTGCACTTAAGAAGAGGCAATGCTTTTTGTTTACTTTTAGCATATCCTTATTTCTTTAAGATTGCCGGATTGAAATGTGTAAGTACCGTAAATTAGTTAATTAAAACGCGAGCTATCCATATTATTCTATCACGCCCCTCACCCATGCAATGTTGCTGTGTTTACTAAAATCTTAAAATGCCATAGATGTACTTATTCGCAGTCGTCATAATCGGATTTAGAGCTACCGTAGACACATGGACTTCCGGAAGAATTTCATATTTCCGGAATTCAATGCGACCAGTGACCAGTGTGATTGTACGTTAATTGTAAAATCGAAAGGTTGGTAGTTCATGCCACTTAAATATTATTTATGGGTAGGTGACTATTTTTGTTGCTTTTGAAACATCGGTAATGAATATGTGCGGCATTGGTTCTTCATTTAACAAAGAGATGTGTGGCGTCATTGAAGAATGTTTGAGACGGCTCAAAGTAGAAAACTAATTATGTATTGACCAACCATGTTTCGTTGAAACGGCTCTGCTGCATTTCAATTGTAAACAGAAGGAACGATTCGCTATATCCTATTATATGGTACTATATCTATAATAAAAAGTATATATAATAAAAAGACGCCGGCACGAATGTGTGACATTAAAATCCGTACAAGGTACAATGGAAATTCCGAAGCAAAGACAATTTACAGATTACAATTTAAAGGCATTTTGTAATACCCTTGAAATGTGTTTCAAACGTTCAGATCCTGGACAAGTCCCTATTGTCTTTTATGACTCTGGATGTTACAATGTGTAACACAACAAATTAAAACAACACTATATACAAAATCAACGAGCAATTTATTTCCCAACAATTGACAATTAATTTCCGAAGATAAACATTGTTAATTCAATTCTAAATAAACTATACCTAAATATCGTAGAATGTTCCTAATTATTCTAATAGTCTGCAATGATCTTATACAATATAATAATACAATCCAGAATGTCTTTCAATGAGTTAAAAAGTACAAATTAATATAGTAATCCAAACGTGAAAGAGCACTTTAATAATTCCAATACATATTTTAAATAAATAATAAACATTCATCTCGGGTGCTATCTGATGTCAACACCACACTTTTAAACTCCTATCCAGAAACTAATCTTGAACATAAATTAATTGTTTGTTTATGACATCCTTATTTCTGCACATTTTCATTTGAACTATGTAGGAGCAGAATGTCAAGCGTTCCGACAAAATATCCCGTCAAGTAGTTGCAAATAAGAATATCCTTGAACAAACATGATCTGTAAACATTCTGTTTAAACCAGCAATCAATGACAAAAGTTGGCTACATATGCATTCTGTTTGCAACATACAGTAATGGACAAAAGTAAACCACACAATTAAAACCGAATTTATGTAATGAATCCGTTTCCGCAATGCCGCAAATAGGTACCTCAAAAGAAGATTTCCCCCAATCACTTTATGTTAATTTATTTACTAGTATTATTGCTTTTGAAGTCCTTATTTTGTTCTGAGAAAGAAGTTAAATGTATGTAAAGAAAAAATTGTTATTGTTAATTGTACACAAAATATACGTATTTCGTCCATATAAAGAATATATATATATATATATATATATATATATATATATATATATATATATATATATATATATATATATATATATATGTGTGTGTGTGTGTGTGTGTGTGTGTGTGTTCCTTGCTGAGAGAACTGATAACACTATAAACGGAAAATATGTCAATGTCATTAAATGTTGGCGAATCGTTTAACATTTTGAATGACCGATTGGCGCAAAAAAAGATTTTGGTGTCGTTTTAATCAACTCATGAAAAAGCGAAACATGAGTGTATGCTGCGCTATGTGAAGACAGACAGAAAGAAGTGCGATACCTTTATTTCAACGGAAGTTAAAAGTCTATCTGCTAATGAAATGTCTGCATCATGATTTCATACAAGCACATCGTATTGCTTGCCTTTATTCCTATCAAATAACTCTTACTTCCAGATAAATATATCGCCATTTTGGTCTGCACTGCAACGTGGAATTAGTAATGAATGCAACAGAGCATGCGCAGCTACATTTTCGGGAACACAAAATACTTTTTTTTACGCCAAAAAACGCGCATGCACGTACGAAAATACTAAAATACTATCAATATTTACTAGAGCAGTATACTTTTTATTACACTAGTGTTCAAAGAGAGACAAGTCTGCAATGTGTCTTTTCTTACCAGTTCGTTCCCTTGATTGCAGCTATTTACAGGACACACGGTACTAATCATATATGTAAATGGTAACCAGCCTGCAATGGTTGAATATATATGACTCACGGTAATAATTCAGATCCCGTATAAACCTATGCAAAAACCAAAAAGATATTCAAAATTTAAAAACTTAAAATTTATGAATGCCCGTAATTTAACTTATATGTACAACATTTTCTATTTTTCACATCCAACCAAAAATTCTTTATGCCTAAAAGTCCTTAAACATAACCTACATTGTTAACAAATCCTGGCCAGGCAAACCCAGATATACTCTATTTTATGTTCACCCATTTCCAGGCCGGTTCCCATTTTTTCCGTACAATTAGTACCATGTATCCTAAGATAAAAGAGTATATATGGGTTACGGTGTCCAGTATTGGTTGATAATGAATGCGAGTTTGTGGGACAGTAAACTTTTGAGAGATGTCCCAAGTTGTAAATTAAAATATAAACGTTTGTTTTCTTAGTGGAATTCCAGTCCTTAAACAGTCTTGAGCTTGGAACACGCATTACTGAAATTAATATCTGACAATTAGGTGCGGAATTGAAAGCAAGTGTTTCAAACACATGCAAGCCCAGAAAATGCAGCGTCTTCAATTATTTTTGTACACATGATGTCGTCCAGGTTTTGACTATATTGATAAATATATATTTGACCAGAAGCACTCAGAAATTGAAAGTTTTTGAATTCTTTATATCATGGTGTTTGCATAGGTTTACTATGGAAACTAAATTAGTACCGCGAAAATTACACATATTTGTATCCGTGCCAGAGAATACTAAATTAACACACACACACACACACACACACACACACACACACACACAGAATACTAAATTAATATATATATATACTAATACTAAATTAACATACTTATATAATAATGCAGTAATACTGTTAGAACAGTCAGAGATAGTAAATTTATATATATATATATATATATATATATATATATATATATATATATATATATATATATATATATATATATTATAATGCATTAATACTGTTAATACTAAATTAAAATTTATAGATATAATAATGTAGTAATACTGTTAATACAGTCTGTGTCCAGAAATATTTTATTCTTACAAATTGGTGAAATTTTGAGAGACAAAAATATATTAATATGTTTATTTGAGATATTCGATTAACATGGATCCTTTGTTTACCCAAGTGATATACATTAAATTGTGTATAGTGTATGAATAGGATCAACAATACCTGTATATTTACTTTTCGTATCATATGATATACATTACATAATTGTTTGCTTCTCTAAGAATGCGACCAAATGTGTTAAAATAACTGTAATAGAAAAGTGAGTCATGTAATTACCCTCTGTAGCATTCAAATAACGTATCGTATTGTAAGATCTATTACAATTATATGAGTTATGCTCTGATTACACTGAGTAGCATTCAAAGACGTATCATATTGTAATATCCATTAAAATTGTACGAGTTATGTTCTGAGTACGAAAGGGTTATATTCTGTGCTGCCTGTCTGCACTTCGTCATGAAAATCGTGAAACTGATCGAAAAAAGGGATTTATAATAGTGGGACAATTTTAATTGTGCATGTATGTATGTATGTATGTATGTATGTATGTATGTATGTATGTATGTATGTATGTATGTATGTATGCATGTATGTATGTATGTATGTATGTATGTATGTATGTATGTATGTATGTATTTATGCTCAATCTCAGTCGAAATGGGTAAATGAACAGAGATGAATTTTATTTTATTTTACGCATTCCTTGCAATGCAAATTTCGCACTATTTAATACTGCAATGACAAACAGCATGTATATTTGATATTATTTATAGAAATACGTTTTAGACTTTGATTTTATCATAGTTTTAAAATAGACAGATTTAACTTGATCTTTACTATAATTTTAATTGTCTTTTATTAAACGGCGAGTGTATGTAACAGAAAATGTTAAGTGTATACCTTAACACATTTATGTATTTTATCTCTGACTATAAAGATGAAGATTTTAAAATCAGATATTACATTAGCTGACAACAAAATGTAAAATGCTCATAGAAATGTTGTAATATTAAACCAATAAAGCGCCTGTTCTCTATTAGCAAAAAGACTCAATATTCAAAAGGTATATACATTTACATAAACAAATACTATTCCTAGACTGGGCACATTCTTTATTCAAAAGGAATATAAATTTATATGTACAAGTACTATTCACAGACTGCGCATTCTATATTGCTTTGCGTATTAAATTGTATTGGTTAGGTTTTTCAGCCATGATTATATGTTATCTATATTTGTATTTTGGACTTGACCGTCTCCAAAATCGCGTTCATCGTGTATCTGATATTAGTATGGGTTATATATTAGGATCATTATCGGTGAAGGTATATATCCATATCTTGGTATGTGTCTTGAACATTCCCCCATGCTAAATCATATACTACTTCATGTTTTACAAACATTTTAGATACAAATTTTTATCTTGTTGACAATTTCAAATTTTCTATGAAAAAACGTTTAGTCGACATCTTGGTTCATCGTTTGTATCTTGACTTTTATTTAATGTTGTTTACTCGAGATATTAGTCATTCTTGCATTTAACATCGGAGATAGAATCAGTCTTATATTGCGTTCACTATTTTCATTCGGATGGAATTATTTAGTCCAGTTATTATTAATTTGAAATACGAAGTACTCATCGATATCATTCTTGGACTGGGACATTAATTTGGAATTAAAGTGATTTCAGACAAGGGCATTTTTGTATTTTATTATTGCGATACGTCAAAAGACTGTTTGTACATCGCCACACTATATGACACAGGCGCATTATAGTATAATGGCACGGCAAGGTATTCAATACTGGAATATCACTGGAAGTCAGTTGAAATTTAGTAATTTTGGACTTGTGAACCAACTTTAGGACTATCTGGGACTTAATTCATAATACAGTGAGTTCTTTTTAACTCTCATTTTGTATGTTAAGGAAATACATTATTTTTGAATTTCACAAAACTTGATTGTTTTCGTTCTTTTATGTTACTTATTCTAATAGCAGAGAGTCGTAATAATATTCAGTATTACATGTAGAGGTATTATTCATAGATAGACCGCACCCAGTATTCACAATTAATAAGAATGTTTATGTACAAGTATTATGATTAGGCTAATCACATTTTCTCGAACACTTTATCTTTTCAAATGTCAACCATTTAGTTGTCATATCGAGGAAGAGAATAAGCTCTTTTAATTGGAGTTTATCTGTTATGGAATTATGAACGAAGTGATAAAACATAACATTGATACATTACAGTGTATTTCTTTGCCGAAAACTTTTAAAGGCAACCGCTAGTGAATTCATACTTAGTACTAATACTTACTAATGTATTTCTCTGTTTCTCAAATGTATGTATCTTAAACAATGGGAATTCACTTAAAACCTCTTATCATACAAATCCGATAGTTATGTTGATGTTCTTTATTGACTGACATTTTAAGACTGGATATTTCCTCTCACGTCCTTTTAAACTGTCTAAGATTAATATAGTTTGACCGTCGCATTCAATGAATTACATCACGGCATCTGCTGGAATTTCATCGTATATAGATTTCCTGTTGTCATAGGGGTTTTCATCGGCCTTGCCTGCGAGACCCATATAGGTTTGATCCATAAAAGCTCCCGATGGATAACCACTTTTCTTTGCCTTCCTTACCTTGTACACTGTCACGGCGACAACAGTAGAAATGAGTAATAATGTACCGCAGACGATTCCGACAATGAGAATAGTATCGCTAGAAACAGGTGTGGTAGCAGCCATGGAAACACCTAGGAAACAAAGTAAAGATGTTATGTTTTGTTTATATTGATATGGCAACCACAAAGGTTCATGGTTACTAGCATATCTGCCTAATATGTATACTTTAATATGTGAAATTTATGGACGGATAGGCACTGGGTCAACTATTGAAATAAAGTCACCATATTGACATCATAGTTCCTTAGGGCATACACCAGGTGTGAAAGTATTTATAAAGGAAATAGTATTATTATGAAATAAATAAGGAGATGAAATGTAATGCCTAAACTTGTTTCAATATACATTTTCGTCATATGAATTGTATTTTAATCAACAGACGGTTCGGTTTAAGGTCTAATTAATACGACGCTGTTCATGTGCTAAACTCTGTTTAAATATATTATTGGACTCATTTTTCGGCAGTTAACATTTTGTTGCAATCAGAATAATACACGTGGTTCAGGATACATGCATACAACTTGTAAACAAAGTTCTATTATAATAAGATGTCAAACAACGTTGCTAATTTGTTAACATGTTTGGATGATTTTACCATTTAGCAGAATACAGAAGTTTATTAGACTTGATACCACCTTAGTTTAGAAAACAAAGATCCGCGAAGCATACATCACGTTTCACTTGTCTCGACAAAATATTTTACTCATTTCTATAGTAACCACATAACATTTTAGCAATTCGTATTTACTGTGACTTTTAAAAAAAAATTCTTGGGTTTTGTTCGAAACCTGGAACAAGGTTTATTCCCTTAACATCATGACGCTAATTTATAAATGTAAACAACTAAACCACACCTCGTGGATTCTTTATCAGGTTAATGATTTTATGTTCATTAAAATCAGGAATGATATTATGGAATAAAACATTGAATATTTTTTAAATGCATTATAAATGATGTAGGTACAGAAAGTTGTTTAACAAAATATTTTCTTCTAAATTTAATTATGTCAATTTCGTTCGTCTGATTAACGCCGGTAATGTACGTTCTATCAAACAATGGGCCATTATGAGAAGTTGCTGGTAAGAACCTAAATAAACTTTGTGACAACCATTTCTTTTTGTCAGTCAAAAATAAAATATTGAGAAAAAAACGGGTATTACACTATTTGAACAGAATGTATTACATCTGAAATACATTTCATATCGTGCTTCAGATATACATCTCAGTTATGACACTTTGGATACAGTTTCAAGTTTTGACACTTGTGCTACCGTTTAAGTTATGACAATATTGTACCAGTTTTAAATTATGACCTTTTTGTTATAGTTTTAAGCTTTTACACTGTTGATACAGGTTTAAACTATGACACGTTTGATGCATATTGGGTGATATAGAAAAACTATTGCATTCAAGGTACAAATTCAGTTGATACGTTTGATTGAAGCATTTACAATCTTTTTAAAATATTGGGCAATACATATGTTTAAGAGTGTTTCTGCTAATATTTCGAACATTTTGGTTACATTGAGAGAACAAGTTACGAAAAAGAAAGGCAAGCAGTGAGTACATGAACATTAAGCTGTCTGGAATTATTATTTTCTTCTTGTCATGTTAGGAGTTTGATGGTTATGGGTCTCTCGTTGTCATTAATTTTAAGCAAATACAGTCAAGGCTTGATTAAAGACCATCTTTCTTTAGAACCTGAGTTTTGCAGTAATGCCCCTGTACTTGAGGTCCGTCATATCTAATTAATAATGAAAAATATAACTCGGTTAAGTAGCTTCCTATTTTAAATGGGCTAGTCTTCCAATTTAGGACAGGATGGATCGCATACAAAATTGGAGAGCCTTTATTTGACAAGAGCATGAAGTATATACATATTTTGTTTTACAGAAGTGTTAATCTGAGCGAGACATCAATTCGTATAGAGAGCTTGTGTCATAAAGTAAATTAAGAGGTAATTTAATGTATGTTTTTGTGAATCGATGTACATTCATTGATCAACAATATCGAAGTACGAATGTAATCAAACAAGTGCGCGAGAAAATAAATACCCACGGTTTTGAAATCTGTGACTTAACCTCTTAGAAAGCAAGAGTGATAATCACTTCAAATTCACCAACTAACTAATTTATGCAAATGCTAAGAAAACAAAATACTCAGAACTGCCTGTGTTAAATCCTGATATAATACTTTCATTCAATACCTTTATAATAACTAAAGGAAGAGAACAATTTGCGGACAGACAAAATCTATAATAAAGAAATTCAAATGTAAAGATTTTAAATTATTTGATAGGCTTACTCGTCGATTAAGAAAATCATTAAGTATTTTGACTTACAATGATCTTTAGAATACGAGGCGAGTCTGTGTGTTGTTTTATCGCCATCACACTTTACACACTCCGTTTGGCCGGGAAGATTTGTGTAATATCCTCTTGGACACTGTCTGCAGGTTGAACCGGCTTCATATTCCCCAGGTGGACACAGTGCTGAAACATACATACATACATACATACATACATACATACATACATACATACATACATATATATATATATATATATATATATATATATATATATATATATATATATATATATATATATATATATATATATATATATAGTATGTACGCTTTTTCAATGATAAACCATGAGATGTAGATAAATTTCATTAAAAGGAAATGAAGCTTGCACAATTTACCTTTAATGAAAAATGAATAAAATGAGTGGTATGTCATTGATATAGCGTACATACTATACATGTATTTTATTTATATCACATCCAAATACATATATTTGCCCTTTGAACGGAGTTAAGCTATAATACAGGCAGCTGTAATTTGACCGAATGAATGAACTTCTCATATCTCTGATTTCGTTCACTACAAAATGTAGTTATATGCAATTTGTGGCTATTCACAATCACCTTAGCATATTGATAGGTTGATTGTTTTCGTTTTGTTACATAGCACATGAACATTTTATATTTTATTTTTTTAAAATTATTAATGACAGTGAAATGATACAGCATTCAGCAGAACCATGTTATGGATGTGCGACACAAATAAATTGAAGCAAATAGTTAAAAACCTACACAGCGAATATATTAAACATTTATGAGATCGCAAGAGTGTATTACATCGCAAGAAACATCAAGAGATAGGCTATATGAACTTGAGCATGCTGTTTAAAGATGAAGTGCGACAGGCAGCAATGCAATAGTTGTAACTTCTGATTCATCTACATATATAAGAGAAAGTTTAAATTTTATTGTTGTTGAAAATATTAATAAAAATACCTTAACTTTCACTGAAAAGTTAATTTACGACAATATATGCTATAACTTGTTATGTGCAAACGAAAACCATCAGCAACGGAATTAAACCTTTTCTGAATGTTCTGAAGGAAAGATGTTAACATAATTTTGTGTCGGGATCATTAACAACAACAACAACAATACTACTACTACTACTACTAAAATTATAGATATTGCCATCACTTGGGTAGATATCAGAGCAAAGTTTGCATATAGTAATATAGGGAGTTGAAAATGGCGTTACCGCGTTGGTTTGAGAAAACGTCATGATCAGTTTATTATATTTAAACGGCAGTTCGAGCAATTTTTGTATACTTACTACAGTTAATCTTGCTGAGTAGTAATATTGAACCTGGTTCACAAAATATATATTCTTTTGGTGACATATTTTGTATCTGACCAGTCAATTTTGGGCAATATGTAGAAATGGATCTCTTGGAAAATCCATGTGATAGGGCTGTCATTGTTTTGTTGAGTTCACTTTTCACACCTTCAACTGTTTCATTGAATCTGAAAGGAATTGTTACCCTTTCATTTATGAATGAACAATATCCCATATAAAACATTATTTGATATTACGAATTCATGAAGTATATTTTATAAAAAAAAAAAAAACAATTCTATTATATTTAATAAACCCGGTTGATGAAATAGATATTATAAAAACAATACTAGTATATTTAATAAAACCAATTGATTAAAAGATAATATAAAAGCAAAACTAGTATATTTAATAAAACCGTTTGATGAAATATATCATATACAACTCATCATATTTAATTCAAGTAATCGATGAAATAGATAATATAAAAGCGTTATATTTGAAAAAACTGATTTATGAAATAAATCACTTCCACCATTATCTTTGATAACTGATTGATGAAATTTATCTCCGAAAACTTTATAGTTGATAAAAGTAATTGATGAAATATATCATATTAAAATGCAATATAGGTGATACAACTGAATGATCAAATATTTCATTTAAAGATCATTATATGTGATAACCTGATTGATCAAATATATTGTTTAAAATACATTTTATTTGATAAATTGATTGATGAAATATTTCATGTATAAAGCTTTATATTTGATAAACCTAAAAGACACTTGTATTAGGCGTGCATAGAATCTTGTTTTTCTGGATGAACCTAAAAAGACATTGTAATAGGTGTAAATATAATCTTGCCTTTCTGGATAAACCTATAAGGCAATTGTAATAGGTATGCAGAGAATCTTGCCTTTTGGATGCCATTTATGCCTATCGCAAAAAATACATTCAACAAGTATAAATAAATAAATGACAATAACATGTTGTACCAGACCTTATGGCGGTAATAAAGTGATTACAGAATCAACTTTAATTTAAACCCACCTAACTAAAACGACACAAAGCAAAGCAAACCAAAACAAACAAAACAACAACAAATCCGATCTACATACTAAGCATGTTTATGTAAATACATGTTAAAGACTCCTTAATTTCGACGTAATGAGGCAATGCATTTAAAATACGCAAATAACAGAGTGTGTACATGAAATGTGGTAACTTCACTGAGTTATTTGACTAGGTCAGAGTACTTTACCTAAATCACAATACAAATATTTATGTTATTAAAGTCCTGTCACTTTATAATTTTTCTTGTCGCTGAAAGAAACTACAAATGTAAATCAAATGTATATATCCAATGAATAAATGACTAATCCATTCCACTAGTTTAAATAATTTCTCAAAGCTACGTAATGTATGTCCACGTAATTCATGAATTGAGATTTTGAAGAAAAAAAACTTGCACTCATTTAAATACACGCTATAGTCTCTTGCATCATTTTTTATGCGCTTGCATTAATTCTTTTCAGCAGAGGATAGATTCCCCGAGAAATTGCGAGGTTATAAATGCGGGTGCACACTTTTTGGCATCGTTTTCATTACTCTCAGCACTAAGTGTTTAAAGACGACTCATTTGTTTTATACAAGTCTTCGATATCAGGTTATTAAAGTATCTTTTAGTATAGACACTCTTTACTAATAATAACAACTGTAATTGGAGACGAAGAAGGAATATGATGACGTAGAATAATACAGGGAACGTACCTGAGCTGGTGCGTCGTATTAACCTCAAGATGAAGGATATTTTCTTTCCGGATTAACTGTATGTTTTTCTCTGTACACAAATGATAGTAACCGTTAGTATTTGGCTCTGGACATAACGAAAGTTTCTGGAAACACTTAATGACATCATCTTTAGTTGGTGTTTCTGTATCTTTATCCAGAAGATCTACGTTCAGTTGCAATGCTAGTGATAAAAATTCCATCTCTGAAACAAGAATAACATTACATAGCACGTCATATATATAAACTATACTAACCAATTTTGACCTGAACATCTTCGATAGGCTGATGATATTTTTCGTACATTAATTTGGGGACTGAATAAGTTTATAACTTTAAATTTAAAAATAATATAGTCCATCCTAAAACCTGCAATATAGAAGAGGTATTCAGATCATTCTTTAAGCGTGTCCCAGCATTATTCAAGCTTAAGTCGTGTACAATGCCAGACTCCTATGCAAACGTTAAGGAAACAATGTTGATGGCAAGGGGTCGAGTTGCAAGAGAATTAATTTAGGACATATGAAATATTCATATATGTAAAATTTCACGTATATACCACTGGGAATCAGTCAATGACTTAGTGGGTTGGAGCGTGGAGCGCCAGTGCATGAGCGCTAATCAAGAAGTTGGCATTTGCTACACTGGTCAAATTCCTGATATATATATATATATATATATATATATATATATATATATATATATATATATATATATATATATATATATATATATATATATATATATATATATATATAATTTATAATTTTTTAAATTGAGAAAACTAAACAACACCCAATTAGGAGAGCATTGTTTCTACGTGGTTTTCTTACCAAGACGTGGTATAAAGATTGTATTTATCACAGATCATGCAATAAGTGTGGACAAATGCCCTAAGCATGTAGAAGAAACTACAGAACCAAATCTTTCAGGAAACGTAAATGCAGAAGTAAGATTCAAAGAACAAAATTGAAAAAAGAAGAAAAAAGAAACAGAATATAAAATTAAACATTTTTCACACAAACATATATTTTAACAAAAAAAGAGAAACAAGATATATCATAATTACCAAATCTATAGCATATAAACAAACAAAAATTAGGGCAGAAGGACCTTCCCATAAATGGTCTGCAGGTAGAACACCCTCCACAAAAAATAATAGAACAAATGCAACGGAAAAGATTACAAGTTGGTTTGCTAGATCTTGAACAACACAATGAACAATGAAAATCAAAACTCGGTCTCATCATATCGGAGATGCAAACGTTGAATGGAGGATATACCGTCGAGATAGTGCAGAAGCTCAAGTAGGATAAATATCAGAACTGCAGCCTCTTTTCTATTATTCAAGGAAAGCCAGGTAGCATATCCTGTCAACTGTGCTACTGACAGTTCAAATAACAAATTGATCTAAACAGCCGCTCACGTACTCACAAAAACCAAACCAGTTAGTGATGGCATGGTCATCTTAGAACTGGAAGAACTACCTATAACAACAACAATGCGACAAAACCAGTAGACGACAACTATAAAATAACACTGAGTAACATTTATGTACCAACGAAGCCCAATGCTGACTATGCAAATACTATCATCATCCTTTACGATGCTGAGTAGCGATAACGCCGGGTCTACTAATATTATTCGATTCTCTGACGTTCAAAGGACATAATAATGCAAAAAGGAAATACATCCAACAATGTCCATTCCGTATATTTTGAATACTTATTATTGTGGTAGCCGCCATAGATTGTTTTCAATGAAATAAACTATAACCCTTTTATGTTTCTAGTTGCCCTGATGCAAATGCAAGTAAGAATTCAATTCATTCCAAGAAAAGCATTATTCAGTAAGGAACAAAACGACTTGCCCACCCTCCTAATGAACTGACCTATTACACTGCCAATAAATCCAGGTACTACCTCTGCTGACGTTAAAGCTGCAACAAATAATGTAACTTAAGTATTCAAGTCTGTTGTGCCATTTTGAAAATCTACTTTGCTGAAGTGGGTAGTTTTGGAATAAAAGGATTATGTTAAGTAAGAAAAACTGTAGGTCATATAGGATTTGCAAAGACATTTCAACTGTTGATAATTACCGGTGCAATCACCCGCAAAATCACTGCCATTTGTACACAATTTTAAAAAAAACCAAACAGAAGTTTAAGTCTTTTTCCCAAGAGTAGTTTTGCCTGGATTTTCCAAATTTTGTAGTAAATAATATCATATATGTATAAATAAGTTCTCCATTTAATTAACTGGGTATATATTGTGGTATTCCTTAGTCATCAATTCAATTTCTTTATCGCAGATTCCAGTTCTGTAATATTTGATTATGTTTTACTGCTTAAATCTTGTATTTCTATTTTCTTTAGAAATGGTATTGGTTTCCTTTGTTTAAAAGGAACGTTCAGTAGGATTGTTAGGTTATGTCTCCTCGGATTCACCAGTTAATGTCATCTAACACCAGGCCGACCAGTTAAGGTCATTTTTATGTTTTTTTGTTCGACTATACCTGGGTTCGAACCACGACCTCCCGCATTTGAGGCGGACGCTCTGGCCACTAAGTCACCGGAGCAGTTATACAAAAAGTACAATAAATTATTTAGAAACTTGTAATGAGCATTCAGTTAAAATTTTGTCGAATGAATAAACTGAAAAAGTAAGTGGAATGAAAGTTTTTGCTATAATATATTTTATCTTACCGCTGTCACACTTCGTACAATTACAATATCTTACTTAAACAGGCTCCGGTTTGAATACTGTCATTAAATGGCGGAACCCATTCTCCATTTTGGCATCTATAGGTGTGGCTGAACTCTGCCACTATAATGAAATCTTTGGCACATTCTTTAATGACACATTCCATGGAGTCAGGATCTCCTTTGCAAACGAGTGAACCTTGCTGAATCTGCGGTGGCGATGAACATGGTGTGTCTGTATAATAATAATGATGATGATGATGATGATACTACTACTACCATTACTACTACTACTACTACTACTACTACTACTAACAATAATAATAATATTGATGATGACGATGATGATACTACCACTACTACTACTACTACTACTACTGCTACTACTACTACTACTACTACTAACAATAATAATGATGATGATGATGATGATGATGATGATACTACTACCACTACTACTAACAATAACAATAATAATGATGATGATGATGATGATACTATTACCACTACTACTACTAATAATAATAATAATAGGAATAATAATAATAATGAATAATAATGAATAATAATATTAATAATAATGAATAAGGAGGATAATAATAATAATAGGAATATTAATAATAATAGGAATATTAATAATAATAATAATACTAATAATAATAATAATAATAATGTTAATATTAATAATAGTAATAATATTAGCTACTCATATTCTCATCATGATCACAAACACTAACAATGATGATGACAATGTAGAGTGTTTATTAAAGTAAAATTACTTGAATTATACTTTATTCTAATGTGCAAATTTTAATTGAAAAAAAACGCACATTCTAGAACAATATCTGCGTAATAATTTAAATCTAGATATTTTGTTTTTCATATTTCTTCAAAGTGATATATTCATAGTGTTGTACAATTAATTGCACATCGACTGAAGAAAGATCATACCTTATGACATAAAGGTAAAAATGTCTTATCTCTTATTACTTCAGTAAGTGTTCTCTTGGTTTGTTTGTACAAAGAAAGAGACTTCATATTTACTCCCGTACTCCCATTTTCTACACTATGTATAATAGTTATATTTCACTTGTATCCATGCTTGTATTCAACTTTAAAGAAAACTTTACGGAAATTATAAATGGTCTTATCGACCGACCATTTAATATTTAATATGGTGCGTGTGTGCGTGTGCGTGTGTGTGTGTGTGTGTGTGTGTGAGAGAGAGAGAGAGAGAGAGAGAGAGAGAGAGAGAGAGAGAGAGAGAGAGAGAGAGAGAGAGAGAGTTGCGGAAAGACGTATCCGTTTGGGAAAAAAATTCAGCCCCACATACTAACTTGGAAATAAAAATCTTGAAGATTTTTTATTATTTAAGAAATAATGAAAAACAAGACTCTGATTGGAAAGATAATACCATCCTCCTGGTCACTACTCCACCACCGTAATATTAAATGGTTGGTCCCTTTAGCAATTAGATACTAGTGTTGTAATTATGTCCGTTCTCCCAAACATATCCAATATGACATATTTGAATACAAAACATCGTAGTGGAGTTTTGCATACTGATGAAGTCATTTATTTGCTTTTTTTGTAGCGTTATGTAGTATGTCATGGAAAATATTTTCATGTGAGGACGAATGTCAAGGGAAATCTTACGAAGGCACCTGGTTGTGGAGGGAATGGGTAAGCGAAAGACTGAAAATTTAATTTTACTTTTTGAAACAAATTGAAATCCCTGTCAGCTATTGTCTATCCAAAGTTCTTATGAAATATTGTCGAAGAATTGGTTGCCTTTCATGGAGTAAATGAAAACTTTCTCTAACTATACCACCCACCAGCCCAAGATAAATTGTCAATGTCTCAGGCTACGTCTTCTTTGTAATGCTGAGATTAACAAAATAAACACGTTTCAAAATTGTCCTGACCTAATTTAAGTGCACTAATAGTAAATGAACACGGCGGTCCTCTGTTGTTTTCGTAATCCTTTGCTGTGTATTTGAAGGAGTAAACGGTTCCAACGCTCAGGTCCATGGGAGATTGATAGTGTTTATCTTCTTGTTGGAGAATAGGCGGCTTGGCTACATTGTCATCGGCCACTGGGTCAAACCATGTCGCGCTTGTGAACAGGTCTTTGGAATAAAATTCCATGTCACTTGGACAGCTTAGAAACCATGGTGCTGTCACGTCTGAAAGAACATTTACAGCGACAAAAGATCTTATACAAGTGATCATTTCAAATGAATTAAAAAATGAGTAGAACATTTTAAATTAATCGACGAGTTTTAAAATTATGCGCTTGAAATGAACGCAGACAATCAGCAAAACAGAATACTGTGCATACATGTAACTGGCTTATTAATTCCAATTAGATTCGCATCAAGTGAGATGCTAACATGTTGACATAAAACATAATAAACTGTCCACGCTATAACATCTGTATGATAATGAAAAAGTACAATATTTAGGATATTTCTTTCCCTCGTTAATACCTAATCGTGGATAATTTGTGGTACAAAACTGTGATATGTTTACGAATGAAGATGCTACGAGTGAAACGTAATCGCTTCAATCCAAGATGGAATAAGGATTTGTAAAAAAAATTATATATCGATCATGTCTCTGAATCTATGCCTGGAAGACGAAATTCACTTTTTAAAATCGCTAAATACTTTGATAAGAGCTTTCACATCAAAGCCTCTATTCATGAATGATTACTGTATTTTTTAAGTTACTATATCCCTTTCATAATTTGAATTAATTTCATTGTCAGTGCACTTTAAATATGGTAATGCAGTTTCGTATGTTTGATATGACAACATGTTAAAAGATTACTTATGTGATTTTAATTGTTCCAAATAAACCCATGACATTTTTTTGCAGTATTGTTAACTGATTGGCTGCGATCGTGGAAATTTTTCTCACTCCGCTTTCTTTTAAGTTTTGTTTTTACTATTACTATAAACATTTTGGCGGCATTTTTTAATTCGACAAACAAAATATAACCTCTGTCTAAATATAACGAATAAACCCCACATGGACTTTAGCGCCAAATATAGTCTTATATGAACTTAAAATTGGCGTTTAAACTCAAACAAGAAGAAGAAGAACAAATAAAACTTAGAGAATTCTTCAAGTGATAGTAAGGTTAGGAGGAGGAGGAGGGGTGGGAAGGGGCAGTATAAACATATTCACAAAAATGGGGTTAATGTAACATAAATAAGGTCACCTATATTCACAGAAGAATGTGAACATAAACTGGATTCCTAACTAACATAAATTTATCCATTGAAAAGAATCTCGAATCGGTAATGCTTTCATATTAAATTGATGAACTAGATCAATAACGACCAGCTCGCCATGGCATGTTGAGGCCAGACAGTATTCAATTTATTCAATAAAGTCAATACTATATCCTTACCCATTTTGAGATCCTCTTTATATGTTTCATGTGTAATTAAATAACGTCATACAAAGGAAAGGCATCACGATCGAGGCATTCGAATGAATTTCAAGGTTTTTTTATTACACATATCTGCGATTTGGTCACACACAAAAAATCAGAAAATTTCGTCAAGCAAAGTTTTTTTATCTATAAATTTTGCATGACAAAGGTAATGGGCGTGATCTACTGGCGTCAGTTCTGCAAAATAGTCAAAATAGTGACAATTATCTTTGTATCAACATACGTTTACGTTCCATTACTAGTATGGAACCTTTGCGCGAAGTTAATGTTAGTAAACCTGATAAAATTTTAGTTTCGTAATGTTTCTATAAGATTATACATGAAAATGTTTTCTCTAATGAACAATTCAACCCCTCTACTTGGATAGATTTAATTAAGTGTTACTTGCCACTTACATCATTGTATTTATAGGTTATTGCATTTGTATGGAAAAATAAGAACGAGTTTTCGGATGAATATACTGCACGACCTAGGGAGTAGATTTAATTATATAAACAAAATTACACTACAAGAAACAAAGCAATACAAACTAAATACAGAAGCGCAGAGTCATCATTACACAACAGCATAATTAATTGTACATAACTCCGCCAAGGTCAATTTCAACTTAGTCGTACGCTTTCGAAAGAAAATGACATTTGGGTCTACCTAAAATTTAAATTTAGAGTCATTTTGTGATTAAATGCGCATTGCAACTACTTTTCTATATGGTCTAGAATGTATAGATTTTGGAATTTTCGTCACTTCTATGAAATTTTGTGATGATGGACCGAATTTATTTGTGTACGAGACGTGTGCTCAATAGTGTATTATGAACTACTTTGTAAACAAATCATGTACACTCACTTTAGTAGATGCTTTTACATTTTGGTTCATTCAATTTGTTTCTGAATGAACTAAAGCAGATGTCTCGTGGACCGTCACATACCAGCTGCTTTGTCACATTCTGCTTTAACCTTTGTGATACAATGTTTTGGATTTAGACTAGCGATTGATGCCAGACAGGTAATATAATTGCTGGGTCCCTACAAAAGACATTCAAGTGACAAGGCATACACTGTCTTCTTTAGCTGGCAACAAGAATGGCACAAAATATAATCACAGTTTTTCATCATGCATGTCCTCAAAATCTACTTTCTTAGTTCTGTGAATCCTAATTACATGACTTATGTATGGGATCTCACGCTTGATTACACATTTCGACATTTTACTGTAAGTTCTACTATATTCCAAATGCAGGTACGGCGATCAAAATGAAACGAACATTTTTTCCATAGTTTCATTTTGATAATTACAATTGACTGCATATTGTTTCTACACTGATTTCAGACTTTCAATGATAAAACAGAAACAAACTTGTAGATGTCAATACTCTGCTCCCTCGCTGCAGACATCAGATGTACTTCACGTACATTGACATAGATAAATCCAGTCAGAATGACGAAATTTAGACAAATCGACCTAAATAACAAAATCTATTCATTCCGGAATACATGAAAAATTGATGCAATGGGAATTTATTCACAATATAACTCCAAATTTCAATTTTAAGTAAACGCGCCATTTTCTTTTGAACGTTATGTCTAATGTACAACTACATTCGAATTTATCTGGGTTGAGTTATGTGCACATTAATAATGTTGTTGTGTAATGATGAATCTGCGCTTGTGTATTTAGTTTGCAATATGGCATATATTGCGTTACTTTGTTTCTTGTAGTGTATGTTTGTTTATATTATGAAGTCTTAGATAGAATAAGAAAATGAACATATAAAAACAATACTGCAGTTGTATTTCAAAATATGAACTTTTTCTTGTCGAATAGATAAACTGCACTCCCAAAATCGTGCGGTACATCCATCCGAAAAATTCGTTTATATTTTCTCATTCAAATGCAGTAACCTGTCAGTACAAGTGCGTAGATGTATTTGCATAATATGATGTAATCTCAGTTGTAAAGTATTTAAATCCAGCCAGTCAGTCTATCATACGTGCATTTCTTACCTATGTCAATTAATTACATATTAATCGGGCTACTCATTACTGTGTGCCCATTAGCATGCGTCAAACTAACAGCTTTCAACTAAAGGTATGTCTGATATATAGGTAAGTGTATTTAATCCCTCGATCATATAGTCAATTGAAATAATTCAACACTACACTTTCTAAAAAATAAATCATTTTTTCCCTAGATATTTCACTCACCTCTAACGATGACTGACACTTTGCAGACACTTTCTCCATTCATATCTTTTGCTATTACGTCGACCTGCTGCACTGCGCTCTGCCACGTCAGAGTCTCCTTTTGCAGTTCAACTGGAATGCGTCTTCTCCCTGAGGAACAATCATGTGCCCGTATCGCATTGAATGGATGTACATTCATATTTATTTGGACAGAATGATTATTGTTTGGTAGAGTAAAATTAAATACATCTTTTGGACATCCTTCAATTATAACTGAAAAAGAGCATACATCGATATACAATCAGAATCTATTTTAACATTTGCACAACTTTCTTTATACAGCTGGGAACTGGATTGGAATAAATGACTGATCACCTTAGAATACACGATGTATAAAAGTTCCTAACCACATGTTTACTTTTATATTTATATATTATGTGAACAGTTCAAGCTATTATAGATCTATGCGGCACAGCTGTTGTCACTGAAAATACTACTACTACTACTACTACTACTACTACTACTACTACATTTAATGAAAATTTTGTTACAAGCCATGACACTAAATTGTGCAATTTCAAATATTAGTTTTGTATAACTTTTAAAACGTCTAGATTAGAAAACGTTTCAGAAACTCATCATCACAAAAAAAACCTCAAGGTCATAGCTTTTACATACAAACTTCAGGTACCTATCATTTACATCGCATGTTTTCATACATTTTAATTACAATTTACAGCAGTTTTAATTTATACCTTGATATTAATCCTTAATTGGAACGTTGCTTAAAGGAAACACATTTTGATTAATGGTTTGGGATATGGTTTATACAAATGTTTTTATTAATAAGAACGTTATCAACTGATACATTCATGGCATTAGATCAATTCAATATTTTACACAAAATAAAACGGTGTCTCAATTTATTTATGTAATAACTGCTACGAGAACGAATTTATCGGGATTATTGGCTACGTGCCGCAGTCAAACGTTTCAAGAGTTGCTCGTATGTTAATTTTTGATGTATTAAAATAATTCATCTTTATCATATTTTGTTTGAATACTGGGCACCTACATAGAGCTACATTTCACCAAATATTAAACATAACATCAATTGAATGTAAGTCCGATTTAAATAAAATGCTAAAACTGCGGCTCATCCACGCCAGTATCTAATAAATACTATACTAAAATACAAATTATATGTTTATAGCAATATTTTGCCGCTATGAAGAAAACACGAGACAATTCAGCCCAAATACACCCAATATATTATTTGAAATCATCAATGAAAATGACCCAATTCAGTCTTTGTTCTGAAAACTAAAGAACTCGCAACCACCCATAAACATATATATCCAACCGGTCCACCAATAAACTTGCTCCCTCTGATAACTGCCTCCCCCTTAACATTTACCTCTTCTTAAGACAGTTCATCTTTTGTTTGCTTTAAAAGATAAATACTATCCGTTCAAGATAAATTCTGTTCAAATGCTCCCTCCCCTAAAAGTAGCAAAAAATGAGAATATGATTTATTTTCGCTTGTACAAACACTGTCTACTTTTATTATAGTATTGTTTCTATTTTTTATCTGTTATTTTGGTGTTTCTTTTATCAGAATAGACCCTTTACTTTTTCATAATAAGGGTCAAGGAACCAAGCAAAGATAAAATCCAGTGGGTTGTATAAAAAAGGACCAACACCAGAAAATAAAATGTGAAAACCACGTGTTATGGCTGGTAAAAAATTAACAATCATCAGCTTTATCACTGTATTCTTTTATTTTCATATATAAACAATTTGCTTTATAGAAAAGTGAATGGTATCGTTCGGTCTCTTTTTGCATTATACAATGTTTCGTCTTTGTTTTTATTCTGTTTTTTATTTTGGCGTTCTTTGTCATTTTCCACTCTTTAGCCAACATATGTGTAATATGCATACCACAACTGAGCAGGAACTATCAAGAAAAAATAATAACTTTGAAGGCTGCTATAGGAGATTTCAATCATCTATTGGTGCATGAAACCCTAACAAATGGGTTGAATGTTCAGATGACACGGTTTTTTGGCACGGGACATGATACTGATAGGAAATAAGTATTAGGATTGAGGTCAGCGCGTATTACATAGTGGACAAAACTATATCAGTCATCATGTTCAGCAATATCTCAATTGGATTGCACACAGCATCGCAACGTAATATACCCAAAATGGTAACTGAATATCTATCTGTCTATCTATCTATCTATCTATCTATCTATCTATCTATCTATCTATCTATCTATCTATCTATCTATCTATCTATCTATCTATCTATCTATCTATATTTGTATGTGTATAGAAATATGTGTGTGTTTTTGTGTGCGTCTGTATATATATATATATATATATATATATATATATATATCTAAATATATTTATATATTTATATATATAAATATATATATATATATATATATATATATATATATATATATATATATATATATATATATATATATTGATAGATTTTGATAGATAGATAGATAGATATATAGATAGATAGATAAGATGTATAGATAAAAAGATCGATCGATCGATAGATAGATAGATAAGATAGATACATATATAGATAGATCGATATATAGATAGATAAGATATATACACATATAGACAGATAGATCGACAGATAGATAGATAGATAGATAGATAGATAGATAAGATAGACACATGTATAGATAAAAAGATCGATCGCTCGATATATAGATAGATAGATAAGATAGATACATATACAGATAGATCGATATATAGATAGATAAGATATATACACATATAGAGAGATAGATCGATCGATCGATAAATAGATAGATAGATGGATAGATAGATAGATAGATAGATAGATAGATAGATAGATAATATATATATATATAGAGAGAGATAGAGAGAGGGAGAGATACAGAGATAGATGCATAGATAAATAGATATATACAGAGATATATAGATAGATAGATAGATCGATGGAGATCGATAGATAGATACATACATACATACATGCATACATACATACATACATACATACATACATACATACATACATACATACATACATACATACAAACATACATACATACATAAATGGATACATACATACATACATACATACATACATACATACATACATACATACATAGATACATACATACATACATACATACATACATACATACATACATAGATACATACATACATACATACATACATACATACATACATACATACATACATACATACATACATACATACATACATAGATACATACAGACATACATACATACATACATACATACAGACATACAGACATACATACATACATACATACATACATACATACATACATACATACATACATACATACATAGATGCATACATACATACATACATACATACATACATACATACATACATACATACATACATACATACATACATAAAATAGATAAGCTCTTGTGTTTATTCCCTTACTACAATAATATTGGCTAAGCATTCATAGAATCAAATATAATTCAGAAGAAAATACTGAGCATATACTAGTCCCCTGTGTATTTGTATAGGTCAAACGTCGAAAGATGAAAGAATATATGCAGGGATAACTGTAACTTACGCTTATCCGGACAATCTGTGATATCTGAAACAAAGTATTCGTTTAACAAGACATTTTTATTTCAATATGTCTGTTCTTCTCCTGCTATTACAATCTGTCTTTTTTTGTTATTTTGATATCTGTGTGTAGATATCCTTATATGAATCGGTGAATGAATATATATATATATATATATATATATATATATATATATATATATATATATATATATCTGAATTGGTTCAAATTGTATTCACAGAAAAAATTAATGTGCTTCAGATTTCCTCCTTTCAAATAGATTTTCTTCCGCTTTTATTTTCAATTAGATAGTTTACTGTCTACATCATAGGTGTTAATGAATAATAAAAGATTTCAATAAAATATTCTTATATTTACTTTTATTGTTACAAAAGTAATAATGCAACATTGATCTGTGTGTTTACAAACGTACTTACGCAAATCTTGTTTTATGTGTACAAAAGTACCAATTCACCGTACGTTGCTGTGTTTTTTTACACAAAGTACTAATGCAAAGTTGATATGTTGTGTACAAAAGGTACTAATGCAAAGTTGATATGTTGTGTACAAAAAGTACTAATGCAAAGTCGATATGTTTTGAACAAATGATACTTATGCAATAATGATGCATAAAAGATGCGAATGCATGGTCGATCTGTTGTTTACAATTATTTATAATGCAAAGTTGATCTCACGTACAAAAATATTAATTCAATGTTGAACTGCTATGAACTTACCAAGACAAATAGGACAACAATTCAATTTTGAGGTGGCGATGCAATCGCCAATTGGTGGACAAACCAAGTCACTGCAGACACCATTTGTACAATTTTCACACTTGTCATTGATGTATTGATGTTCGCTGACTGGTCTGGCACATTTCTTACACAAAACTCTAGAGCCCGGACAACAGATTTGTCCGTTTCCTCCGCAGCCATAGTCCGTGATGCACTCTAAGCACGTATCATTTTCTTGCAATGAAATCGGGCAACTTCCCCTCTTTAGTATTGTGCCGGGCTCATACGAATCTATAAAACATGTTTCGATAAGTATGCAAGGTGAAAAAAATCCACATTTAAAAAAAAAAACTCCAAACAGAATTACAAGTTAGAGCAACCATTTGTATATATCAGGCCTGTCATAATGTCATAATTTTAACTGATTTAATTGTGCTTTTATGTACAATCGTTAACGGCTGGGTCACGGCAATCCTTGCCGTACAGTGACGATTACATGTTTAGTTTTTAAAAATAGGGTAGATAATTTCAAAAACAGTATGAAAATGTACTAAAAATGAAAAGACACACTAAATCGGCTTTAAATAAGCAAGTATTTTGTGTTTTTGTTTTTAGATATCTAGCTTTGTCATGTTTGATGGCTTCTATCTACATGTAACAACCCTGTCCTTCACAGACAGTTGTCATCAATATGGATTTATTCAAAGAAAACTTTAAATGTATTAATGAACCGGACCATATATGTTACTTCTCTTTGAAATATTTGCTGTTTAAACATATCTGAAAATCTACTACAATGAAAATCACGCAAACACACACACACACACACACACACACACACACACACACACACACACACACACTAATATCATCGTACATACGCAGATATCAGGAACACAAATGAATCAGTAAGAATAAATTAATCTTTTTTTCTACACCAGAACGTTTTAAGAGCAAAGAAGAAACTATTTCATATTGTAGTGAATTTGGTAGATATAGTGCTTGCCGAATGTTTTGTTATAAAATTTTAAAAGCTATCAACCTTCATTTAAAAGTTATGGCTTTTGTTTACTGTGTTTATGAATACACATAAACGTGCAAGAAACCAAATACAATGATCCCGAAACATCAAGCCAGATGCAACGGAGTATCAGAGGTACATTTAAATTCATAAACTACATTCCACCAGCTGGCCGCTTCTTCTCTTTGGATAATGTATGATGATTAATAATATCACATGCTCAGAGCATAATATCTTCAGAGATCAAACTTTTCGGTTATATCACACTACCTTAACCAGCGACTAATGTTGTTAGGTCACGTGATACGAGAGTGTGATCAGAGGGAAATTTGAGGCAGACAAAACTCTGAAATCTAGATGTGACCTCCTTATTGCAAATATATGTGTCCTATTGATCTATAATAGGCAGTTTTACCAACAGAAACAGAACGGGGACAATCCATCGTTCCGAACCAAACCAAGGTGATCTCATCAAAAGACTCTATATATAGTTTTTAAAGCCGTACAACCTAAGTAAAAACGAATGAAATTATATATTTATTTTTTCAGTTCACGATTACTTAATTAGATGAATAATTACGATTCAGGCTGTTTCTGAGGCCGAAATCAGGCTAGTATCGGAAATTTGTGATAAAAAACGCGATTCTAAATTATTCTCTGCAGACAAAAATTCGCTGTTTGCCACGCCTATATTCATGTAACCTCTGTGTTGACCTCTCCCGAAGATTAAGAATTTTAGCCATGCGCAAACAAGTGTTTACAAAAATAATGGCGTGTTCACAACTAGATCGAAAACCAAAACTTAGATTCTGAAAGGAAGGGAAAAAAAGCTCTTTGGGCAAATTATGGCAGCACACGCATATGTATTGGTGACCATCATGAACGATGGAATAAAAAGAAGTCCACTTTGAGCCTGGAAACTAATCCAGAGGTCGCCAAATTCTTGCTGGATACTGGTGAGTCTCAATTTTGCAATGAAGAGTCAAGTTTTTATACCGCTATTTTAAATCTGTATTGTTAACTCTTTATCAAAACTCTTAAAATAACATATTTCATATAAACTGTCATTATTCCATTTAGCTTGAAATAAAATGTCACAGCCCTGCAACAATATCGCTGAAAACCGCATGTACGTACACCACTGCTGCTATTTTTGAGGCTATCAAAGGGGATTTAATGATCATCATTTTCGCTCGCAACCATAAGACTTTATTTAGAGGCAAGCAGTCACTTCTGTTTTTTTTTTGTTTTTAAATAAACTTTTTTTTATATATAATGTAAATGGTGATGAAATAAAATGAAAATAATGTAATACAGTTAAGTATATATTATGCATACTATTATTTGTAAAGTATATAATATTATTGTGTCTAATAAAACATTTATTTTCCCTTGCTATATTAGGTAATGAATTGAATGGCAGTACAAGGAAAACATCAGAAAAATGTCATAGAAGACATGGCCACAACTTTTACACCTGGGCCAACAATTCATAGGATACAAATTCCTGCTGTGTCTGATATAACCACATCATAATCAGATATGGCATCTGTGTAAGTATTACTACATTTTTTAAATTTTTTTATGTATATTTACTTGTTTACAAATAGTTTGGTAGTTGCACATCTAAGGATTTACCTGGAAATGTATCATTCTATATTAGTTTAATATTTTGCAGTTGGTAAAGACTGTACATTTTGTTAAAATCTGGTTTGTTTTATTTAGAATAATATTTTTGATGTAAATTGTTTGTTGGCATATGTCTTTTTTTTTCTTATTGATATGTTCCTCTTCATGCTGTATGTATTTTAGTTAAAGGGCCGCAAGGGAGAATAGTCTTTGACTAAATTAGTCACCCCTTTCAATAAGTTATTATTATTATGTCTTGAAGCATTATCATTCAGGTCATAATAACCAAGATAAATGATAATTTCTTTTGATACAAAATTAAAGATTCCCAAGTTCAACATTAGTATTTACACATTTCAAAATTTTATTTGAAGGGATTCAGTCTTGTCTGAAGTTGATGGAAAAGTCTAAAAGTTTTATCAACACATTTGAGAAAGTATACTAACAAAAATATTTGTGATACATACATAAAAGGGAATATTTGAGTTAAGAATCCTTAAAAAACAACCATTATGATACATGCATGATAAATGTAACTAAACTAAAAGTAATGTATAGTATTGTATTGGTATTTGTAGATGGTATTTGTGTATAAAACACAAAGTTGCTCCCACAAAAGATTTCTTTTCTGTGTATTATCAAAAAAGTAAAAATTGTGTATTTACAATTTATCTTAAATATAGTATCAATGCATAATTGAAATAATGAAGATATACTGGTTATCACAGAAAGAAAATGAATACATTGTATTATAAATATAAACCACACTGAGGCCATAGTTATGGTTTGTCCATTTAATACATATGGAGAGCGCAAGGGTGGTTTACCAAAATGCATATGATTGTGTATGGGGGTGGGTGGTCTACTGATAATATACGTACACATATACCTCCAGAGTAATTTGTCTAATATGTAACCTGCTTGACTGGGTTCAGTTGGTGTTTGAGTTTTAGTGGAAAAGAGACAAACTTTTTAAAGTTATGCTGCTTATTTCTTTGATGCAGCCAGACATTCAACATTGGTGGACTATCTGTTACATTAAATACATATTATTGTTAATCCTTGATCTTTTCTGTGTGGATTAAATATTGGCTGTTCTACAGAATGGGGAGGGCATTCGCATGTATGCAGATGGTATGTGTGTAAATAAAAAGTATGCATGTGTACAGGGAGGGAGGGGTCTACCTTTGCCCGATTTGTGCAGACATGTCCATAGTTGGAATCAGATTTTGTTTCTGGACTTTTTACTTTTTTGCTTGCAATCTAATTCACACCGGTCTGAGCTATACACATACAGGTGAACAATTGCAAAAGTAGGATAAATTGGGGATGGAAGTAAAAATGCGGCCAGGAGGAAAATGATGGGTCAGAAGAAGGAAAAACTCTCACTTTTACCCTTATGCCGAATGATGTTTCTAGCACACCTAGGTGTATATCTAATCAAATCTCTTGGAAACAGATGTATTTCAATGTATTCAAACTTAGCCCATAAATGCGCTCCCTACCCCCTGGTGACAAGGGAAAAAATAGTATGGGTGGAATGAGTTGATTATTTTCTGCCTGTATAATGCTACTGTACATTGGCATTTTCATCGAAACAGATTAATGGGGATTTATAAATGTTAATAGTTCTCTGCATCTGAATCAATTTATTTATTTAGTCATTTTACTTTGTTTCAGAAGTAAAGCAGAACTGGAGAATTTCCAGAAGTTTGATTTTAGGGTATGCCTCCAAAAGACATTCATATAAGCCATCAGCTTTCAGAGCTAGGAATCTGTTGGCAGCTCTTGATTATAACAATCATATTGACAGAGATGTGATTGTAAACACAACTGGAACAATAAGGTAATAAACTTTATTCTTGTTAACGTAATAATTCATCTTTGTTAAAATATTAATGCTTTACCTGAAAGTTGATAAACCATCTGTTTGTGGTAGAATTTTTTCTTTTACAGAAGACATTTTTAAAAATAAATTTCAAAAACCAATTTTGGTAAGAATTAGTCTAATGTAATGAGAAAATTCTGTAAAGAATCTAAACATTTTTATGATATATGGGTAAGGTACAGATTTGCTATTTTGACATTTTCATATGTAGCAAAATGATTTGTTACATGTAATTATATGCAGTTTTTATTTAGATTTTTGAGAATTAAAAAAATGTAAAATGACATTGTCAGTGAAATGTTTGCATTTTCTTGTCAGATACCAAAGTTCATTCAACAAAAAAGTGAGAGATGGTCTGCATACCCAAAGAAAGCTGATCAACAGTACCTGTATATTCCAGAAATAAATATGAAAATATTGAAATGAGGTTAGATGGTAGAGTTGGCATGAACCAGCCAGTTGTTTTGGACATAAATGATCCTAGTTGAATATCTAATGTACATGTTCCAATACCACCATCACCTACAGAAGAGATTGTTACAATGCAGAAATCTCATTTTAAGTTTAAAATGATTACAAACTTTTAGTCAGGTAACACCTGTTGATATCAAATTGTTATGGAGAGACTATTCTAGTGATTGTAAGGTAAGAAATGATCCCTACGACGGACCCATATATACTTTGACTGTCTTTCTTGAAGTGCCTACCATGAGCTGAAGTCCAGCATCTGTTTGATTTCCAAGTAGCAGTATCTCTTCAGACCACTGTTGATTATGTTCTTAAAGCTTTTAAAAAAAACATGCATTTGAACAACAAGATGTAAGACCTTTTCTAACTTTTCATACCCATTGCATTTATACTTGTCTTATATGTATGTTTAGATTGAGGTAAATGCAGTGTATTTTGGCCTTATGATGTATAAAAGAAGCACAGCAGAGGCTATACATTGTAAATCATTTAATCTTATAGAAGTAACAAGATTAAAATCATGTAATTACAAGTCTGTATTATTGCATAATAAAGTACTTTTTAATAATTTTATTTTCTAAATGTTTTGTGTAAAATTGCAGTCAGAAAGATTTCTAGTATACTTTGAAAAAAAAATGTAAATTGGAGCAAATGACTTCAATCCATACTCTTCATCTTAATTTAATTGCTCCCGCTATACATGCCATTAAAGGTTCACATAGTTTTAAACTGATTTTATAAAGAAAATAATGCCGTTAACTTCTGGGGGTTTTTTAACTAAAAAAATTAATAAATTAGAAATGATATTCACCGACTATATTTGTTAACAAATTACTATTTACATACTGGTGTTGACCGTTCCAGTGGCCTAGTGTTAAGAGCATCCGCCTCATATGCAAGAGGTTGGGGTCCTTGATCCCTGGCCAAGTCATACCAAACACATAAAAATGGTATTAGCAGATGCCTCATTTGGTGCTCAGCATTAAGAGGTTAGTGTATGGACTGGTCGTCCTACTGTCAGGATAATGTAACTGGGTGGGATGTCATGCTACATGTATGCGGCATGATGCCTCAGTGCTAGACATCACTATAAACTGCCACACTTCAAACATCATAGCAATATGACTCAAACATTATTCAAGGTATGTTACAAATCCAAATCACACACACTGTTACAATTTTGAAACAGAATTTGGCATATTTCCATCACTGTATAGTAGGCCCAATTTCAGGGACTTAAGCAGTGATATATTTTTGCAAACAGGGTTAATGGTCAATTAGCAATTAAAACACCCCTGTGAATGTGTAAGAATTTGTTTGTCTGTGTAGGTAGCTAAAACAATGTTTAAGAAAACTTGTTCATGCAAAATAAAAATTGAATACTATAAGAGAAATGCTTTATACAACTTAAAATAAACATAAATTTCATTATTCACACATAATATCATTGGATAGATCACCCAAGTCTTCCTTGAGTAAATCCAAAATGGTACTGGCCAAAATTATTTATCTATTATACGCCATACACAACAGCTTGGAATGACATGTCTGTTGCCAGTAATTAAGTATCCATTAAGTCCATAAAATAAATTGTCTATTAGCAGTATGCCATCTCCCCCGGTGGTATTATCTTCTTCTGCTAATAGTGGTTCTGATAACAGTGATACAAATTATCACATTTTTAGTTGGTTTATCTTATAACGTAACACAATCTCACAAACACGACAAGTAAACACTTTCAATAATAGCCCCTTAAAGGAACCTCTTATTGTTAGGATTTTCCATCGTATTGACTTTTTTGCCTACTTCTTGTAATTTATCATATATAATGAGAAATCTATAAGCAATACATATATTGTGGGTGACTATAAAGAACTAAGGAGAAAGACAGACGAAGAATAGGGCAATAATTACTCAAAAGCGAAACATATGCTTACCTCGACCTCACGTGACACTGCGACTACGGAGAATATCGGTAAATTCCGTTTCTGCATAATTAATTAGCGATCCGTACAGAAAATGGTTATATTTTCATTAATTAAACTTACAGATGTACATTTTTTGAAACTGAATGACCTGTAATTAGTCATTATTTCTAATAAACTTTTCATAATATCAAGCATTTGCAAGAACAAAAAAAGTCGAAAATCTTAGGTTGTATGCCTTTAAAAATAGCAAAGAGAACAAAATTTGTATTTGATTCTTTATCGAATTGATAGCCAATGATCGAGGTACTCTAAATGTGATCTGAGCAGCTGTGTTTTGAACTGTTTTAAGTTTCTGGAGTAAATATTGTGACGAACCAGATAGAATTGAGTTACAATAGTCCAGCCTTGAAAGTACTAATGAACACACATTGATTTTAGTGGAATCAACTGAACAATATTTACGAATGGAACTGATGCGTCTCAGTTAAAGATATGCAGCCTCGAATATGTTCATGACATGTTGGTGCAATCAGAGAGTACTGTCTACAGTAAGACCTAGGTTTCGTACTGACTGTGAGAATTTAATGTTGGCGTTGCTGATATTTATTGTCTGAAGTCTTTGTGTTGTGATCAGAATAGCCTCAGTTTTATCATCATTCATTTGCAGCTTGTTACATGTCATCCATGATTTCACATTATAAATGCTCCTATCTCTACTCATGGATGGTAGCATCAATTTCAGTTGGGTGGCTAGATTTGTATATTTGGGAGTCATCAGCGTACAATTGGCGAGACACTGGATGATGATTTATGACACTTGAGAGCGGATAAATGTATAGAATGAATATAACAACATGTCCAAAAACAGACACCTGTGGAACACCACAACATACGTCAACTGGGCTGGAATATATTCGATTTGCAGATATAATTTGTGTCCTGTTGACTAAGTATGACTTCAACCTCTGTAAGGCTATAATATGAATGCCAAATACATGCTGGAGAAGGTGAAGAAATATATCATGGTATATTGTGTCAAACGCTGCAGACAAATCCAGGAGGGTGAGTACTGTAATCTTTCCACTATCGAAAGCAGAGAGAATGTCATTAAATACTTTCAGAAGAGTATTTTCCGTACTGTGGCAAGGGCGATATGCAGACTGTGCACTGCTTAAAAGACTGTTTGAATTCAAATGAGATAGCAGTTGGGTTAGATTTTTTATATGAATGGGAGATTAGAAACTGGGCGGTAGTTGTTTTAAATTGCTATGGTCAAGTGATGGTTTCATCAGCAGAGGCTTTACGAGGCAGTTTGAAAAATGAAAAAATGATGGGAATTCCCCCGATGAGAGAAAAATATTAATAACATCAGATAGTGAAGGCAATATTGGGTCTAAGCACTCAAGCAGCAGTGATGTCGGAAATGGATCAAGTTCACAAGACTGTGGCGCACTCTTTATCACGATTGCCCGTACTAATCAAATGCTCCTAATGGTTGTCGCTGAAATTCTGTATCATAACTGTATGGTGACTAGTTAGTTGAAATTGTGCTGTCAAGCGAATCTGTAATGGTTTGTACTTTGTCACGGAAGAAATTTGCAAATTGGTCCGGAAGGTCTACTGGAGAGAAGGTAGCTGGAAGTGGTGTACATGTGTTCCTTGACATTAGTTTGTTGTTAGTTATCTCGAAGAACTCTTTGTAGCTGGAACTCTCCGCGATCTTAGTACTGTAGTAGGATAATTAGACTAAATTGAGTATGTTTGTGACGTTCTTCTTAGCGGCTTCATAGATTTATTTATGAATAGTGAGTCTGGTGGAAACCCAAAGCCTCTCTGCTTTTCGGCGCTGTCTTTCAGCAGTGCGAAGCTGGTCCCTAACACTGCTATACCATGGAGAACACTTTTTTGTATTGATTCTCTGCATTTGGTGGCATGGGCATGTTTTTCAGGCAGTTATCAAGTTGTTCCGCTGTTGGATGTAAGAAAGTTGTTAGGTTGTCTTGGATGTCATGCATGGATTTAGTTATATTTATCACAAGGAGGTTTCTCTTAGTAGCAAATAGAGGTGCAGGGTTAGGGACTGATACGTCGAGAAGGCATATAATGCAGAAGTGATCTGATTCAAATTCGTGGAATACAAGGACGGATTGCAAAATATTATCATCAGGTCTATACAGAAACCAGTCTAAAATGTGACCATGCTTATGGGTGGGGTGGTTAACTGACTGTTTAAAATCGAAAACATGAATGGAATCTAGGAGTTTTTCCAGGACAGTCAAAGTTTAAAGTTAAAATCTCCAAGAATAATTAGGTTGCCACGTATCGAAATTCTTACTCCAGAAAATTTGGAAACTGCTCCAAAAAGTGAGATTTAGTCAGCTTGTTTTTTGTACCAGGAGGAGGGCGGTAGAGACAGAAAAAATGGACTGACCTTTGTTCCAGTATCAGTGTTGTTTGGACTAGTTCAAATGATGTGTGGCAGAAATTGAAGGTTGTGTTGTAATTAAGGCATTTTATCATGGAATTCTTTGTGATGACAGCAATTACACCTCCGCGAGAGTTGCGGGGGAACGACTTGATGGAGTAATCGCTGGATGTTAATCCCACACACTGGGGTTCGTCGCCTGATGGTTTTAGCCATGTTTCTGTCAGGAAGAAGATGTCGATATTCTGATCGTTGATAAAATTAACTATTTGGGTGCGCTTTTCAGGTGATCCTACTGATTGAGCGTTGACTATTGCAATTCGTAGTGGTATCCTTGGGACAGTTAACACAACGGTTTACGAGGAATTTGAACCAGGTTATCAAGATTAACGGCAGAATTTTTAAATTGTTTATCTGTTACGGACGAAAGGGTGATAACTAGAATTCTTTTTCCTGTTCTATGCCGGCTAGCTTTGAAAAGAACGTCAACACTAAAGCGGGACGCGGGTTTAAATTACCATCTATCTACACCAATCTCCGCGTGTTATGTGACCATTATAGCCACGTAATCAACATTTGTCACCAATGAAGGTAGAGTGATATTGTCGAACATTTTAAACTCTGAATATAGTTATGCTTTGAGTTTAGGAAATTAGTAATGATCACATTCAACCCGGTTTGCTTGTGTTTCAAATCAATTCAAACAAAATATTAAAAACATAGAGTAAAGAGAAAGATAAACTATTTAAAGCTAGTGATAGATTCACGGGCTGAAAATGCAAAACACTTAACAAATATATTTCATATCTGCGAGAGTAAAACTGTTGCATGGACATCGCTTTAAAAAAAGGTACAATGATTAAAGACAAGTTTAGCGACTGAGAATCGTCCGCATAAAAGGTCCTTATTTTGTATTATTTATGAGTTAAATATTGAATTTTAGCTTTTAGCAATTATAACGAGAATATTAAAAATATTAAGCATATTCTTATTTCCATCTTGTCCAAAAAGGATACACTTCTGTTCATCAAGACAATTATTAAAATGAATCAGATAAAGAGTTGCATATCACATCTAATAACAATGACATACATTTCGTTCAGTAAAGATTTCGTGACTAGCAATGCCATGTAAAAAGGAAAAGATACGAATCTCAAAAGAGCAATCTGCCTTTTTAAATTAACGACATTAAGCAGAACAACTAGCAAAAGTCTTAAACGGTGCCACGGTAATTGAAACACATAATCAGTGTATTAATATGAGGTCTAAATATTTGAAGAAAGATATTTAACAATATGAATATACTAATATATTTCATAAGTTGATGCATTTCGAAACAACTATAAAACCAAAGAAACGTTATATTAAAATTCAAGTGATTCCGATGTTAAAAATGATGCGTACTATCATAATCATGATGTCATAAAAATTGTGACATTTATGATGTATAATGTGATGAGTTTAGTAATGTCTGTATGAAAAATACTTGGTCCAGATCATCACACATTGTCTTCTACAGTTAGTAACACGCAATATTTTCAAGAAATTTAACTCCGTTAGCATTGGTTACAAATCAATCTATTAATGCCTAAACCCTAATCGATTTTAGCTGATTGTTTTTGTAATCTCTTCCTCAACATAATACAAAATAAAATACACAGTTTGAGGGCATATACAATTTTGACTGGTATAGTGATGACATGTCAACTATCCACTATTGTATGACAAGAGGTATACTGTTCGTTATGTGAAGTATCAAATTTTGAACAAGCATCGAACCTTAAAGTTGAATTAATTGGACATTAAGATTTTATCACGTTTAAACAAGGTTAATCTTCGTGAATGGTCACTTTGATTTTTTCTTCTCTCGTCATCTTCCATGTGAATGTTAACTACTTCAAAGGGGCCATTGTTCTGACTCAATGAAATTAACCGGATATCTTTAAGAACATGTATTCAGTACGTATGGGAAAAACCTGATCGTAATTTTAGCGGGGCGTGATTTCGAGACCTTAGATGATATTAGTGTGATGGCTGAGCCATATGAGAGTGAACATTCTCGTCCAACCACCTGGATTGACAGAGATCGACGCCGCGTTACTGACTTCAGAAAGTCTACGCGTTGGTACCTCATATACGGAATGGTCCAAAAGGTGAAAAGCTAGGGGCTGCCAATCCCAGCCATGATCAGATCCGATTCCCAAGAAAGACCTAAGGAGTATCTAATGGTACCCCTGGTGGGAAATCTAAAGTTGTATACTATGGCCGAAACAAACCATATTCACAAAGACTGCAGCAAACATCGTTACACGATAAATGCGGCGAGGAGACATTGGTAGAAGGTGTAAAACAGTTGAATCGTCGAATACAGCAACAGCTACGATAAATGGAGAGAAGGCTACACTGCTGTATGACACCGTTTGTAGTTACTTGATCTTGGTGGATAGCAAATTTGTCAAATTTGCTGATTATACAGGTGAGACAATGGAAGTCCGATTTGCTAATATGATTAAAGATTCTCTTCCTGTTGTCTGCATTGACCTTGATCCGCGGTATATGAAAGGGCTAATTCATGTAGCGTGCTTGTCAGGATTGTCGTACGACGCAATTGTAGGATGTCTGTATGTATTTGTTGCCAGAGCCTAATCATATGACGTGTACACTTGTAAACGTTGGGTCCGTAGAGACGAGGTCTATGAAGCGAAGGTCAGAATCGAAACCGCTGAACACCTCGACTTCACATATAGACAATTCGCTACCTGGTGAGCTAAGGAGAATTCAAGAGGAAGATTTTTACCATTACCTAGATATAATGGAATGCAAAGCAGATGTCCGTGGGGAACGTGCTAGACAATGAGTGGTGTTTCTATTATCGATAGGCTCAGAAAGGATCCGAGAGGTATAAGCAGTTAGTTATACCTTAATCTAAGAGAGCAGAAGTGCTTAGGTTAGCACACGAGAGTTTGTTTAGTAGAAACCTGGGCGTGGCGAAGATGAGAGATAGATTAGTAAGGGAATTCTACTTGCCAGGTGTGTTAGGGACTGTAAAGAGGTTTTTGTATATCGTGTGCCAAGAGTCAGCGGGTGGCGCCTACGACCTCTCACAGCCCAGTGCCGCTAGGAACCACCCTTTTGATCGAGGAACCTTTCTCGATCGTGGTGATGGACTTGAAAGGTTCAATAAAGCCTTCGTCAGTCAGTGATAATCGTTATGTGATAACGATTGTTGATTATGCTACCCGATACCCAGAAGCTGTTGCCTTGAAAACATTGATTCAGTTACGGTGGCTGAGGCTTTGTTTGGAGTTTGGTCCAGAGTTGATATTCCTGAAGAGATATTAACTGACCAAGGGAAGCAGTTCGTTAGCGCGGTGAAGGAAGAGTGAACGGGTTACTTTCTATTAGGCACATGCTACTACTACTCAGAATCACAAGCAGCGCAATATACTAGTAGAGCGCTTTAACGTGACTTTGAAACAAGCTCTGAAGACGTTGTGCGAAGGTTTACCCATGGACTGTGATCGATACCTTCCCGCGATAATTTTCGCGTACCGTGATGTACCCCAAGCTAGTCTTGTAGCGGTAAAGAAGTGTGGACAGAATTACTGTGTCCAGGTAGGTGATACGAAGAGGTTGTACGTTAACCTTCTTAAATGTGGTCGTGAAATCAAGATACACACCGAGTTTGTGGTCGCTACATTTGTAACTGAAGATACCGACGACAAAGGAGGTAATTTCAATTCAGCTTACGCTATATCAACAGTATTTAATAGCAGTGTCTAATTTGGACTTTTTAAAGAATCAAAACGAGCGGTGAAAAGAACGCAACGCCCACGACTGATTGTATCTCTCTCTCTCTCTCTCTCTCTCTCTCTCTCTCTCTCTCTCTCTCTCTCTCTCTCTCTCTCTGAAAACTGTTTCCTTAACGCTGTTAACTTTAGAATTTGTGCATCCGGCTCTAAACCCTGTCTTTCTCATATGACATACACCTCGAGGAAAGCGCAATTCTTTTCTTTTTAGGCTTACTCAGAGTCAACGTATCTCTCAGAACATTTTAGACTAAAGAAGTTGGATGAAGGTTGTCATTTTATATTGCCATTACTTTCAAGGTGTTCAAGATGATCCTTCACTCTGTTCAATTTTCTGTAATGGTTTATAAAATGTGTCCAAAAACAATAATTTCTTTAGTCAGTCAGAATCTCTGAACTACGTTAAAAAACTCTCCCCTTTGAAGAATGACTGTTTAACACAGATTGGAAGTTCTGCAGTCTCTTTCTCAAACCCGTGTTAAGATAATAACCGTTCAATGTCATTGAGTAGGAACACTGGCTCTTTTAATGTTTCAACGCTAACATAGAAGATGACGAGGTAAAATATCAAGACGACCCTTCACAAACACTTCCCATGTTTAAATGTTATAAATTTGAATGCCCCATATATTAAACTTTAAGGTTCAATGCTTATTCAAACTTCAATATTTCACAGTGTACTTATCAGAAGTTGTACGGTCCACCTTCCATATGTGACACCAGTATATTACCTCCTTTTTCTACAGTTTAATGTAGCAAACCAATCTTTTCTACTCTTGAATATTATAGAGCAAGGTGCAAGCATTGTTCTGATATTTCTCATTACGGTTTTCTTGACACGGAGTTTCGTAATGTTTGATTTCAAAATTACATTGTACTAGAATCTGCATCTTGAACATGCTTCGCTAAATCGCATACAGTGCGCTTTCAATGATATTTTCTAAATTTTCTAAGTTAATAATGTCACTCGGTTATATGTGACCTTGAGTACCTGCTAAAATAATGTATTAAATATAGCAAACGCTAAAAATGCCTTTTTTCACTGACAGATAACACACGTTAACTTGGAAACAATCGGAATAGATCAAAAGCAAGCAGGATAACAACGTACATTCTACACACACTGATGAGCACAATAAGAATTTAAATAGCTGTTGCAAATGGAACTTAATAATAAATAACAGGTAAAACATTCCTGAAATGGAGATATGAAAGATGGAATGTTAACAAATAAAGAAGATAAATGCAATCTTTGTCTATGCTAATTTTTTCAAAGTATTGTCAAATTATTTTGTTCCCTGGTCTAAGTATTATTTATACCATGATGATATAGCGTTAACTATAGTGTTATATCTGACTTATTAACGTCACAATTAGCATTTGTACAGTGTTTAATGATGTTTCTAGCGCGCTGTTCCAGAGCCGTCCCTTCATGTGTCTTGTATAGAGATAGGTCTCTTAGAGAAATGGAGTTTTACTATGTATTATTGCTAGTTATAACTGCCATTTATAATGTTCAAAATTACTAACTCAGACTGCTTTCTTTGTTTAGTTCTTGAAAGTCCGTATTTGTGGTGTATTTTCGATGATCTGCTAATTACGAAACTGTGGGAAATCTTACTAATTTAAAATGCATCTTGAATGAGATGATCAGCGGCTTGAAAAGATCCCATTACCAGTGTCAAATTTGCCTCGATATTCAATATCCCAGACAATTTACTTTGCATTGAGATTTTATATTTCTACTCTACTTTATATGTATGTGCTAGCACGGCTAAAAAGACGACTCCACACTTTGTCTAACAATATTTGTGGTTTTTCACATCAATATCATGGGCATAGATTTGATCAATGACACCTGCCACCCGCATTCCTAGGCAAGATACATTAAGGCCACAAAAATACCATATCATAGACAACTAAAATACAATTAGATATTGCTACAACTTTGGCATCCTTATGTGATAACTCCAAACTAGTATCTATATGTTAGAGGTGTCAAAATATCTAATTATCTTTTACAAATAGTTTACGTGACCTTGTAAAATATGACACATTCTATCGTAAATTGAGCGAAAAATGATTGTACAAAAGAGAAATGAGATATGTTTCCCCATTAAAACTCTTACAAAAATATAGATTAATATTTACTACAGGTTCTTTAATTTTTGACCTTGATCAGTGAACGTAACCTCTCAGATTACATTTTACAGCATTGGTTTTTGGTTGTTATACATGGAAGTGCTGATGAACTTTGATAAATACATGAATTTCAATTGAACTAGTTATGCCTTATAATCATTTAGATTAGTGTCTCATTTACAGTAGTATAATCCATCTTTATTAATAAAACCATAGTACTATTCAAAAGCTTCCGAAATATAATAATTGCTTTTTCTATCATTACTAGGAGGAATGTGAAAATTGACAAATTACTTTCTGTATATGATAATGTTGATCGGATTAATTGTATTTACACCAGATGAAATTATCCTACATGCAAGCAGCAACTTTTTTACATAAAATAATTAAACCTCCAATTTTTAAAGTTCAAATAACTGTACTATAACGCAAAACAAGACGTTACATTCAGACCGTCCAGTTCAATTCATTTTAGCAGACTTTCACAGCATCTCTATCAACCTAATCCTTTGTTGTGGCATGAATAAATATGTATTAAAATTGTTAAAAATATTTGTGGATGAATTTTTGCATGATAATAATTTAAAAATGCCGAATAATGTTGTCCATTATGGTTGAAAGGTTTCCTAACAGTACAATAACATAATAATTCTAGGTTCCAACTTTAGAATTGTAGTGCTTCAATATTTCCCATTGGTACACTAATACATATGGTAACATGTGTTCAAAAATGTTTATTATTTAATGTTTTCTAGAAGAAAAGAGCCCCTTAAATTGACAGTTCTCGTGATGACTTCACTGAATCTCTATTTCTTATTTCCACATTTACATGTACTTCTGTTGTTGTTGTTGTTGTTAAACGTTTTAAATTTTTGTTCAGCACAAGATACGCTATACATGGTGTGGAGTATAAATTGTGGATGAAGAACCCGGGGAAACCACATATAGAAACAACGACTACAAAGAATCTACTACAAACTTTATCGCGTACTAGCAATGGATGTACTTCTGTAATATCTCAAATCATTTATTTTCTATAGTTTGAAATGATTTTCACTTCCTAGAGTTTTCACTCTTTAATCCCTGGTACTTTCACATGCTTTGCAATGGCATGACATTTTAATATCTTCTTTTTCCCTGTCGGATATTCTGTTGCATCCGTATCAACTTACGACATCGCCAATACTGATTCTGCCATGTTTTTGAACAGTTCATTAAAATTGTTACTGTTTGCTAAAGATAAGTTCATTAAAAACTACATCTTCAAACTCTGCACACTGTAAAACTGGAGTGTACTTCATTTATTACGTGTGAAAGCTCTTAACAGGTCAACTGATTGGGGTTAATTGGCAATTCCTTGTTATAGTATGTTTAGGATTCACTTTTCGCTGAACAGTACAATATATGTTGAGGTAATAATTTTACTCGATATGAACTATGATACCATTGTACATCGCAACTGGATTCAATGAACAATTATTCTAGTAAACTTATTTGATCATATTACGAAGAAATCATTTGATATTTATAAATCGTGAGTTTTTCATAACAAAAATATTTTTAGCGAGAAATCAAAGCTAAAGTAAAGAAAAAAAATAACAAGTCAAGCATTAGAATACAAGTTCTTCAATTGATTATAAATGTTTCCAGGTTAACGATGTCAGCACTACCTTTGTGCAATATGACGATAAATTGCAGTGTCAACAAAATAACTGAAATTTGGCTAAAATAAAGATAAGTAAAAGTAGTTGTAAAGGAAAACGATCAGGTGACTTTATACCAATTGCTAATTTCAAGTTAAAACTCTGTTATTGAAAAAATATTCATTGAAAGTAGAGATTTATTTTGTTAACGAATGTTTCTGAATAAACCAAAGACTTGTTCATACACGTTGCAACAGCGTCGTTTGCAATGATACCAGACTAAATTGGCCATGGTCATACGTTAAACAAAAATAATAATTACATTGATTCCAAAACATAAAATAAAGTGAAAGCTGTTACCACGATTTTCCTGTATAAAAGCATGTAATCCTCTTGGATCATTTGCATTTATTTCCTCTGTTTTGTTAATGCTAGTCATCGTCAAATCAAGCGTCACGAGAATCGCTTTCCTTTTTCGCAACGATTTTAGGATCACGTGAAGTCGTCCGGAAGATAGAGCTATTGACGTTATTCTGGCCTCATTTGGACTTGGTGCCTGAAACTTGATTCTTTTCCATCCTAAAATTTAGACAAAATTAAAGTATAGTTTATCATTCGATGCATCAGTACACTGCAGGGAGAACTATTACCACATTGAGATCTTACAGTCATGATAATCTTTCTCTTACACCATAACAAGGTAACACACAAATGATATATTGTATCATTATGATCCTTTTATCTTGGGGCGATATTTTGATAAATATAAACTCCTTTTCTGGCCAAATCCTGGTCAGAGTTTTTCTAATCTACTGCAATGTTATTGAGATTACTGGAAATATATATTAAACTTAAAGTACCGAATACTACTTGTTTTAATTACAAAAAAGTAAATTTGCAATATTTCCAGTTTATTTACCGTTATTTAGGTTCCATTTCATATGCTTATGTTTAGTTTATTTTGGTAATGAACACTTTAATTTAGTAGATAGCGGGCAAACAATATCAGGCGAAGAGTCGTAGTGAGAAGTCTTGTTCTTTTCGTTCCGATAATAATAATAATAATAATAATAATAATAATAACATCATCATCATCATCATCATCATCATCATCATCATCATCATCCTGTTCCATTGCCTCAACACTTGAATATTTATTATCAGGTTATCATAGCATGTAATGCACCGATTCAGTTGTCTTGAGAATAATTTCTTTATGTACTTAATTTATTCTTTATTCAGAATTATGGTGGGTAAGTATATTTCTTATCAATCCTTCTTATGCATATTGTGTAGGACCTTCAACTGAACATTTACGGACGTACACACACACACACACACACACTCATACACACACGCACACACGCACACAAATACACACACACCGCTCAGGTGGTCTAGTGGCTAGAGCGTCCGCCTGGGAAGCGGGAGGTCGTGGGTTCAATCCCTGGCTGAGTCATAGCATAAACTTATAAAAATGGTAATAACAGCTGCTTTACTTGGCGCTCAGCATTAAGAGATTAGTTGTAGGAATGGTCAGTCTGGTGATATGATAATGTGACAGGGTGGGACAACATGCTACATGATTGCGGCATGTTACCCCAGTGCTAGATATCATTGTAAACAGCCACACTGCAGACATCGTAGCGATATGCTTGAAAAATTGTTAAAGCTACGTTAAAAATCCAAATGACACACAAACACACGCACGCACACAAACGAATCTTTTCAGTTAGACCCAGCCGCGATTGTTCGTCATTATATATTTACTACAATAATATACTGCGTTAAAATATTCAAAAAAAAACAATTCTTCGAGACTCCGAAATAATTATATTTAGTCTTGTTTTATGTTCACAGAAAATGAAATAAAAGGGCACCATCTGTCAGGGATGCAAACTGTAATCTTCTCATTGAAACAAGTTCTTGGATGTGGCAAGAATATCTAATATTGCTATATATGAACTTATACTTAACCTAGGATACAAAATTTCACTTATCACATGGAGATAAAAAGGCCATGTGATAATCGTCGTCATTTCTTATGATGTCGTAATAGGTTTCTGCTTGGTGATGGAGTTCTTTTGCTTTTCTGCACAAAACATATTAAGCATATATGAACTCCGGTGTACAGAGATCATCCTTGGATAAGATACAGCATCGAAGGCAAATGTTACATTGTGAATAGATTTTGGGTGCAAATTGCTGAGGACGAAATGGAAGTTCATAATGAGGAAAAGGTAGAGGTAAACGAAGAAAAGGGAGATGTAAAAGAGGAAAAGGTAGAGCTAAACGAATACAAGGGAGATGTTAAAGAGGAAACGGTAAAGCTAAACGAAGAAAAGGGAGATGTAAAAGAAGAAAAGACAGAGCTAAGCTAAGAAAAGCAAGATATTAGGGAGGAAAAGGAAGAGTTAAAGGAACAAAAAGGAATAGCTAAAACTGGTAAAGATATTTTAAGGTCACTGTCTGTATTATGTTGATTCTTGGTATCGGGTACAACATTTGCAAATTAGAAACATGGCCAAAACATCAACATACACCATATTGAACATTCACTTCAATAAAATCAATGGATCAAACAAAATGTAAGTTAAGTGTGTATCGCATCAATAACTATAACTATCATGAGCAGCAAAAACGGCGAACCCTAGAAACATATCTCTCAAACAAATATGTAAAAAAAAAAACGATTCGGAATATGAAAAAACATTCGAAATCAAATTGCAGAAAGGGTGAACCCTACAAACATATCTCTCAAACAAATATGCATAAAAAAAACGATTCGACAAATTAGGTGTTAATGAAGTCTCGTTGAGAATAAATGGTCAACAAGATGATATTTTACTTGATTACAACGATAATGAATAGCACGCGTATATCATCGTTTGTTGACGTTTACGAGACGCGATCAAAATGTTGATACCGGTCTACAAATATCACAATCTGATTTTAAAAATTTATATCCGATTTATTACATTTCATTGCAACACCTCGATTTAACCAGGCAGAGTTTCGTTGATATACCTTTCCGATTTCGTATAACACAACTTTCTGTTGCCGCGGCAGGTCCACCCGTCGTAAACAGGGCTTGCACAGCAATTGATGTTATTATCAGTGATAAATCGATGCTACTCGAAGGTGCTGGTGGACGAATGAAAGTGGTTGACGCGCGGGTAGAAAACATGTAGACAATTAGATCAACCTCGTATTAAATAAAATGTCATATAATCATGTTAACGTCACCTTAACTCATGGTCAGGCGAAGAAATTACGATCGAGAAACGCGCGTACAACCGTAGCAACAACAACATTAAAACAAAATCAGATTGCTAGTGGTGGACCAAATAAACTATCGCTGACTAAAACTGAGCTTAATCATTTCAATAATATGCTAAAAGCTAAAACAGGTGTTCAACTTAATTTTGTTCAGTCCGCGGTTAAAGATATGGTTAAATCAGGTGGAATATTTCCTCTCCTCGCCGCGTTACCAGCGCTGATTGCCGCCGCCGCTCCCACAGTCGCCAAAGCTGCCGCGTTAGGTACTGTTGGAGCCACTGCTAGAATGGCATTAAAGAAAGCTAATGGAAAAGGGTATAAAAAATGGACGATCCGTACGATTGGGTCTAAGACTACCTGGTAGTCCTTTCACGAGATACGGAGCAGGCCTGTGACTCCCAGGGAGCGTTTATTCGAATCCCCGTTGTCAGATTTTGATTTTATCGAAGCTGCCAAAAATATAATTAAAAAAACTTCAGAGGTGTTTTTTATGCAAGATAAATTACCACAACAAACAGACAGTGTAGACACCGGTATTATTAATCTTGATAATAACACTGGACCTGGAACTCACTGGGTCGCATACGCGATTGACCCACGTGGCATTATTTATTATGATTCTTACAGGCTAGCACCACCTAAAGAATTTCTAAATTATATACATCGATTAAATATTCCTCACAAAGTGAAGATTTGGTATTCGACGTTGCCAGCACAGACAATGACTGATCCTCTGATATGTGGTCAAGAGGTTATTAATTTTCTTAGAGCTATATCAACATCGACCGCCCCGCCTCATAAAATCGTACATGAATATACCAGTAATAACTTTTTAAAGTGATCTAATATATATATATATATATATATATATATATATATATATATATATATATATATATTTGGAAAAGCTTAAGCGGTCCCTATAAAGCTTTCTGATATTAAAACAACCGTCGACACGATTAAAAAACACATGATGATATTGTTGCTGATCTTCATGATATCGCTTCTCGACTCGATAAAGTTAAAATCCCCCACGATAAAAATATGAATAACGTGTGTTCGATACATCATGCAAAATTCATCGGGACACCTCAAAATAATATTATTGATGTTACCGCAGAAGTCAGTGGTATCTATAGATTAACGGTAGTTTCATCAATACGATTTAACGTATCATCGACTTCATCTACTGGGGTTATGATAACTTCTAATGATGATGATTTAAGATCATTGTCAATTACGTGGTATGTAGAATTTGTAATTGATTTAAGTAAACAATATAGTAGATGATGACCTCACCCCAACAGTATCGATACGATTAAATCCGCGAGCTACAAACTAAACTAAACATTCTCGTTGACGCCTATCAAACGCAGGTAAAAATATATCACAGGCGTATTACACGCATTGATATAATTGTGTATTCGGTTTCAGGTGTTATTGCTGGAACCGGTGTATTATTATCGACGATAACGATGATTGCCGCTGTAGTTGTTAATATTTGTATTTCAACAGCGACAACAATCACAGCAGTTCTCACCATCATCACAAAAAAATATATTCGTGCTTTAAAAAAAAAACTACTTGATTATACAATTGAATTACATACAGCGTCAACCGCAGATTCTCAAATATCTTTGCTAATATCATCTAGTCTACGACACGGTAATATCCGATAACGCATTCTCGACGATGACTAACATTTATGATACCGCGATGTCAAAATTAGACAAACATAATATTGATAATAATGGCAACGTCACAAGAATTACTTCAACAGATAGTCGTAAATACAACCCCGGCGTACACAGCTATGATATCAATAATATCAAACAAACCTGAATTCAGTGTACATTTTCCAACACGGATTCCGGTAAAAGTAATAGCGCTTACTCAATTGCGAGTATATCATAGTTGGCCGAAAATCGACATCATTCGCTGGTAAGCCACCACAATACATTTGTATTTGCGAATAAAACTAAACCAGGTGCCGATGACATTTTCGAATGGCAAACTATATATCTTTCCAAAGGGAGTTATGAAATCGAGGATATCATCTATGAACTTCAACGTAAAATAAAATCTATCACAGAAACAAAATAAAAAATTGCTATAACGGTTCAGGAACCATTATTATCAACCGCTATCGAGATAAATTCTCCCGTTTATGCCGTGGATATATATAACTCATCGATCCGGACTATATTAGGATGGCTTGAAAAACCACCGGTGGAAACCCGACGTCTACCTGAACCTAAAAGATCGAATTATATCACAGACAATAAATCTTACTATGATGAGCGTTATTCGGGTTCATCTTGAAGCAATATTTACATCGGTAGATAAATTATCTAAAGTTATAAAAAAACGGCGATGGTGAACTTAGATTATATTTTTCATTAATGGTTATTATAAATTTCTTATGGGAGAAGATTTTACATATACATTTACACGTTTTAATGAAAAATATAATTTACATATATATCAACCACAAGGGAGTTTTCAAGATCAACTTCTCGATTTATCACGAATGCAACCTGGAATCATTACCAGTATTGAAATATTAAATCAAATTATATTTGATATGGAATCTTTACAACGAAAATCGATCAACGCGGTATCCAATTATAATACTAATGTTAAAAAACTGAATATTCAGTTACAAGTGATTTCTCCAAATTTAAATTTCCTGGATATATCGACGAAACACATTAAGAAAATCCGTCTTTGGTGTCATCGATGAATATTTTCCCTTGAGACTCACCGTGTGCAGAAAAATATCACCGCCACCAACTATTCTCAATCATAATAATGACCCGGATGAAATTGGTAGACATATCTCACCCGGTAACGTCGATATATCTTTGGTGATCGCGGTAAATCTCTCATGTGATGCAATTGATGGAAGTTATCAAGCGAATACAGAATTATCAAATCAAACACACCAGGGATATATTCTATATACATTTCCCCCTCAGGTATCTCCTGGAAGTTTAATTGTACAAACGCCGGTTAATAAAGTGTATGTTACGGTGTCATAATCCTTGAATATCAAAAATAAATTTTAAACTTATTGACCAAAATTCTAACCTGATCGATTTATATTAAGAGCAATAAAAAATTAGTCTCGATGTAAAATCCTAAGAATCTACCACAATTGAAAATGTACAAGACTTTATATATAGTGTATCACCACGTGAGGATATTCGTTCATGATAAACAACAGCTCGAGAGCGCGATCAGAGATTCACTTTCAAATTCTTCCATCAGCAATGTTAATATAGTTATTGATGAATTCGGCGATGGTAATTTTCTGTTGACACAACATCAGCTGGATAGACTTTTACATACATACATACATACATACATACATACATACATACATACATACATACATACAAACAAACATGCATGCATGCATGCATGCATGCATGCATGCATACATACATACATACATACATACATACATACATACATACATACATACATACTTACATACATACATACATATGTACGTTTGTCTATATTATTATTTGTTTACCTAAAGTCCTGTTGACACATGATAATTGGTCAGGTATTGCGCTTATGTATTCTATACTGTTGTTTGCGGTTGCTACGTACAGGATTCTGTTTGCATCGTCGATTATAGCTGCAATGGGATTCATTACTTCCGGAATATCACACCTTATGTCAGCGGTTACATCTTTCCTCAGCACTGTCATACTTTGTTGAAATATGAGAAACACATTTCTGAAATGAATTTGATTAAAACTCAATAGATGTCACCTCACAAATCAAAACTAAATTTAAAGAATGAGCGTGTGTGTGTGTATGTGTGTGTGAATTTTTTCAGTCATATCTCTACGATGTGGCAGTTTATTGTGATGTCTAGCGCTGGGGCATCATTCCGCACACATATAACATGTTCCACCTATTCATATCATCCTGATACTGGGCCGACAAGTCCTAGCATTAATCGCTAAATGCTGAGCGCCTAGCGAGTCAGTTGTAATTACATCTTTACAAGTCCTTAATAAGACTCGGCCGGGATGTGAACCCGCCACCTCCTGCATACGAGAAGGACGCTATAACTACAATGGCAACAGAGCGGTTCAAGAATAAAAGTAAAAATGGGTTTATTATAACAAAACGAAATTCAAACTATATTTATTAATAACGCGTGTACATTTCACGTCTTCAAAAGAAAGTGAAAATATAATATAGATAAACTACAATTGTGTTTGGATGCCCATCACCGTGTCTGAAATTGTCTTTTACGATAAACATAATCACAGTATGAATTATTTACAGACAATGGACGGATAAAATAAAACTATGTGGCCTATAGGGATAAAATAACAAAGCTAAACAAGAACATACGTGATCTTGAAAAGGTTACAAGAAAACAATAGCGGTTCTTCTAAATCCGTTAAAATAGTTAAAAGGTTAAAAAAAAGTTAAAAATAATACTAAAAAAGTTTTGTTATATGCAGTAGCTTAGATATGTTAGCGTGGATAGATAAAAAAGATCGTCCTAAATAAAAATGTTAGATCAAATGTTGTATAATATATTGTGTATACACACCTAGATGAAGTTAATATCACACAGTGTGCATACACAACTGCGATTTGCACAGACACGTGGTTAATATCACTTAACACAGACACGTGGTTAATATTACTTAACACAGACACGTGGTTAATATTACTTAACACAGAGTTCTTTCCACGTTTTCAAGCAAACAACAAAAAGCGTTATCTGCTTGAGAATAAATTTACAACTTAATTAGTTCCAATCTGATTACCGCTCTGGTGGCCTAGTGATTAAAGCGTCACCCTCGGATGCAGGAGGTTGCGGGTTCGATTTTTGGCAGAGCCATGCCAAAGTCTTATAATATTATACTAACACCTGCCCTGTTAGGCGCTCAGCATTAAGAAGTTAGCTTTTAGACTGGTCGGCCTGGTGTCAGGATAATGTGACTAGTGGGACATTATGCCACATGTCTGCGGTATGATGTCCCATTGCTATAGACATCACAATAAACTGCGACACTTCAGACATCGAAACGATATGACTGAGAAAAGCTACATTAAATACCCATAACACACACACACACACACACACAAACGCACACTCTATCTCTCTGCAGTTTTATACTGCTAATAAAGCCACTACTAATGTAAATAATATACTTGGCTTATTCTCGATAGACTGCTTAGAATAAAACACACAGATACAGACACACACACACACACATTAAAACTGCAGTTTTATACTACTACTACAACTACTACTACATCACGGACTTAAGTAGCCAACAGGGAAGCACACCCACCCCATTACAAATTCGACGTTTTTACACCTCCATGTCGATCCCAAATACCTAGAAGAGTTTGCGTAGCACCTGGTCTCATCAACTTTGTTGTACATCTATGTGTCTCGCATCTGACGGAGTTTCTGCTGTACAGTCACGCGTATATTATTGTATGTATATTTCCCAAAGGTGGACTTGGGGTTGTTGAGGTAGGTTTGAAGGAGGCGGTGTTTCTCATCCAGCAATTGATTGATCTCGTCACAGTTCTTATCAAACCTGTCTTGAAGTTTTCTGGTTGAGGTTCCTAGGATTTCCGTAGTTGTGCTGATGACCGCCTCTTTGAATGCCGCCCAGTCGGTTTCCACATTATGATTGTCGAGAGGAGTGGATTTCAAACGTTTTTTCCAGGGCATCCACGAGAGACTGTTGGTACTTGTGCATTTCAGCTTGGTGATGTTTAGTAGTTTATGAGCCTTCTTTCCCTGTGTGCGTATTTTGGGTGGAATGCGGATGTTGAGCTTGGTAATGATGAAGTAGTTGTCTTTTCAGCAGTCAGAAACTCACAAGGGCCAGGTAACGCGCACATCCTGTCCGTCCCTCTACATGACAATGACGTAGTCGATGTGGTGCCAGTGTATAGAGACAGTGTGCATCCATAACATCTGGTTACGGGTAGGGAGGCAGAAAACTGTATTGGTAATAAATAAGCAGTTCGTGCTCGGCGCAAGTCTGGAACAAACGAAGACCGTTTCTGTTATAGTAATCCACTCCGTGCTTTCCTAGCAATCTATCCCAGATAACCGAATCACAGCATACTCTTGCACTGAAATCGCCAGGAATGACGAACTTATCTGCCATTGGAACGTCAGCAATGACGCAGTGAAGATAGTCATAGAACATAACCTTCACTTCATCTAGGATGGCCATGGTTGTAGCATAGACACTGATGATGGTAAGGTGTTCTCTTGAAATGTCATGGCCTTATGTCTGTCGTTTACGCCCTTGGGAGGTCCAGCTAATTTGTCAATCAGTACTGTCTTCACTGCAACGCCGACACCAGTGTCACAGCGTCTTCACTTCCTCGTCTGCTAAAAAAGAAAGTGTATCCCGAGCCCTTTTCACAGACTTCGCTTTCGCTTGCAAGCCGGTCTTGCTCAAGGCAGCAGTATCAACGTTGTATATGGCGAGTTACTTTCATATTAGGGTGTTTCTCATCTGGGGTCTTTCCACATTGCCTCTATCCAGTAAGGTGCACACATTCTATGAACCAAGTGTGAGGGGGAAAATCCTCATTTTCATCTTTGTATTTTGACTGCTTAAGTAGGATCCCCGTCAGGCGCAGTATGCTGGGTAGGGAAGTTTAGAGCAGAGACTGTTAAGGGCACCTTTTCTAGCCGCTGACTCATGCCAGGGAGGTGAAGAGTGTATTCCTGAAGAGGGCTGCTCAGTCACTCAGAGGGCTAATGAACTGCACTGCGGCTCCGTGTCAGTGGTGAGTGGCCCTAATGGCCTAAGCCGCTTGGATGCAGGTTTGCGGCTACGGATTCCAGTGTACCCACACCTGGCGATCCGTCGCTTGCCTATCTCCATAGGACATTAGTGGGTGATGAAATGGGATTGGTGGATGACAAGAATGACTTGCGCAGGGAATTTGTTTTAAGAGTTAAGCAGTTCGTCGAACTCACTCTCTCGCCAAAACCATCTGCGTTTAGCAGCATGACAACGTCGAGATGGCCGGAGACGGAGTTGAGTGGCGTGGATGACCAGAACGTAATAAGTGTCCCGTCGAGCTCTTAGCGTTCCATGGCACTTTCTGGGAATCATCTTTCTGACCGTTGACCACCTGGTGTTTCATCCGCGCAGGCTGCCTAATCAAGTCTTCACGTGCTAGGTAGGCAACGCCTAACTCACTGAGCGTTTAAGACCCGTCGACTTACTAAACCTGGTTTAGCTGGCCATGTCGAGGCCGTTTTCCGGGATATGGCCGCTGAGCGTGCCACAGTTTCTTGGAGCCACAGGTGGGATCTGAGTGCCAAGTGGGGACCAAAGGTGGACGCTTCTGAAAGAGTACGACTGCTTCCCGCAGTCAGAGGCGATACCCCTCTGAGGACAAACTATACACCTTGATTAAAATAATAATGAATTGTGGCCAGGTATAGGCAATAATTCTTGTTGAGGATGATTATACATCGATGATAAAATGTGAAAAATTATTGAGGCAAATCTGTTGTGTGTAATACGGATCAAGATTCGCGTGGGAAAATAAGACATTGGTGATGCCCAATTACAATGAAATAAAAGAAAATGAACAACATAAAAGAAAACTAAATAATGGGATGAAATTGATTATTATTGTTTCATGACTCCTTTGATAATCATCAGGTGAGGCAGTGCTAGTAGAAACGTGTAAGTGTGTGCAATATTAATGTTATATATTCATGAATGTTATATTATTTGTGTAGTTTGCGTTGGTCATCTTATTTTAATCTTCATTCTTTGAGTGATTGTCGCCCCTCCTAAACATCCCACAATCCCATATCTCAATTATCTGACCGAGTCTGTGACAGTTAAATAATTTGAAAAATAAGACATATTAAAATTTAGTTTACAATTTCGGCAGCCGTTTCATCTGCATACATAAACATTTTAGTACGGTCAGATACCAATGGTCAGATACCAATGGGAGGTCACTCATTAAATTACAAAATAAAATTGGTTTAAAATTAATGTTGTGAGAAACTCTAGCTTTGACATAGTATGTATGTATGTATGTATGTATGTATGTATGTATGTATGTATGTATGTATGTGTGCGCGTGCGAATGTATGTATGTATGTATGTATGTATGTATGTATGTATGTATGTATGTATGTATGTATGTATGTATGTATGTATGTATGTATGTATGTAATGTAATGTAATCTTACCCGTAAGCATCAAAAGCGTAGGTATTAGGAATTACCAAGTTCCTTTCGAATTGTATTCTTGTTTCACTTCTATCCAAGGATACTGATCTAACCGTCAAGTTGTTTCCTTCATGGGAAACGCAATAAATACGGTTGTCATATAGATATATTAGCCTCACGGGTGTGTCAAAAGTGGTGACTGTCTCAGTTTGTAAAGTTTCCACAGATTTACGGTATAGAGCTTGGCTTGAAATAAAATAAAAAGCGATATGTCAGCTATACTTGTCATTCATTCGGGTCAAAACCAATGTCTTTGAAATACCTTCTGCTTTTAGATAACACGTTCAAGATAAATAATCGTTAAGACGTCTTACAAAAATGGATTAAATTTTAAGAGAATGATCGTTTTTTTTTGGTCTTTTCTTCTTCAGGCTGCACTGATTTGAACATACCGTCTCATCAATTGTTAGTAAACGTCAAACTTATCATTGCTATTAACACAAATATGAATTTAGCACCTTATTGATATTTATCTACATGTGTAAACATTTACAGATTTATCGTAATTTCTTAATCATATACTGGATTTCTATTTCAAGATCATGCAAGCCTCAGCCACTTACTGGAGCTCTTGTCCTGTATTTGTCTCCCGATGGAACGTAGGAAAGTTGGCAATATATAACAATTTAAAACTAAAATCGTTATCCATTAAGGAATGTAATTTGCAAAGTATTTCTCACTAACGTCAAAGCCAGTCAATGCTCAAATGATAAGTTGCATATATATTTTGAAAGAAAACTTAGGACCTTCAATGGTGGTATATAAATACAACTTTTCAAACGGTAGAAGTGTACACCAATTCAGCGGTAAGCTCTTCTTGACATACACATTTCACAGACATAAATAATCTTATAAGCAACACATATTAAATACTATATACACGAAAAGGACAAAGTAAAGCGAACCATGGCAAAGATCAATTAAAACCGTCCAAATAAGTGAGGAAGCCAGCTTTTACGTGCAATGCCTGTGGAGGGGAGTACAATCATGCTTAGAAATGCAATTTAGGCCTGTGAATGGAACAAATGGTTACCAGGCAACGGGAATCAAAACAAGTACGTTCCAATAAACTAGAAAAGAGGAACCTTAATCGAAAATAATTATTTCCTGTTTTGAGTCAAAATTCTGTCTGATTTAAATAAATAAAAAACTAAGTACAAATTTAAAAGAGGGTAGGCGAAACAAACATATTTATAAGCCTTTTAACCTTAGATTATTTGGGTGATGAAATCATTGGGCTGCTAAATGATCATAGCTGGAGGTCTAGATGTGTTAGTACATATAAAATGTGCACAAAGTTTAGAAGTAAGTAAATTACAAAATATATCATTTTATATACGTTTTGCATGATGAAAAGGGCTATAAGATACAACCATTTTGCACATTATCTCTCTACACCTCTATATGAGTAGCTCCTCAAGACGGTACTGCGCAATCCCCGGTGGTGGTAATGTGATCAACGAGGGAAGTGCTAATGCTCAGTTGTGCTTGTTACGTGGTAAGGTGTTGTTTGGGTGCTGATGATAACCAAGGACGCGATGCCTAGAAACATTTTGGGAACCACAGGTCTAAATGAGTCAGGAATTATATTACAAAATGATGCAATATTATCACATTATTCCCATTTTTATCTCGTGTAACATTCAAAACAAGAGGTTGTTGACATAGTTCGTGATCTGCATCACATTAGCACACTTGTGTATTACAATCCTGCTGACACTGCAGGGGAACGAAGGTACATGAGTACTTTATAAAATCGATCATCGATCCCGGTTTCATGGTTTGGAGACAGATGTATTTCTTTCCGTCTTTCATCTTCCAACCACAGTCTGGAGTACATTGTCACTCACCGCTCCGGTGGCCTAGTGGTTAGTGTCCGCCGCGGAAGCGGGAGGTCGTGGGTTCGATCACCGGCCGAGTCATACCAAAGACTTACAAAAATGTTACTAACTACTGCCTGACTTGACGCTCAACATTAAGAGGTTAGTATTAGGACTGGTCATCCTGGTGTCAGAATAATGTGACTGGGTGGGACATCGTTCTACATGTCTTCGGCATGATGCCCCAGTGTTAGACATCAATATAAACTGCCTCACTACAGACATCGTAACGAGATGACTGAAAAAATGTTAAGCTATGTTAAAAATCCTAATCAAACAAACAAACAAAACTTGGTCACTCAATACCATCTTTCCAGCAACGGTATTGCCATGTGTTTTACCGTACCAATCATTTCCACCTGTGCAGACCTTGTAGGAAGAACATATTCTGACCCAGTATACTTCCTATGAAGATTGAATATCTTAGGTGTGAAAGATTTTAGAAGGAGTTTGTTGGTTCATAAAGATAATATAATAACATTGCAGGTGCATCATCCTTAACATCAATAACATTTATATGCTCTCCTAACTCCGAGAAAACTTCGGTGATTTATTCGTGCTTGTGAACGATTTCCAGTATGTCATTTGGTAAGTCTACCAAAATATGTCGCATCTAAAGAAAGCAATCCAAATGTAAGGACGTTAGTAACTGATGAACGCATGGCTGTGAACTGTACAGGCAAGCGCATCAGACCAATCGGTACTTCCTTCGTGGAAAGAGGGAGCTGAATGTGGCACAGCAATAAAGCTGTAAATCAATGCCATCAGGTCGAAACTGGCTGATTCGGTATATCGAATGAGTTATTTTCCTTTCCCTCCGAACAAAATATGTATGCGTTTTTGTAATCAGTAGATGCCTCTCGTTTGTACTTCCGTTTGTTTTGGTTGGTTTATATAAACGCTTTGCATGTCAAAACAAATTTGAATGTTTCGAGGTTCGATTAGGTGTAATCGGCTACGGTGTAGGAACACATCTTGGACCTGAGGCAGCGATACATTCATAGACCCTGTGTTCGTATCAGACAGGGTTTTATCATTAGTTGGCAAAACAAAACTAGGGAGCACTTTTGAATTTAATAGATTTCCTTTTTGTGATGTTCACCTGTCCTTGATCGAAGTATGATATATTCAAAGGAAACAAATCTCAAAACGATCCAGTACATGTTAGAATTTCCTCTACTGGATATCAATTAAAAAAACACGCCCAAAGTTGTATTCGCTGTATGCGATTCGGCATTACAGACTAAGTACACGTATAAAAATCCAATTTCAAAAGAATTAAATTTCATATGTATTCTAGAATGACGTGAAGCTACACATAGGCATGAGCACTCAAGTAAATGAACTGATACGTACATGAGAATAGTGGTAACACATGTGACTAACGTATGGGCTGTGTTTTATCTGATAAATGAATAGTATTTGATGTGAAGCAGAAATTGTACTTCATTTTCTACTTTGTTCGTGTCAATGTTGACCTTTTACATTTCGTTTCAAATGAGATGTACTTGTACAGAAAATCGAAATATGCCTCTTATTAAAAAAAATCAAACCCATAAAACATTAAAGAACTTATGTAGTAATGAGATAGTATTCTGTAGTAATGAAATAATATTTTGTAGTAATGAAATAGTATTTTGTAGTAATGAAAAGGCATTTCCAACTTATGTAATAAGGAAATGGAATATCCAAGCTATTTAGTAATGAAATAGAATTTCCAACTCTGAAAACATTCAATAGCTTACAATGTAATGAAATGGCATTTTCAACTTTGAATATTTTCATAGACACCCAGTCTATTCAAATACGTATGTTGCCGTCAATTCATTGTCATAAAACATTTTCAGGGACCCAGAGGTGCTTGCAGTTTCAAACTCCACAAATGATGATGATTTCCCCGTTCTCAAAGAAGAAGTGGAGTCAGCAATAAGAGCACTGAAGAATGGGAAGGCATCTGGAGAGGACAGCATCCCAGCTGAGCTTATCGGTGAAGGGTGGTGTGGTAGAATCACTAATAAAGCTACTTACAAACATCTGCAACAAGATCCGGCAGACAGGTGAATGGCTAACGCAGTGGACCCAGTCACTGACTATAATACTTCCCAAAAGAGACAATCTCCAGCTGTGCCAAACTTACAATACTATCAGTTTGATCAGCCATGCTAGTGAGGCGATGCTGCAGATCGTGTTGAACGTACTGAATCCACAAGCAGAAAATAAATCACTGAAGAACACGCAGGATTCCGGAGTAAAAGAAGCACAAAGAACAAATATTAAATCTCAGGGTTCTGTGTGAAATGTATTCGCTACATCAACAGAATATCTACCAAGTGTTCATATATATCAAAAAGGCTATCGACAGAGTGTGGCATGAGGCATTGTGGGCCACAATTTAGAAGTACAACATGGTGCAAAAGTTGACCAATACCATCAAGAAACTGCATGCTAAGGCTAAAGATATAGCTATTGCTCAATGTTCTGTGGGGGGGGGATGGTTCAAGACAATAGTCGGAGTACGTTAAGGCTGTGCCTTGTCACCCACGCTTTTTGACATCCACTTAAAGCACATCATGAGCCAAGCCCTGAGAAACCACTGTGGGACAGTCAGCATTGGAGTTCGTAACATCACGAACCTACGCTTTCAGACGACATTGATGGACAGGCAGGCAGTGAAGAAGAAATTGTAGAACTTGGATGAAACATCTTCCATATTTGACACAAAGAAAAGCGCCAAGGTGACAAAGATGATGACAAATAGTGGCAAACAAATCTCATCCAGGATTAAAATCAGAAGATAGGACCTAGAAACAATGGGTCAGTTAAAATATCTTGGTTCTAAAATCACCGAAGAGGGATCAAGAGCATAACAATTGTGTCACGACTAGCACAAACAATTTATCCATGTCAACGCTAAGACCCATCTGGAGAGACAAGAATATCTGTCCGAAAACTAAAATCAGACAACTGAGAGCACTAGTCATCTCAATTGTTTTGTATTCATGTGAGGTGAGGCAGAATTACAACGAATAATCCAGGAACATGAAAAGAAATTCCACAGAACCATCCTTGACGTATCTTATACGGATCATATAAAAAATGAAGAAGTGCATAACACCATCAGGCACAAAGTAGGCTATTACGATGACCTCATTACCACGGTCAAGATGAGAAAGCTGAAATGGTATGGCCAAGTCGCTAGAGCCAACAGTCTATCCACAACAGTAATGTAGGACAGTGTTCAGGATTTCAGATGGAGAGGTAGACAGAGACAAAAGTGGACTGACAACATCACAGAATGGACCAGAAAAGTGTTGCGAAAAAACAGGCATTAGCACATGATCGAGACAAGTGGAGGAAACTGGTCAGATGTTCAGCAGCACAGTTCCTCAACGACCACACCAGATCAAGATGATGATGATGACGATGATGACTGGAAACATCTTTTTCACAATTATTCTTTAAGGCAGATAATGGCACCGTTGGTTTATATCACTAAAAACTATTTAGTCCTTGGCAGCTGTCAAGAAATCTACATATCTAATGAGGTATGGCAATATTTCAGAGATCATCAAATATCTTGCTCGTAGACCTTAGTCTTCGCTAACCAAGATTCCAATGTTAACCCGAACTATACCATCACCATGGTGGATCGAAAAGATATTTCAATGCTTCGGGTCTGTGAATCCGATCAAAATCAACTGGTTCAAATTTGAACACTGTTCCTATGCAATCGAGAGAAAGGGAGCGCACAACCGGATTGGACTCATAAATAAGCAAGTTTCAACTGCTGGTCTGTGTTTGTACAAATACATCCTTTCCCTTAAATACGCCTTTAATGGCTTCTATCTGGTACTTAGTCATATTTTCGATGCATTATTTTGAAGTTAGTTACCTGTACATTATCAGCCGATGTACAAAACGCTGCTGCTATATGCAATTGATTAATTCGCATTACATACTATAAGGGAGGCAACTATGAAATCCAATTCAAATTCAATCAAACATTCAAATATCTGATTAACCGACGAGGTTGTAGATAATGTTAACATATCGAAACCTTTTCTGGCGAGGATGAGTAAAGATCGCCAGAACCTAATCTGGTCTTGAGCACTTCCAATGGAATATGCATCTAAAATGATGTCGGGTTCAAGTCAAGGTCACTAGAACATAATTAGGTATTTGGCCTCTGCATATCAAACTGAGAGTGATATTTCATTATAAACTTACCAATATATGTCGCTTACAAACACTTATTGACAAACAGGAAACTAATAGTGCCTGCCTACGCTATCACAGTTAGGGGTCGGGCATAATTAGAATAATTACAGCTTAAATCTTCGTGTTTCTGGATTATTGGTATTAAAACAACTAGATCAAAACATCTCAAACGCATTTGTTCGATCTTGTCAGTCCTGCACAGTCGACAATAAAACCAAGTATTTTTAAAAGAAACAAATCCCAAGAGATCAAAATAGGAAATATAGGCCATTATACAATGTCGGCAGCAAACGAAAATGATATGCCTAGGCTTACTTGACCTATATTCTCTTCGTTAAATGTTTCTTGACGTTTATTTTATGATTTAATATCCAAAATACAAGAGATTCATATTAAAGTGTCCCTTTTTGTGAGCACGCATATGCTGACTGAGCCAAGCATGCATATTACGTTTTTGATATATAAAATATAAAATTTATTAAAAATGAAATAAAGATGATTTATGTTTCTGTATTTATGGTTTAAATAAATTAAATCTATGGAAGATCGGCTATTTAAGAAATCAAATTGACTAATAAATGAATATCAATAAGCAAAATTGACGAGACAGTGATTGGTTGTTTAGAAAATTAAAAACAATATTAGTCTACACGATATAGCGATTTGCAGTTTAGAAGATATAGTGATTTAATGATTCGAAGAATCCAAGAAGGATATAGGTCTACACAATATAGTAATTTGATGTGTAGAAAATATCATGATTGGTGGTTTAGAATATATAGTGAATGGCTATTTAGAATATATAGTGACTGGCGGTTTAGAATATATAGTGATTGGTGGTTTGTAATAATTAGTGATTGGGAGTTTAGAAGAGACGGGCATGCAGAGGTCCATAAGATTTAGGAACCAACGTATTTAAAAACAGCTAAGCCAATGTTTTAATCAACGATGTCAACGACGCTCTTTAGGGTAAATGTCTCCGAATCGATAGGTAATGCAACTTAAGTATAACTGGCACGTGAAGAGGATGATCGATCTTTTCAGGACCAATCGATGTTTTCATCGTATATGTTTTTCCCAAAACATATCGTTATTTTATGCCGTCAGATCTGTATTGACCTATCAAAGATTTTAACAAAGGAACATGTCATGCAAGACAACCGTATTAAAGTAGTTTCAATTAAGAAAATGCCACAAGCACATATGGCAAAGTCAACTCACCTGGTGGTGCTGCAACGTAATAAACTGCATGCATGTAAAATCCAAGCAGAAAAAGTCACCATTGTACCAAATAAAATTGTTATATTTGCACGTGGATTATAATTTGTATATGTTGTCTACGACTTATTATATTCAAATACCCATCGTTTGTTAAGGAAAGGTTAACACTTAGGAACTGGAATCGGAAATTCCGTTGCTATTTCAGGGAGTCATAATAGCCCCTATGCGATTTCCCGTACGAGGTGACTGATAGGAACGAAATTGTATCTACAAATACAAATATAATGTTCCTTTCACTACTGATTTATTTTAATGATCATTTATATTCTGGCAACTCTAGGTATTAATCAGTAATACATAAATAGCATCTAGTATAGCAATGCAGTCATAGAGACAACACATCACGGTACACAAATAAAATCTTTAACCAATGGCATTTACTTTGAATCAAGAAAAATAATTCAGAAACAGTAAGACTCTCGTAACTATTAAGACAATGTCATTATAGACAAAAAATAGCTGTACTTGACTGGAAATAAAAAACAGAACTACGTTACCTTCTTGTCATGGGGTCTTCTGAGCTGGAAGGTATTACAAGATAATTATTTTTCATTCTTAATCATTTTCCTTTGTTCAACTGTAAGTAGCGGCATATTATAAAATCATCATCAAATATTACTTATCTAATTTCATCTACCTGTCTAGAAGTTTATATATAATTGATATGTCTTTCCTAGTATATAATGCAATTAACATTACTATCGTTTTCAATGTACCTGTAGATTAGACGCAGCTGAAAACGAGAAACACTTGAAACAGTGTAATGAATATTATCTCCCTTTCCTTTACTGACTATACCAATTTCGGTCAATAGTGTATCATTATTTCTGCTCGAAAGAGGCATATTTACTAAAAAAAATTATTCAGACTATGTATGATCTAATACTGCTTTTGGGTGAAGTTTATACCAACACAGCTTGTAGATTTAAATACTTGATACGTTTATGTTGCACTACAAGTACACATATAGTTTAATGGCTGTCTGTTAGATAAAGAGGTTATTTGCCAATCGTTCAAGACGATTGCAATATTCAGGGTCGGAAGAAGGCTAAAGGTTCAATGTTATGTCCGGATTTAGGAGTAATTTAATATGTACTTAAGGATTTAACGAAGGGCTTACAAACTTGGAGGACCCAAGGCTATATCCTTATTATCTAACCTGTTCATCCAGCCCTGAAGCCATTGATGCATAGCAAGGAGTTTTTTTTTCGTATGAAACCTTTGTAACATTTTTTACCTTGCTTTACGAGTAATAAAATATAAATATGGCCACTGGAAGGTGAAACTTTCTATAACTTCATCTAAAGAGTCTGCTATCGTATAAACAGAAGTATCAGGTGTCCGTCCACGGCCAATCATCCGTACCTCTGTGCCCTCAGAGAACAGCAAAAAATCCTTCGGAGCTGGAACAAGATAATGATTACTTAGTAGTACCAGTAGTAAGCTTTGTTGTATCTATTGTAGAAGAGTAAAAAAAGTCGAAGTAGTAGTAGTAGTAAGGGTAGTAGTAGTAGTAGTAGTAGTAGTAGTAGTAGTAAGGGTATTAGTAGTATTAGTAGTAGTAAGGGTGGACGTATAAATAATGGTAGTAGTAATAGCAGTGGTAGTTTTTCATTTGCTGCTTGTTAAGTTAAAAAGTTATGTAGACAACACAAATAATTCTGTTGAACATAGTAATGCTTAAATCGTTTAATTTATATAACAGTAGACCTTGGGATAAGTAGCTTAGTAAGTGCGGTATTAATGTTAAGATACCCAATCAGAACACTAGGATTTGAACGGTCCTAGATACGTTTGAAAATCTCTGTGATGCCTCTTTCCTAGCGCCATTGACTGGAATGCCAGGGAAAATAACAATCCACCCACAAGCTCTCTCTCTCTCTCTCTCTCTCTCTCTCTCTCTCTCTCTCTCTCTCTCTCTGCACAAAAAAACATACAGCTTTAAAGAAGTGACTTAGGTATAGATATTTGTGTTTGAATTTCGTTAATACACATTCCTTTTCTAAAGCCGTAACTAGTATACTATTTAGGCTCGAATTTTGATATAAGTTTGACAAGATTCCGATTGATTTGATTGTAACAAGATAACTGGGTGAGATTTTCGGATTTACAACATAACACTTTTGATTATAATATAAATACAATGTTTAATAATGAATGATTGGAATGAGCAATTAAATTATGAATACCTCCGTATATAGTTAATTAAAATATTGGATTAATTAACATACGAAAGCACAAATGTATTAAAGAGAAATACAAAAAAATTTCTCTAACAATTACAACACAAAGAGTGAATGATTCACTGAGACTAAACAATGGAAAGATGGATTTAGTTTACTCAGCTAGCAAACTAATGTAGAATTTTACTCATGTAGTAAAATGAATTCACTCATTGTGAAATTATGCAAACGAGAAAGGACGAATGTATTATTTACCTTCACAGTTACGAAAGATAAAATGGGTTGTACGAACCATAAAAGTTAGATCACGGCTACAAGATTACATGCAAGGAGATACACTTCGTCGTCAGAACACTTTATTTCAGTTCCGCTGCTGATAAAGATCAGATTCAGAGTTACTACAATTCCTGTGGTTATCTTTACATCTTGAACCACGTAGACCTCGATCACTCCGATAATATTAAATGCTCTGGTCCTCCTGGCCACTCTGGACACTACATACTGCTCTACACTTTTTGGATGCTCTGGACATTAGACTCTGGACAACAGCACCAGACACTCCAGATACTGCACACGCCAGATACTGGACAGCTCTACAACTGGAGATGTGCGAGTCCTTATAGTAGACTGTTGACTGACAAGACAATCCGAACTGTAAGGAGCTTTACAAGCGATGATGTATTGATACACAAATATTGTCTGTGCATTGAATGTACTCGGTTCATCTCATCAACAGCACTTCGCACAATCGGCACAGGATGGACCGAACTCACGGTTTTGAAATACGACACAATATACATTAATCACCCTCGGGTATCGTTGTACGCCGAAATCGAAACTCGAGTACACGAATTTAATAAATAAATAAAAAGGGTTTATACATTTCCGTGACATTCTAACGGCCCCTGAAAAAATCTCTCACAATCAGAATTTCGTGGAAACAGTTTACTTTAAAGATTGATCCTGGTTACTGGTGTATTGTTTTTGTATTTGAGTAGTTTATTCTTTGGGTTTGTTTTGGGTGTAGTGCTTTTATATGTATTACATATCTCTTCGTATACGTGAACAAGTACATGTTTCTTTCTCTCAACTACTTAATTTCAACATTGCTCTGATATTTCTTTATAGAAATTCACTCGGCGAAAACCTTGTAGAATTGCTTCGACGATGACACAAATGATTCAGACGAGGAAGAATATTCTTACGCGATAGGATTTTGAATAATCGCTGTTTTAAGAAAACGATTTAAACGTAATATAGCATTATGGAAAAATGTAAATGAGATCAGGATTTCAATTACAAGAGAAGACTATTTTGTTTTAGTTTCTTAATCGTCGTATATTCTTTTATTTGCCGCAAAATGTATAAAACCTCCTTCCGGTGTCTCGTGATTCAACACAGGCAGTTTTATACCAGACTCAATTCAGAGAAAACCCACAAAGACAAAATAAACGACATTAAAAAGTCTTAAGTGGTTGGTTACAATTACAAGAGAATAATATTTTGTTTTAATTCGTTGATAATGGTACAATCTGTCACAAATATCTTAATATATTGTATATTGTACAACTTCCAAGATGGGTAATAGTTCAGCAAATTGGGGGTTGAGGCTCACTGTCATCACCGCGAGATGAAGTAGTGATCAGAGAACACCCATAGAACTCTACTAATGGAGAATAGGGGTCCTGGCTCACTTGTACCTGATGCCTCCAAAAGCAATGCTCACGTTAGAAGAAGATTCTGGCTCACCCGCGTGGACTAAGTAAGTGTGAACGCTTATATAACTCTATTACTGTGTTATACGGGATCTTGCTTACCTGTGATCAAAGGGGGTTTGGCTCACAAGCGTGTTCTTGGTGAGTGAGAGCTGCCATGGAACTGGGTTATGGGGGTTATTGCTCACTTTCATAACTGCGTGATGAATGAGAGCTTCCATGGAATTGTATTACGAGGGTTCTGACTCACTATATTAGAGAAGTGTTTGAAGTATAGTGAAGCTGTCTCTTCGGTGTTATCCCTAACGTGTATATAAGTTGGGCCTGAGTGAGAAAAGCTCTGATCCAGAGTTTGAATTAAGTGAGGAAGAATCCCAGGAATGGTTGAAGCGTGCGATCGAGTTGATAGCGTACGCTATCAAGGATCTGAGTTATGTGCCGAAGATGCTCTGTTGCGAAGAGAGTGAAGAGGAGGAGTTGGTAAAGCGTAGTCATATTGATCAGTTTCCAGGTGCAGCGCTACAATCTGCAGTATTATGGATATTATTTAATGGACAATATATCCTCAACGAGAAAGTGTCCATTGAGAATTTGATCAGTTTGATGTCACCGCTATTAATAAAGTTGATCAGGCATATATTTTGCTTTTGACACACGATACTATTATAATTTTTAGAGATCAACACACATACAAATACCTGTTGACAGTCGTTGACGTTTGCAAATAGAAATGAAGAACATGATCCGTTATTAACGAAAACAACTAGTACAGTTGTATTTGCTTTTGAACGAATTTATCAACGAGTACCCATGCGATATCCACGCCTACTACAGGTTGATCCTGGCAATAAATGTCTTGGTGCAGTATCATCTCTGATCAAAAACAATTCACGTGACCAGGCAATCGTTGAACGGTTTAATCGAGCACTTACTGAACTGTTATTTGGATATCAACATGCAAAGAAAATATCCATGAATAAAGTTAAAAAAAGATATGAGATCTCGTGAACGGGTAGCAAGACTACTAAGTGTAATAGTTGCATTAAATAATGAGGTTACTCGTGCGCTGTCTATGAAATCCATTAATGCAAAAACATTTTTAATATATCTTTAGATACTATGTATATTTCATCCCAAATATATTTTTTACCCATTCATATTTATGACACGTGCATGCTTTAACTCTTCCTTCGCTCATTTCTCTGTCTGTGTGTAGGTGTTAAAACGATTATATTTGACAAATTCTTTCAAAGCAACTCAATCGCACGCACGATTTGTTTTACCAGAACCTCCAGCTCCACTGAGATAAACTGTTTTGTGTCACAGGATATTATACTGACGGACGGAACAGCTGATAATTGTAATGTATTATATTTTCTGCAGTAAATATTCTTCATTTCAGCGTCGGCACATTCAGATTAATTATGTAAGTTTTCTTGTTTCATTCTCCGTTAGCCCCATAATACATCATATATTCAATTATATCAAATTGAGTAAGTAATTCTTCATACTTTCTTTGAATATAAAATAAATCCATAGTGAATTTGTTCGCTGGGTTATGAAATCTCTTAATTATTGATAATATATTTGTGAAATAATACTCGAGTATTCAAAATCTTCAGTGAGTTAACTGCGGTTCCTTGTCATCATGTAACTAACAATTGTAGCTATATTAGTTCCGTTAGACAAGTAAACGTTTTGTTCGACTTGGAAATATATTTCTCTACGTTGCATCAGCAATTATAAAATCAATTTTATAAGAATCGTCCATAATTAATCTTGTATAGTGTATTTTATGATCATAACGTTCTCCTTGGGTAAATGTACCGATTAATCTTCTGATAAGATCAAAAGAGTTAATATCAGGATTTTCATCATCGAAATGTTTCTTTTGCTGTGGTAACCGAACTTCATTTTGTAGACGATATGATATAACCTCTTCACATATTTCATGAAATATCAGTAATTTTGAGTTGATCATATATCGAAACAATACAATCGGTACCCAATTCTTTTCTGAAAAGTGTCTACCAATTCAGACATGACACATTGGATGAAGCTCTTCAGCAAAGTAAAATTACTCTACACAAGTGAATCCAATCACGTCAAAATACAGTAAAGGTTTATCGCAACTCTGTTGCGTCATCGACTCGGAAGCCATCCTTGAAAAAGTACAAGGATCTTCGCCAGATCCCATTCATTCTTTTACTCAAATAGAACATAAGCACATCTTTTGTGCGATCGGATGTAAAACATGCTGATCTGTTAATCAAGGTTTGTCTTCGTCGTACAAACTGCAGAGAGGAGAGGACTGCGTCATCAGTTTGAGCTACTCATCATGGCATGGATGAAAGAACTCCAAAACATAAAAGCCAGCCCACTTACCTCCTCGGACCTCAAGCAGCACATAGCAGAAAAGCAACACCCCATCTGCGAGAATTGCTTTCAGTTTCATGATCATTAAGTCAGAGATCATTGTCATATCCACGGCCATTACAGAGGTCATGCTCATGGCAATCGTAGTCTATGCTTCAAGAATTTAGACTTTCTTCTAGTCATTGCTCATAATCTACGAGGATGTGATGGACTCTCAATCATCGCAACGCTCAGCCATCCAAGAGTCAAGACCCTTCTCGTTCAAGTAGGAACTCACATCTAATGCATCTCCAATAATTTTGAAAAATACAAGTCGTTTTTTATTGGTTCCTTTCGTTTAATCGATTTGATCCAGTTGATGAAGTTGTCACCCCACCTTCACCCATCTCGAAAACGGATTTTGAGATCCTACTCCCTACGTGTACATCGATGCGTAGTTTATATTCTTTGAAACCTCCTTACCCACTCTGCAAGACGTGTACTCACTCTTACATCTCTCGCACATCGAGGAGGAACTAGATCAGTACGCAAAAAGATAAGGAATGGCCTAGGTTCGGAGGTTTATCACCATCTGTACTTGAACACAAATATTTTTCTACACATGTATTGTCTTCAAAAATTTCCCACGCATGTGTCAATGGGACTATCTTTGGATGGTCTTTATAAGACGAGTCAACAACAACGTGAACCCTTCCAAGATTGATATGTCAATGACACTTATCTCCATGTCAAATCTGGAAGATGTTTTATCCAGGTTCTTCACTAAGGTGGCAAGCTCGTATTTACTGCCTGCCAGACCATCAATTTCGTCGGCAAAGCGGAGGTGGTTGATGTTACATCCTCAAATGCTGACTGTCTCACAGTGGTTATCCAAAGTTTCGCTCATGATGCATTCTAAGTAGATGTTGAAAAGCGTGGGTGAAGAAGACAGCCTTGACGTAATCAATATGTTGTCTTAAACCACTCCCCCACATAATCTTGAGCAATTATTGCACTTGTAGCCTTCGCATACAGCTGCTTGATGATATTGTTAAACATTTGACCCATGTTGTATTTCTTAATTGTTGCCCACAATGACTGATGCAACACTGTCAAAAAAAACCTTTTTGAAATCTATGATAGATGTGTTGTTAGAACCCTGGGATTGAAGATTGTTATGTTGTGATTCTTCCACTCCGGTACCCTGCATGTTCTCCAGCGATTATTTTTTCTGCTTGTGGTTTGAATCTGTTTAATATGATAAGCAGCATAACCTTCCTAGCATGGCTGATCAAACTGATAGTTCTGTAATTTTGGCATAGCTTAAGCTTGCACTGTTTGCGGAGTGTTATAAGCAGTGACCGGGTCCAATGTGTTGGCCATTCACATGTTTACCAGATCTTGTTGCATATTTCTGTTAGTAGCACTATCACTGATCGCCACCATTCTTGATATGTTCAGCTGTGATGTTGTCTACTCCAGCTGTAGTCCCGTGCTTCAGCGCTCTTATTGCTAACTCCACCTTTTCTTTGAGTTTGTAACTTCAAGTACCTCTGGATCTCCTGTGGATGGATGGTTGTAGGGTTCATTACAATACTAAGTCCATCTTTCTGCAATGTCACTTGCTTCTGTGAGGCAATTCCCATTTTCGTATTGAATGGTACTGACTATTGGTCGCTTATATCTGGTGAAGTCTTCTACAAATTGGAATGCCTTTTTGCTGTAATTCTGTATCATACTGCACTCTATTTATCTGCACTTTTGTCCAATCGAATCTTAGTTTGCTTTCTTCAATTTGTTCTGATATTTTTGTTTATTTCTTGGTACTCTATTGCCCATGTTGTGTGCCTGGTGCGTTTGTAGGTCTCTTCGGGTATCACACATATTCGTAATCTCTTTTGTAACCCAGGGGCTGCTCCTTGGGCGCTGGAGACCAATGTTTTACTTTGATTCTGTTGTCATGACGGTGTTGAAGTTATATGTCATCACTTTAACGTCAACAGCCATCACAGTGGAGCAAATGTTCCTTCAATTGTGTCTTGGAATGACCTGCAGATGTTAGTGTCCTTCAGTTGTTAACGGGTGAATTTGAGCCTGATTTTCTTTGGCTTGTTAATTGTCTTCAGCATCATTCTGAAGTTCATAACCACGAGGTCGTGATCACTTCCAACATCAGCACCTGGGAACGTTCTTCTTTGTGCTCTATTAATTCCAGATCGCTAATGATTTTGAACCATTATATAAGTCGATCTGGTTATAATGGGTTCTATCTGGTGCGTGCCATGTCCATCATCGTAAAGCTTTATGTTGGCCTATGGTGTTCGTTAGTACCAAGTTGTTGTAGCTTCCGAACTCAAGCATCCGTCTCCGTATTTTATTGGTAACTTCATAACAACACAGTCCACAATGAACATCCCAGTCATTTAGAGCATCTGTGACAATTTGTGGCATTCCAATCTCCTTGGATGATGAGGAAGATATTTTTTTACCATGTTTTTATTACCCTTTTGTAGAACTCCTCTATATCCTTATCATCATGATTAGGAGTCTGAGCATAGAATTGGATAATTGTGATGTTAAAGGGAGATGCTTTCAGACGAATGGAAATGATTTTGCTAGATATGGACCGGCATTCAAACACATATCCCTTAATGGCTTTGTTTACAAGGAAGCCTACTCCAATTAAGGACTTGTCCAGATCTCTACTGTAGTAGAATATATGCCTATCTTCGATTTGGTGTTCCCCTTGGGCTTTCCATCTGACTTCACAGAGTCCAAGAATATGCCATGTATAGTGTTCCATCTCATGTGTCTACTCTTGGAGTCTTCCACTTTGCGCCAGAGTTCTAATGTTCCAGGTGGCGATGGCGATACTGTCTCTTGCTCTGATTTTATGCAAAATAACAGTAGCGCACTTTTCACCGAAGTCCTGGTGGACAATGGCAGGTGCGGTCGATGTTGATCTGGGCGATGACCGATCCGGGATGGTAACTTCAGATTTAACCAGCATTATCAGTCTGACTTGGGCAAAAGTCGCCTGGTGGAGCCCATCCCTCTCCAGACCAAGGAGTTGCCAGACGAGGATGTGGTACATCGTCCAGCAGGATTAGTGAAACCAATCTGGATTTTCTGTTAGGGTTTACTCCCTTAGCCTTAGGATAACCAAAGCCAACATGTAAGGCAGCAGGAAACTCTTGTATAGTCAGGTGCGTCTATTTCCCCAACGAGATAAATCATCTGCCAATGTCCACTGTTCGCATGACAATGTATCAACAAAGCTTTAGGCTTGAACATGAATGCTACAACGGCTACAATGCCTGACCATACTAAAATTGACACAAACTTTGACATTCTCTGTCTTGTAACTGCAAAGATGTCGGACGCATAAAGGTTTATGATCTATTATTAAAAGGCAATATTTCTTGACGTTAAAATGAAGCCTAAATTACTGAAATGTTAAACTATAAATGCAAACACCATTTAGAAACCGAGGGCTTTATATGAAGGAGTAATATAGGATGTTCATAACATTTGCATATTTTTTTATCAAGGTTATATCAGATACCTGTGTAATTAAACGAAGTGGTTTTCTTTGCAATGTTAGGCATACGATAGTTTTAACCCACACAAGCCAAATATTAAGCGATGTTGAAATTCGGCGCTTGCTCAAGGCAGAAAATGCATTCAGTTATATTCTCAAAGTATGATTATGCACGTACTCTTCCTAGGGATACGAATGCGGTAACGTTTAATCGGTCAAGGGAATTTTTATTCAGGTGGAACGAATGGGTGGGTGCTAGTCGTGAGCACTGCACATAAACAAAAATAATTTTGGTATGCGACGGCAGTATTAGCAAAAGTAAGAAATTTATACAAGCGTCGTTTTAAATTTTAAGTTAGTTTGAATATGTGATTGTTATAACATCATAGCTAATAAATCAAATCATGTTTTAGTATTACACCATGTGATAACTACACATAAATGCACGGGTTCCCATCTGGACGAATGTGCCTGATGCGCTCGCATTTACAGATACAGATATATCATCTGTTTTAATGGATTAGGGTCTCAGGTTCCTCAAACTTGGGTATATGAGAACATAGAGGGTTTTGATTCTCCCAATTTCTTCCTTTACCTAACACATTGACCTCCGTGTATAGCTACGCTCACAACAATAGCAACAACATGAAAAGGACTGGATGGAAAGCGAATACGATATTTCCAACAAATGTCCAACAGCTGTAAACGTTAAAGCGTTTTGTCCAGGAAATCCCAATATCCATGTACTTTCATTATAATACACGATACCAGTTTTACTGGATAATATCCATGTGTTTTTTCATTTAATTTATAAAATCACAAATGAACACTCATTACAGCATGAGAAAACTTATTAAATTATTGCAATATTTGTCTTGTCAAAACTCGCAAATTTGAGAAATTATTTATTTCATAACAATAATTTGAAACGAGTAATCATGGGAGATCAGATCAGATTTGTTGTCATAGTATATTCAAGTAAATATTTGTTTTTCTATTAGCCGCAAAATGTGTTAGCTCCAAGTTAAGTCACATTAATATTAAATTGACCTTCTTATGTTTCACCCGAGACTGGGCAGTCGCCAGAATGAAAACTCACATAGATCAGTGCAAATGTTAATGACTGACTAACTAAATCAAAACCATATTTACAATGAAATTCTAAAATGTTTAAATATTAAGAACATTACGTAATGTTCAAATTTCGTTCTCATGATATAGCCAATACCGTCTAAATTTTGCGGTTAACTGCTCCGGTGACCTAGTCGTTAGAGTGTCCAGCGCGGGAGCGGGAGGTCGTGGGTTCGATCACTAGGCGTATCATACAAAAGACTTACAAAAATTTACGTGTTTGTTTAATTATTATTTTTAGCGTAGCTTTAGCCATTTTTTTCAGCCCTATCGCTAGGATGTCTACAGTGAACAGAATCATCACAAGCCATCACCGCTTGAAGAAAAATATGTATTCCTTCCCATAATTTGAAAAGTTCGCCTGTTCTTAATACAGAAATTATGACTTTTAGAAAGCTTATATATATATATATATATATATATATATATATATATATATATATATATATATATATATATATATATATATATATATATATATATATATATATATATATATATATATATGTAATGCAATTCATATAATACGTAAAGAGTAGTAAGTCAAAATTACATTTTTTTCTTCAATACTAGCCCACGCCCTAATCCTCTCCCTTTATACTCTCCTTTTGTACGGAATGAAGCATGGGGATTATAGTTTTAAGCATGCGCATTACCTTCATCCATGTAAACTATTTTATATCGAGAACAGCTCAGTTGACCCAGTGCTGGCAGATCATTGATATTGCGATAGGGAATCAACATACATTAGTGATAAGATATATTTATCTGCTAAGAGAGCAACGTTGCAAAGACGATGCAATCTTACTTACCGGAGCAATTACGGACATCCTCTTGTAATACATTAAACCGGTAGGTCGGACAGTGACATCGAGCTATCGACTCATTCAGAGTACGGAAACATAGACCTTTACAAGCTCTTTTGCCAGGAACTTTGTTACATATACTGCCTGCGCCATGAGGGCTTATTGTTGTAGTTGCTAAAAGCAAACGATATCAGTCCATTAAAAATATGATACTAGTATTGAGGAACTAGAGCATTTTGACATAACACATTTATACATACATCTCATTTTAAATCAGTATACGTAACGATATCTCCAGAGATAGTCCAAAGAACATGTCTCAGAGAGAGAGAGAGAGAGAGAGAGAGAGAGAGAGAGAGAGAGAGAGAGAGAAAGGTCGCGGAACTGTTTAGGGTCTATGGGAAATTTAAAATGGGGTTAAAACCTTGGGGTTGTATAGGGTCAATGGAGCTCCCAGTCAAAAATGTTTCCGGCAACATGGAGTCTATCAGAACGTAACATGGCTGAGCATATATAGGGACAAGGGGATTTTAATATGGGGATATCACCTGGGGAAATAAACATGGGTGAGGTCACTGTATTTATAGGATCATATGATATTTATAGGGTAAGATGCATTTATAGGGACAAGGATTGATATGGACAAACATAGACATAGAGAAACAAACAAACACACATTCCAATAATGAAGATGGAAACACAAAGGACAAGAATGTTCTAAAGAAAGACTCACATATAGAATAGAGACTCAAGAAAGGAAAAGTCTATTGTATGGGTACAAAACATTTATTCAATTATATGCATAGCCTACTGGTGTGTGCTTTGGTCTATGCACTATCCATTTAAAATATTAACTTTTGGACGTGAAGCAAAGATATTTACAAGATATTTAGTTCTTGATTATAGTAACCTACTTTTTATAATTAAATTTTACGCATTTCAATAAACATCACTTCATATACGATATATCTACATTAAATGTTCATTTAATAGAAAATTATAAACAAAACAGTTAACAAACAATCAAATAGGACAAAGTTCATGTTTTTTCGCTCTATCCGTTACACACGTTGCTTAAAATCTGGTCAGCTACTACTTGTGCCCCAGTGTATATGTTTCCCATCACTTTCTGTCTTTCATTTTTAAATCTGCTTGTGTTTCCATCGTGCTGGGTACGCTTACTGGTAAGCAAATAAAGTGAAGTAATCGTCTCCTACCTGGATGTACAACGTGTACCATATGTACGTGTTCAATAGGTAATGTCAAATTGTTTTCTCATGGTCTGCACGTCTTCAATAGCCCTCAAAACCTTGGAAGAAGTTAATTCAGCAGAGGTACTAGACCCGGGACATACAGGCAAGTTCAAACTATTCTGATACATGGATAGGCTCAAACGACCTCGATTTTTGACTTGGCACTAACATTTGAGTTCCTCTAACAGCGTGTCAAGTAGGTCCGTAATGAAACCTGTTCCTTCCTCAGGTGGAACGTTAGACGCAAAGTCTTTAAATTTCACCTAGTATATGTAAGTTGTCGTCCTAAATGTTCTCGAAGTTGCTGTCTGAGTCATTTGAATGCTGAAGTACTGATTTAGGTCTACTGAATCCGTTCCTTTCCTGGATGCACTTTGCTGTTGACAGCATGATGGTGAAAGGCTCAATGATGTTTGTTTTTATTTTCATCTGCATAGACAGATTCGTCTTTGTTGTCGCATGTTCTCGCAATGAAGTGTTTCCTTGGACGCCGTCCTTTTTATGCTGGGTGATATCAGCATGTCCATAAGGTAAAGTCTTGTGGTGTAGAAGTTGAAATGGTTGCACGTAGTTTGTTATGGCGTTAGTACATATACAACTAAGATGTGGCACTGCATTGGTGATATGATCGTGTGGCATAGCATCACGTGAATTTCTCTTTGGACTTGAGTCTTATGCTCGATACTTTCTGTTTAAAAGGATTCATCTTCTTTCTCGATAGTCCTTGGTAGTTGCAATGAGCTATCGGGTTTGGACGTTGTCCGTTTTTATATGCTGACCAATATCGACGTGAGCGTACGTTTAAGTGAAATGGTTGGGAAGCCACACGTTCTTCTGGTACACTATTTGATAAACGTTTTCCATGGGTCGACTAACGATTTGAATGTTGGGTAAAGGTACAACCTTGTGCGGTTCGCAGCTGGTCACATTCAAGTTTGCATTATCTCCAGACTGCATAGCTTCATAGCAAATCAAAGTTGACCACACGACTGTTGTAATCATTTTACAATCGGTGTTCACTTCTCCTTATTGTCTCGTTATTCGTAGCCGTATTGTTTGGAACGCCACTAGCAAAACGTAGAATATTGTTTCGGGGTGATCGTCCATTCAATCTTCTAATTGATATCCTTCGATATCAGGGTGACGTTGACCCAGGTGATCGATGTAGATGAACCTTCCCGTGTCAAAATATAGGACGTGATCTCCTAGCAGTTCTAAAGCTTCGTACGATTTTAAGCGAACATGGGCTGTCAAGTAAGCTACAATGATGACATTTCCTAATTGGTCGTCTTCTACACAACTCCGTTCTACTTCGTAATTGAATAATATCAAGTCTTCGCAAACGACGTCCACGTGTTTTATGCATTTTGGTTTTCATGTGAATCATCTGGAAATGGCGGGAAGGTTCTCTCAAATATTCCGTGTTGGGTAAGCACGGTCGATGTGCCAGTTTACCCCAGAAGCTATGTAAAGTCACTTTGGCAAACGTTCGAATTCCTTCGTTTTACTACACGTTATCTAAAGTGATACCTTCCTGCTTCCAGTATTTCTCTTTGAATTTATTTTAATCCTCGCGAGTGTGACACCAGGAAAGATAGCCGCTGGATTATTGTGTCAGGTTCCAGATGGCATCCACGTAGTCTGGGAAAATACCTTGTCTTAAGAAAATGGTAAATTTCGTACAGTTCTAACAGATTTTAAACAACGCGTGTGACGGATATAGAGATATGACTGTTAAACATTGTAATGTCACCCATGGTCAATGCCACAGGCGTCATACCCATATTCCTAGTGTCCCTATATATCCCACCCATGTTAAATTCTCATAGTGCCGGGACACCTTTTTGACATTGAACTCATACAACTCCAAGATTTTGCACCATGTTCAATTTCCCATAGAACCTAAACAGTCCCAAGAGTTTTTTAATGGGATTTCCATAAAGAATAACGTATCTCCGATAATTACTTAAATACATGCATACATACATAAACGCACATATATAAATTTAAAAAAATTTGTGTTTAATGCTTTTCTTGATAATTACAGATTGTAAGTGTACTGTTCTATAAACGAAATGGTAAGTGGCTAATTTTTGTTCATGATGGTGCGCTTGTACTTTAAAATAGTATCATTTTGTTGGAAAACATGTTTTATCTCTAAATATATGGTCGGCCTGACTTTCGGTTTTGGAAGGACCTGACCTTGTTTACAAGTTAGAATGTTCTGGAAATGAAATCATGACCATCATCATGGTTCTGTTATTGTGTCTATGTCTTTTATATAAGAGTTATTTCATTCATGTTTTCTACATCTGTCGTTAAAACAGACTATAAATTGTGTTCGATTTTTAATTGAATGGATTTATTTCAATTACTAAATAAAAATACTGTAGGATAAAAACACTGTTTTGGAATAAATGTGAATTCATTCAAAAACATTCTGGATAGTATCATTGTGATACATCAAGATTGTTAGCATATTCCCACAATCAAAGCATGTGGCATCTGACGACATTAAAGACTGAGCTTTATTAGGAATACTACTGGAACGCATTTGGAATATTTTATACTTTTGACATGTGATTAGGATTATTGTAATTTAACTCACAATACTGTAAGTTCTTTATTAAAATTGTGTTTGTATTTTAGGGCAATAAACTATTTGTTGAATATCACAACACTTGTTATTTTTGGTGTCATATAGAACAACCATATTTATATTTGAGTATGTCCTTTTCAAACGGCACAATTAACGATACGAATACAAATTTAAACTCCCTTGTTTCGCAAATGTAGCATTATCTTCAGGGCAGATGAGATAAAACAGACATATAAAAGAAAACCAATCATATAAAGTATTAGCAGTGAAGGAAACATTACCGATTGCAAATTTTCCGATGCCCTGGAGACTAAATGCAGAAATTGTTTTAGTCTGATCCTTCCATATTTCTATTTTTTCCCCTCGTTGACGGACTATGATTTCAGACTTGTCTTGTTCATCTACGACGAAGTTCAGGAGCTGTTAAAATGAGATCATACGTGAAATGTACTGGCACACAAGCAAAACTAACGGTAGAAAAGTATTAGGAACACCCAGTTACACTAAAAGTAATTGATTGCAGGATTTGGTTCAGGAACATGTTACATTGGGATTGAACTAGCAATTTATGTGTTGCGGGTATTTGAGCGAATCATGTCATCAAAATTTGATATACTATCCGTGGAAAACTTACGACTGATAAACATTTTGACACCCGAGATAAAGAGAAAACCGATAATTATATACAAAGATAAATGGATAAGTTGAACACTTTGTCCCAGTAGTGTATCTAGTATATAAGCAAGTAGCTCGTAATATAATATCTAAACTGGGAGAGGAGGAGTATCCACGTTACATCACTTCATTAGATTTCAGTTCTTTATAGCAATTTTGAATGTTCGACTCATTCTTCCATAATTGCACTCTCAAATGATTTTCATTGCAACCTCTGCAATTATATATACAGAAAGATGTTTTATTTTAACATCAGATATTGAAAGGCTCCATCGTGATTTTAACAATGAGATCAGTGTTCCTCTAACATTTTGAAATAAATGTAGCATTTAATATCACCTCTATAATTGGATTACTCAGCTAATTAGTTTGTATTCAGCTGTGTTTGCATAACAAATTATTATGTGTTTACAAGCTTTGAAATCCATGTATTACTTATAAGAAAGGTCACGGTTCAAGGCTATTTATTTATTTATGTATTATTTGATTTTGTCCTCAACTGTATACCTGTATGTAAATGATTTATTACATATTCCTTAGATATATAATCCCGGCTCATAAGGCGGTGGGAAGAACATTTATTGCGTTGTAAACGAGTTGATTTTAACTGTCACAACCGTGTCGTTCTTACCGATTCATTAGTGATTAATTTATCAATAGATACATTGGGTGAGCAAGACCCTGGCGTTTCATTGAAACCATCCATATCCGATAACATACAGGTCCAGTTGTGAACGAAGTGTAACCTGCAAGGGGAAAGAAATTCTTGGAACAACTGCAATGATTCATCAAAAGTTTAAGCGTCACCATGAAAAATTTCTTAATTTACTGAGTTAAGTGTCCAAATATAAAATAAATACGATAGAATGTCAATGCTCTACAAAGGATGTGCTAAATCGATTCGTCAACCAGTCTGTAGCCCACGTTTACAAGTCCTAACTGGAATCTTTAACTAGCTCGTTTAACATAGCAGGTACATTGGATATATTGTTAAAGGTGTAAATAACATGAATATCGTGACTATGATGGCCTAATCGCACTCATCGCAAAAGTTTACTGTACCAATATCATCCCTTCTTTGTAGTTTAATTTTCAATGCTCTAATACTCTGTTAATTCCGAGTCTTACTTTTATTGCGACTCATTATATATACTAATAATACTGCATACATTTTATCATATAGGAAAGGAAATGATGGATACCATCCACATTCACTTTAAACAATAATACACATGATAATGAGGACTTTGTATAGTGCCTAATCTCAGGAAGCTCTGAGCGCTTTACAACATCTATAATGATATGACTATAATAAAAAAATTTTAAAAAATATAAAAAACACCACGAAATGTAAAACATAAAAATGCTGACAATATTTAAGGTAGGATACATTATTAGGTCTTTTAAGTTTGTTCTTGCAGTCGAAAAAGTTGAGTTTCACTGTGTCTTTGTGTTTAATTTAAATAGCCAATTCATTCCACGTTCCTGACCCTGGTATGCAAAAGAACGTTGTCCATATGACTTTGTTTTCATAGTGTGAATGATGAGTATACGATTGTCAGAAGAGGAGCGTAAGTATCTTGCTGGTGTGTACAGATTGGTGAGGCCGGATAGGTATGCTGGACTGGCGTCCGTCAGTGAAATGTAGACCATAGAACAAATTTTGTGTTTGATTCTGGATCGAATGGATAGTCAGTGTAGCTTGCAAAGCAGCAATGAGGTGTGCTCTGATCGTGGTACTCTAAAGATGATCGAATCAGCTTTGTTTTGAACTTTTTGGAATTTTTGGAGTAGATATTGAGATGAATCAGACAGAACTGAGTAACAATAGTCTAGTCTTGAAAATACTAATGAACACACAAGTATTTTAGTGGCATCAACTGAAACATATTTGCGAATGGAGCTGATGCGTCTCAGCTTTGTTTTGAACGTTTTGAAGTTTCTGGACTAGATATCGAGACGAACCAGACATAACTAAGTAACAATAGCCCAGTCTTAAAAATTCTAATGAACACACAAACGTTTTAGTGGCATCAACTGAAACATATTTTCGAAAGGAGCAGATGCGTCTCAGCTCAAGTTATGCAGCTTTGCATATGTTTATGACATGTTGGTGCAATGTGAGAATACTGTCCAGCGTAACACCTAGGTTTCGTACTGACTGTGAATTTAATCTTTGTGTTGATTTTATTTATTGTTTGAGGTAAAGTATGTGAATGAGAAAGTCTTTGTGGTGTTATCAGAATGGCTTCTATTTTATCATCATTCATCTGCAGCTTGTAACATGTCATCCATGATTTCACATCAGAAATGCACCTTTCTACTTCTTGGATGGTAGCACCACCTCCAATTGGGTGGCAAGACTTGTATATTTGGGTGTCATCAGCGTACATCTGGTGAGACACTGGGTGATAATATATGACACTTGAAAGCGGATGAATGTATATAATGAAGGAAACAGGTGTTACGTGCTTAAGCTCGAATAAACAGTAACATAAAAAGAGTGAAAATAACAAGCTTGTAAAGCTTAATAAACTATTTATTGAGTACAAATATTTTTTACCGAAAAGAAAAATAAACTTACGGTTTTAAGAATCATTTCCAAAATTAATCCAAAAATAATTCAGAATATTATCCACTATAGAAATTGCAAATGTCCTGGTAATAAAATGTCTAAATAATTCTAAGTTCGAATTCCAGCGAAGTGTCCAATATGGAAGACGATGTCACTTGATGAAGTCAGTTCTTGTTAATAAAATTTCTATGAGCACAATTCTTTTCCAGATAAATAACAAAATAATTCCTCTTGATCCAAACGAATTGACATAATTTCCATTACAAGTTAATTTATAATAACTCAAAAGACACAATTTAATATTCTAAAAGCCCAACTTCTACTGAATTGCTCGCTCCAAAACATAATTTATATAGCTGTTTTTATACAAAGAAGGAGTCACATGATCTTCTAGAAACTCTTGGAAATAATTTACGTTCAAAAACTCACGTACACACCTTATGACCCAACAAAAATTAGAAACAAGTTTATATAAAGCTCCATTTTGTCCTTGGAACCAAGCAATCATTTTAAAAGCTTGTTTACAACTCTGAAACCAGGTCAGAAATGAGGTCAACACCTGGTGTTTACTCTGTAAAGTACAGGTCACTCACCCCACCCCCTTGAATGAACGAATCTTAAAATTTAAAATGCCAAATTTAAATCTAACAAACAAACAAAAATAAAAATAAATATAAATGACTTATATCAAATATACGTAACAACAGGGATACTCAAAGGATAAAGCGATTATAAGAACATCCCAATAAATCAATATGTACTTTTTGTCCCTATTGTAATAATAATTCCTAGCAATTATTATTTAAAACATGAACTTTTGTCGAATAATGAAAATAAATGCTAAATCATGAATACATTTTATGTGGTCAATTTCAAATACTCACTCTTTTGCTTTTGTCTTAGCTTTACCTGTCATGAAGTATAAACAGAATGTCCTGATTTATGTCTTCCCCAACAATTACTGTACGACGGTGATTTGATTCCAAATCCAGAACTTCAATTCGTATCATGTTAACGTTAGCCTCGTTTGGATTATAGACCTGGCTTAACGTAAAATAAAGTCGTCTCTGGACTGAGTCAACTGCTAGGGCTAAACAATAATAATAATGATAATAATAATAATAATAATAATAATAATAATAATAATAATAATAATAATAATATGAACAAGGTGACTGGTGCAGATATTGAAAATTTAAACAGTGTTCCGAGTGCAACAGCTCAAGATGTTCATATAAAAGAAATTCCAGCAATGTATAACAGGTACGTATCATTTGAAATATATACCCCTTCTTAAGTCAAGATGTCGTTTGTCATATAAAAAATGCTAATTCAGCTTTCTTCACAGATAATATGTTGATCTCATATTAAAACATCACCACGTTGCGTCTATTCATTTACGAAAGAAAAGGAGAATAAAAACCGGTATTTTGCTTGCAGAGTTGATATAATCTTTGGATGCGCTTATCACCAACACGAACGTTTAGAATGACGTTACATTGCAACGTTGGCGGTGAAGGACTATTACTGAAGCTAAACGAGCACTTGTTATTCTAATAGGTAAAATGGGTTCAGTCTCAATAACAGAAAGGAATACATTTCATTTTTAATGCGAGAATGGAAATAATTACCGTAAAAAGGTATATATTCACTAGATATTAGCCTCACAGTATTAGCGGTATGGCGACAAATGGTACGTGGAACAAAATTGGTACCTAATTGCAATAGGTAAACAGAGTATTAATCTCTTTAAATTAGACGATTCTTTTTATAGTTTTATCTTTTATTTTCATAGACAAGAATTAAAAACTGAAAAGGAGTAAGTATTTCAACAGAGCAATACCTGTTTTAGAGGCGTACGAAGAGTAAATGGCGCCTGGAGCGACGATGATGACCCAAATGGGTTTTGACACCAAAACACCTTTTATGACCGTGGTTTTGGTGCCCCAAGACCTGCCAAGCCCTGTTCAAACGCCCCGTCGGCTCCCCTCCCCCATTAGTACGCTAATGACTTGATTTGAAACATTTCATTTTTAAAAAAATATTCATATTGAGCTAGTTCTCACAAAATCCTTTAAAATGTACAACATTTATAGGGATATTAATTTCCTCTAATAAAATAGATGCATACTTTCAAACAAACGTTATCTGAACTACAGTATACAAGCATATCTGAGCATGACTATGATGACATCAAAATATAACCTCAGATTAATTGCTATTGTTCATGCAACACACATCCCAATAAATTATCTATTATGCAAGTTGAAAACCACTAACCTCTATAAATTTTGAAATTATACCTTAAGGGCTATTCTTTAACTTCTGTAGGGGTGTGGAAATCAATCATATTCATCTTCGTTGAAGTTTACAAAGTATATATTTTGTCCGACTATTAAGACAAAAAGGAGCTGACAATAATAATATATCTGCCTATAATATTGTAAACAAAATAATATTTCAAGAATATTATCGTGCTGTCATTGATGCGGTATATCTCTGTCAATGCTCTTAAGAATGTTAAAACTTTAATTTTCGGATAAAATGTATTTTGGTGTGTGACACGTTTGAAAATAAAACTATGTGCTACATTCGGCAATTATTATTTTCAGCAAATGCACTAGACATATTGATTCATCCTTCACACGTACGTCTCTTGAAGACAGATTTGAGATTGCGTTTGTAAATATATGTACATTTTTTAATAATACCATTTGTATATATTTTTTCTTACTAATATCACACATTGTTTGATTTCTAATATGCCTTAATCACTGCACATTTACAAAACTATAAAAATGATACAAATATTTTCTATATTATAAATAATTGCATGCTACATACCTTTAATCGTGGTTCTATGTCCGTCCTGTAAAGAAAACACCTCCTTCAAACCTGTGCCATCGATTTTGATTTTGAATATTGTCTGGATAAATTCGTCATAAAAATACACCATCTGTTGTGGGATTAGAGAGAAAAGACGTAAAAAATCAACCAAACGAACTTATTCGTCTTTAATATAAAATGGTGTGGAGTCTCTGTGGAGTCTTTGTTTAATGAATTAAATTTGTAAATACTATGGTCTTTTTATTTCAAATATTTCGGGTTCCTGATTTTTTAATTTCGGTGAAACAAGAAAGTTAATATTCCTAATATTCCATTTTGTCGTCTCCGGCTTATCCACTATGTAATGTTGTACAATTTAAGATAAATGGTTGAAACCTGGTATACATACATCATATTAATGGTAAGAAATTGTGATGAGTACACAATTGGGATTCTATATAGACCTTCAAGATGCATGACTAACAGTTTCAGTTTGTCTGTACTTTTTTGCTTTTGAATATTTTAAGTTTTTCTGAGATTTGTTCCCTGCTTGTGTTAATTTAAAATGTTTGTTAAATTCGATTTACAGGTGTTATCGCATATAATGTTTAACTTGGTACATTAACATATATATACACACACACACACACATATATATATATATATATATATATATATATATATATATATATATATATATATATATATATATATATATATATATATATATATATATATATTAATCGTATCATCATGATCATGGTCACAAATTAGTCACCATTTTTTGTTCATTTTTACGTAACAATTTGAAAGTCCTTTGCAATGATACCTAAACACTTGGTTCACAGATATATTATCTTTAGTAAATCTTTTGAGCACAAAATTCCGAATTCTATTGTCAATGTTAACATCAAAAGCTGATATTACTCATAGTAATCTCTCCTAAAGAAGTATATTAAACAAGAGGTCTAAGTGGACCTGATATAGCTCCCCTGGATAACAATATTTCTTAGATGAACATTTAAGGAACCCGAGTGGCCGAGTAGTCTAAAGCACTCTCCGTTGTGGATCACTGCCATCTCACCTCTGTCTGCATGGGTTCGAGTCTCAGATTCGGCCAATGCGGGTATGTGAGAAAGCGTGGCAGTAGCTTCTTGTAGGTCGGGGGTTCTTCCTATGGGTTTTCATGGGTTCTTCCTCCACCAATATTACTGGCCGCCATGTATAGCCCATCGTGTGCTAAAGAAATGATGACCATTTCTCTATTCTGGCGTATGTGACATCGCAGGAAACACACTGTAAAAGCTATCTTCAGACACGCACACCATGCCAAATAAATATGCGTACATCTCTCTTAGATCTAGTCCGAGATCTGGATGTTATTTTTTTTAAAAATGAATACAAAAAGACTTTAGATACCTTACAGCCGAGTCAATCAGATGAAAGATCACCTAATTAATTTGTACAGCAAGATTTACGTACCTGCGAAAATTAGCAACTCACCTGCAAAAACGAAGACAACGCTGGTGATGGAATATACGAATCGGCAAAAACACTAACACGCATTTTTTTAGGAAAGAATTGTACTTTTAAAAGTATTTCAAAGAGACATATTTACTTCAGTAAGTCATAAAAATTAGGTATTCAAAGTAATCAGGCCACGCGTTGAGAAAAGAAACTACATTAAAATTTGATAGTGTACTAAAATCCAATACGAAGCCCTGATGTAGGTGTAACTAGGAAGCTTGTTTGACTGAGATACCAGATGCAATGTTGTTGACATTGGCACATTCGTGCTTGTAATTTTCCAAGACCAAACTGAACATCTACAAACGTCTAAAAAGGATGTTAAAGACGTTATTTAAAAGCCGGGAAGAACCTGGTTGCAATCACCGAGAACTAGGGAATCAAAGTATGTTGACTATAAACAAACGTTTGATAACAATGTTGATTGGCAACGAAGCAATACGTTGATGTAATGTTCGCCATGCTGCTCTCACCACAACGTGTAATAGCTTTACGTAGTCACATTTAAGGAATCAACCACAGAAGGATATGAAACCAATGAATTATTAACCTTAGCAAACGCTCGCCTTTGTTCCATCGGCTTAAAATGTTGTGTTTTTATATAAAAAATAAACGCAAGCCTCACTTCTTAAAGTTAAGAGATTCCTAATCATACTTGTTTATGTCGACTGATATTTAAAAAAGACACACTTGTATGTGTCATAAATCCTGGGAAAATATGATGACTATTATTTCTGACACCAATAAATGACGTAATCAATATAGTTCTAAGTAAATATGGCATTAAAACCCAAGAATACAGAATCGCCAAAGACTTAAATATTTCAAAGGTAGATATTTGCTATGATTGTATGGGCGGAAGATGTACAAGTAAGAAAAGAGTCATTGATAAGAAGAGTGAAGCAATTATACTTTAATAATCACATTATTAATACAAGATTTATGATATACCTACAAAGTTAGAGACGCAAGAAAATAATCAAAGCAGAACAATAGCTAAGAGATGAAATAGCTAAGAAAGCCATTTTACTTGCAAAATACAAATGCGTGTGTGGATGTAGATGAGAATTATTGCTGCGACCACTTGGTATAACTGGAATTATGAGCACAGTAACAATCATGCGCACACTAATCGGATTTGTTTAGAGATGTGTCAATAGCAACTGGTGTTGCAAGCGGCGCTGGTAAAATAATCACGCATCGGCTACATGCACGATTATGTGTCTATTAGGATGTCTATCGGCGGCATAAAGCAGTAAAAATACACTTACTCAGCTGTATTTGATGGCTATTGAATATTCGAAATTGTGCTGGTTGAAGTGAAACCAAAAAGGGCTGTGAGCACAAAAAGCAACTAGGATGGTAGCAATACGAAAGATGTAGCTGATTTACAGGAGGTAAAATTCAAATTAATAGCTACATGTCTGCCAAAGAAGGCAGGACAGTTAAACATTGCATCGTAATTATTACAATTACTATTTACCAAAGAAGAATGGACGAAACTAATCGAAACTGAAAGGAAAATTAGTTTGGCGTCATGATTTATGCAACCTTTTCTATTTTGTCGTAGGCAATTCCTCTTGGCTTCATTTCTTTGGCTACCAGGAAATTGTCTGGGCTGGGATACCGTGGATACAGATCAGCAATACCAATATACCCCGCGGATTCATCGCTGTATAATAAGAATGGTTCGGATACTGAAAGAAGACCGTGGAGATTATTACACACAAAACCCAAAAGAAAAATACTGGACAAAAGTTACACGGATCAAGTGTTTTCTTTCATCAGGGATGAAGATCCTCGACAAATAAAACTTACGGTTTATCGAAACATAAAAAATAAAATTCGCCTTTCTGGTCAAACATTGGTAATATTTTTGCCAGCCATAATGAAGACACGTCAAAAAATACGCATGCTACCTAATTTACTACAATAAGAATAATTTAAATCCCAGCTTTATGAATAGTAAATATGTTATGTAGGCAAAGAGTTTGAATTTAACATTTTCAGCGTCGTAACCTGCAATCATCTCGGTAGTTGTCATGTTTGTATCACAAGATTCGTTGCGGACGTCACTGTAGTTGTCATGTTTATATCACAAGAGTGATTTGCTGCAAACATCTATGTAGTTGTCATGTTTATGTCACAAGATTTGTTTCAATCATTGTAAATTTCATGTTTATGTCACAAGATTCGTTGTAATCATCACTGTGGTTGTCATGTTCATGTCGCATGATTCGTTTCCATCATCAATGTAAATGTCATTTTCATGTTACAAGATTCGTTTCAATCATCATGGTAATTGTCACGTTTATATCACAAGATTCGTTGTAATAATCACAGTAACTATCATTTTCATGTCACAAGATTCTATACTTTTATCACTGTAGTTGGCATTTTGTTTAATACCTTATGTATTTTTGAACAAGGGGAATAAGAACATGACATATCCAGATTTGGGGTCACATGCGGTCACATTCTGCGTACACAGATCAGAGTCAGCGTTGTTCGCTCGAAATCATAACTACAACGAACATGAGAGACCCTGACATGCTTACACATTATGCAACAACAGATTTAGGTCTACGTGGTGCACGTGGATGTAGGTTATAGACGTTATTTACCATCTTCACCGCTCCGGTGGCCTATGTGATTTATAGCGATCGCCTCGAAAACCAGGCCGAGTCTTACTAAATATTTATACAAATGGTATTGCAGCTGCCTCGTTTACCGAGAGTAGACGGGTCGGCTTGGTGCTAAGATAATGTAACTGGGTGTGATGTAATGTTAAATGTCTGCGGCACGATGCCCCAGTGCTAGTCATCACTATAAACTACCGCACTACAGACGTTGTAGGGATATGGCTGGAAAATTGTTAAAGCTATGTTAAAAATCCAAATCTCTCTCTCTCTCTCTCTCTCTCTCTCTCTCTCTCTCTCTCTCTCTCTCTCTATATATATATATATATATATATATATATATATATGGAAACCAAATAACAATGCAAAAATCTTTGAAAATCTATAACTTTGAATAAAGCCAGAATCACATAAATTTGACATTTTTCTCAACTTAGGTTCCTTCACGCCAAATATAGATGTCAATAATTTCATTATATGTATTACGTTGGTTTACTTTATCATACCCTTAAAGTTAGATTAGTCTAGCTTTGTTTCAATATAAAGTTTGCATCAGCCACATGTGTAGTGATCAATGAGAAAAGTAAATTCTGGTTTGGAGTTTTATATCACAGACATACAATGAACTTATTAAGTGCTGATACACCTTGCCAAAGCACACATATAACCCAGGATGGACACAAAGTAGGATTCAAACACGCACGCTTTCGATCGTGTGTGTGTCCAACCACTGAGTCACGAAAAGTAAAAACAAGCGAAGACCAACACCTATACTATAAACCGTTTCATTGATGTGTGGCGAAGAGACATCTGATACGCCCATGTTCCTCTTTACACATAATGTTTGGGAGAGTCCTAACATCGACACGTTAAATGTTACAATCCATCACTCGCTACTGGGTGTTACATTTTATATTTGTTAATGTATGTCCCACTGTTTTGACATTGTTCCTTTAAAGAAAATGTCATAGGACACTCAAATGGTTTAAATTTGTATTAGGAACGAATTAAGTTTTGTTTTCTGAAAGAGAAGTAAATTACGTGATACCTGTTGAGCAATTCCTCTCTGACACTAAAACCAGTCCTCCGAAAGAGGGACACGAACATCGAGCATAGCTTTTGTTCGTAGGCATACATACATGAGAGCAGCCCATGCTCTTACAAACACCATCTGCAAAATTCAAATTTGTTTTTTGTGTGTGTAGCATTTAGCTAACAAAACTTCAATTTATCTTAACACAACATCAAATGGTAATAAGTATTTAAATGCATTAGCTCTGGAGATTAGAAAAACGAGTAACAATAGAGATTCAGGAGCTTGTTAATTTTGCAAAATGATCCCTAATTGTATAATATCAAACGACTAAATAATTACTGCACATACATACGTATGTATACATACATACATACATACATACATACATACATACATACATACATACATACATACATACATGGAATGAAAAATCAAAAAGTACTCAGACATTTGTTTAAAGGTTACGACGTGTATTTTCTCTATAGATGAATTTGAAATTAATGACGCCTTACTCTTATTAATTGTATCGAGTATGGCGGACACCGCAAAACTATTAATAGGTATGGGTATAGAAGTTAAGAACATATGCATACGGGAGATTTAATGGCGTAATGTTTTACGTACCTTGTTGATATTGTTGATATGTTGGTCTGATGGCGAAGCTGACCGAACTTAGCCCATCAGTCATCTCCGTCGTAAGGTTTTGAATCCGGCATTGAAATAGAGTTGAACAATTACTGAAACTAGGTGTCGAGTTCACATTCTTCCAGTACAACCTTTGTTATCACATAACAAATAATTCTTAGAACATAAAAATAAACTGTACAATGTTTGAGAGTATGTGACAGTAGTGTCATACATGAAATATAAAGAGAATAATTCCAGATATTAGCTTACATCAGTTTCCTTGCCAGGAAATTAGAATTACCTATACTTGCACAGTTCCTCTGTCTGTCCGACAGACTTCCATTCTAATACATCTTAAGCCAGATCAAATTTGAACTTATACACCTTGCATAGGCTCAGTGACCTAATTAAGTTCCGGTGATTATGACTCCATTTTGAAGGTCACACAATGATTTCTCCAATATGGTTTGACCAAACTGAACTAAATAATTTGATTTCCATATGGCGGCCTAAATGAATATGTAGATGCGTTTCTAAAGATCCAAGAACTTCTGTTAACCGTGACCTTATTCTCAGGCACATTAAAATGTTAGAAGTCCCTTTGTTTTTTTCGAGCATTCTAGCATAATATATTATTTTATTTTAATCTCCATATAATCTCGGTTAAAGACAAATGAAAGTTTTTTCCTCTGTAGACATTTTCATTTTAACTAGCACATCTTTGCTTGATTATACTATCCAAAATGTCATAATTTGTTACTACAAGCAGTTTTAGAGATAATCCACACACATATCAATACTCATCTGCATTAAATATCAACTAGTGACCTTGGAAATTTGTATAAGGTCACAAAATTAATTTTGATCCAATGACATTGACTCATAAAGACTTTGCCTTAAAGGGACAGGGTCATTTCTGAACATAATTTATATCGCTTAAGTTCTTGAAACACACACACACACACACACACACACATGCATGCATACATATATACATACATACATGCATACATACATACACACACATACACACACAAATACACGCTCATACACCATACACACTCATATATATATATATATATATATATATATATATATATATCTGAACAAACTAACATATAATGTAAGTACTTACAACAGGTTTGAATCACTGTCTTGTTGAATTTCTATATCTACTTTAACAAGAATTTGATGTGATTCGTCAAAATTGTTTGCCATTTTCCGATCGCTCCCATCAGTCTTACTGCTAAATAGTTTATTAGTTGACCCTTCTTCACACCAATAAAGCAATCTAAAAATATATACATAAACATATTCTCAGTATTAGATGCCTTTTCCAGTGTTATATATTACAAAAATTATATACAAATGCATATTGAGTAAATAGTGTGTGTGTGTGTGTGTGTGTGTGTGTGTGTGTGTGTGTGTGTATTATTTCGTTTGCACTGTGAATATAGTAAAGAAAACAGATTAATGATGGTAAAGATACTTATCCATGGACAGAGTCATTAATTAAAATCGTTCAGTATTCTTTATAATTGTATTATTATTTTTATTGATGTCGTTTCTCCTTCTGCTGTTGTTGTCCTTGCATGGGAAGTTTGTAAATATTGTTTTAGTCGGATCAAAACATTATGGACAAAAGACATAGACGGTTTATACAAGTACACGTTCAAGATTGATTTACTTACGCATGAATGGAATCGACAGCTAGAACTACTATACGATTGAGATGGTTACTGTGTATGATTCTTCCGTTTTTGCCATCATAATCAGCTCTCTCTATTGTTTCCTTACGACAGTCTGACCAGTATAATATCTTATTTCTCTCATCCACAGCCATGCTTGTGACACATTTCAAATCTGGAAAATGTGATTGTATAAAAAAATAAACCTAAAAGCGTAATTATTTTAGTCCCCATTTTCATGAAGCGATGGCTAGGCATTCTATGTGTAATACGTAAGAAAAGAAATATTTACTTGCGGATTAATCTCTAAACTTGTTTGAATTTAGATGAGAGTTTTGGACACAAAGAATAAAAATACACGGGTTAGGACATTACAAACCTACTTGTTGCAAAGTTACATTTTGGTAATAAAAAAAGTTGTTTTCTTTCCTGCTAGAAGATAACAAAAACGTTAAAATTGAATTATGTTTAAGAACAAGTATCCAACTATGCGTATGTGTTGCTCTCAAAAGAAGTTTTGAACAGATGAATATAGTGTCACCTTTTTCTACAGTGTTTAGTCCTCAACACTTATAAGTACACGACAAATTAAATTAAATCCATCACATTTGTATTGTAACGTCGATTTTAGTCAAAAGCAATTGTTTACACTTTAATGAAGTTAAAACAGAAGCAAGTGACATTGCAGAAAGATGGACTGAGTATTGTAAAGAACTCTACCATCCGTCCACAGGAGACCCAAAGATGCTTGACGTATCAAATTCCGCAAATGCTGGTAATTTCCCCATTCTCAAAAAGAGGTGAAGTTAACAATAAGAGACGCTGAAGAATGGGAAGGCAGCTGGAGTAGACAACATCGCAGCTGAACTTATCAAGAATGGTGGGGAATCAGTGATAGAGCTACTAACGAAAATCTGCAACTAGATCTGGCAGACAGGCGAATGGCCGAGACAGTGGACCCAGTCACTGATTATAACACTGACCAAAAAGGCTATCTCCAGCTGTGCCAAAATTACAAAACTATCAGTTTGATCAGCCATGCTGGTAAGGTGATGCTGAAAATCATCTTGAACAGACTGAAAACACAAGCAGAATAAATAATCCCTGAAGAACAGGCAGGGTTCCGGAGTGGAAGAAGAACATAACAAATGTTCAATCTTAAGGTTCTGTAAGAATAGTACTCGCAACACCCACAGTGTGGCATGAGGCATTTTGTGCCACAATGAAGAATTAAAACATAGATCAAACATTGACCAATACCATCATGCAGCTGTTTATCAAGGTTACCAGTGCAGTAATTTTTCAACGTTCTGTGGGGGACTGGTTCAAGACAACAGTTGGAGTACGTCACGGGTGTCTCCTGTCAGTCTCGCTTTTAAAAACATCTACTTAGAGCCCATCATGAGCGAAGCCCTGGAAAACCACTGTGGGACTGTCAACATTGGATGGCGTAACATCACCAACCTACGCTTTGCAGTCGACATTCATGGACTGATAGGCAGTGAAGATGAGCTTACCACCTTAGTGAAGAACATGGATAAAACATCTACCAGATTTGACATGCAGATAAGTGCCTAGAAGACAAAGCTGATAACAAATAGTGGCAAACAAATCTCAACCAAGATTAAAGTCCGGATACATGACATAGAAATAGTGGGCCAGTTCCAATATCTTGGTTCCATAAGCAACGAGGAGGGTTCAAGAGCGGACATGTTGTCACGAGCAGCACACACAACGGCAACTATGTCAAAGTTAAGACTCATCTGGAGAGACAAGAATATCTGTCTGAAAACTAAAATGTAACTATTGAGAGCACTAGTCATCTCATTCATTTTGTATTCATGTGAGGCCTGGACCCTGACAGCAGAATTACAACGAAGAATTCAGGCACCTGACATGAGATGCTACAGAACCGTTCTTAGCATCTCTTACATTGACCACATCAATAGTGAAAAAGTGCGTTACACCATCAGACACAAAGTAGGCCATTACGAAAACCTCCACACCACTGTCAAAAAGAGAAAGCTGAAATGATTTGGCCATGTCATTAGAGTCAACAGTCTATCCACAACAGTGCTGCATGGCAGCGTCCAGAGTGGCAGAAGTAGAGGTAGACAGAGAAAAAGTGGAGTGACATCACACAATGTACTAGGAAAGATTTTGTGGAGACACAGGCATTGGCACCTGATCGAGACAAGTGGAGGAAACTGGTCAGATGTTCAGCAGCACAGTGTGTGAACGACCAACTATGTAAAGAGACTGATGATGATTAAGTTAAAACAAAGATTGTTTCTAAGTTGCAAAACAAAAGAGTGAATTCATGAGCAAAAGTTACATGCTTTACAATGCAAGTTCTATATGGTGTGACGAGTGTTGCTTACGTCTTACACCAATAAGCTTCAACATTAAGTAATGTGGTACTAAGACAAAAATAATGACGCCATCTACTTCATCCAGTAATTAGAATACTGTTAATTTGTATTGTCGTTCCATCGACAACAATAAAAATTACAATATTCCAAGTATACTGTTTTCACTCATCACCCACCTTATTTGCAAATATCGTCGCCGGACAATTAAATAGAAAATGTGACTTAAAGGCTGGGTTATTCCAAATTTACTAAATGTATCCTCTAGCACTTAATTTAGTTTATCATCAGGAAAATACAGCAGGAGTGGACTGGAGATGCATTAGTAAATAGCAGAATAGAATAAGATGAGAAATAGGAAATAAAGCAAGAAAAGAAAATGCTGGAAATGGATAGAAAATATTTTGTTCTTAATGGTTTAGGTGATTTCTGAATATGTGCAACAATTAAAAGAATAGGCTTTTCAACTGAGTTCAGTGATATAGTTAACTATGTTATTGCATAAATATTAATAGACAAAGGAATTCTGAGATAATAATAATAATAATAATAATAATAATAATAATAATTATATTGTATAGCTGCACATTATTATCTGAGAGTGACGTCTCTGTCAACAGTGTGATATAATTTTTGGGGGGCAAAATCAGTTAAACTGGGTGGTAGTGATGACGTATGAAAAATTACAAAGTACGGGTGTTAGGTTATTTAAATTTATTTAAAGAATTTGGGCCTCTTTTTAAATACAAAAATCGTTCCTTAGTAACTTTATCTGTAAGCAAATGTTTATTGTAACGAGAAACAACTTAAATTTGAATCAAATTCAACATAATATAATAGCTGCAACATGCATTCCAAATTATGGCTGTATATAAATCAGATACAAATGCCAACAAAACGCCAAACAAAGCTAGAAGATGACGAATGACATCATTGACTAAGAAACTACCCGTTAAGAGTTTCGTAAAAAGTCAGTTTATTACACTCCCATTGACACGCTTATATCGACTTTCTAGATAATCCAAGCAAATATTTCGAGATAAATGCTTTGCTTTGTTTGAAACTGCAGGAACACTTATCCCTCTCCCCTTCTGCTATATACCAAATTGCTATCAACCTAACGATGATGTTTATTCTTACTATTTATTTTCTATTTTAATATGTTTTTGTATATATAATTATATATGTTCACCTTTAGCTATTTTCAAAATGTTTGATCTTTTCATTCAATTTTGACTTCATACGTTTCACATTGCATATTTTGAATACATATTATTCAAAATCGAAACAACATAATCGAGATCTGGTTTAAACGCTTCTGTTTCAGGCAGAAATTACAGAAATTACAACATCTTATTATATCTTGCCATCTTTCTTTGTTCATGCTGAGTTAAATCTTTGAACCAATTATTCTTGGTCGACAACTTTATAGCTTGATGATGTCGTCTTGAAACCTTCATTTATATTTATAATTCAATAGCTGATTCATTGGTATCAGCCAAAATGTCATCCATGCATTCTATCTTTTTTTCAGAGGCTTGTATTGCTTATAATAGGAAACCAGTTTCCTCTCATAGCTTTGTTTGTGCAACAGTTAGTTATATAGAATCTTTTCAAGATCTGTCCTATGTGTTAACTGTACGGTTGTATTCTTTCATTTCCTTCTACCCTTTGTAGCCATTTGTGTCAGTTATTGTGTCGACATCTTGGCAAAATAATGCTTTCCATTCAGTGTTTAAGTCAGATTTGATAGTGTGAATTATTGATATTAAAAAGTATTAACTAATTATGTGTGTTTATTGACTAATGATGTAGGTAGAGTAGTTTCAGATCACCAGATAGATAGATAGATAGATAGATAGATAGATAGATAGATAGATAGATAGATAGATAGATAGATAGATAGATATACATTCTTATAAGTGACAACATCTTCAAGAATTGTATTATTAGTTATTTCTTCGTAATCATCCTGATAACAACCAACCTCTATTTTAATGAATCAACACAACTTAGCTAATAAAACATTTTGTCGCTCATTGCAAAAACTGGCCTTGATCAGGGGTTCCACAAACAATCGGCTGACATTTATTTCCGATCTGTAACACCTCTGTTTATTTATTTATTTATTTATCAATTTATTTATTTATTTATTTATTTATTTATTTATTTATTTATTTATTTATTTATTTATTTAGTGTTAGTAGTAGTAGTAGTAGTAGTAGTAGTAGTAGTAGTGGTGGTAGCAGTAGTGTTTACCCTTAGTATTTATGATTTTCTGCAGGGTACCATCAAGATTCGATGTGTGTATGGCTTTGCTTAAATCTGTCTCTTCAAACCAGAATAGTTGTTCTTCCCTCCAATCCACTGCCAAACAAGGTATCCAGCTTGGCTCAAACGTCAAGGTGAAATAACTGATCTAGTGGAGATAAAAAAATAGAATAATTTATTTAATGATTGACAAAAGCGGAATTATCACTCAGTTACACTAATGATTACCTGTTTAAATTTAATTTAGTTATTATAAGCAACTTCATGTTAAGTATATTACATGTAAATGTACTAAGTGCAAGTGAGTTTGAATTAACACTTTTACATTACTTCAGTTTACTTTGTTTAAATGGAATTGGCATTGTGCAGACGCACTGTGAATTCCTGGTATATACGTCCAAGTGAAATAGTACGTGGAGTAATATGTTAATTTGAGGTACAAATTTCTAAGTAATGCCTAATGATTGGTGGATGTTCACGATAATAAAGTATGTATGGGAGAGTTGGTTTAATGGATCATCCATGATGGAATCTCTGATCAAATGAAAATTCAGCGCATAAATGTTTCAACGAAGAAATTAAGAAATTTTCCGTTTCCAGAGGACATACATATTGACGTCATGTGTCTCCATGGAAACTAGCATGTGACCAAACTGCATCATCTGCACACAAATTGTCAAAAAAGGACAAGTTCAACTGACCTCAACATACATGATCAGGCGGAAGAAAATTACAGTTATAGTGAAATGCTCATTCTAAACGGCACTACAAACTAATACAATCAGTAAATTTAACTAAATTATCATTTTTGTTAGTGACACATGTACCATGATTTTGTCAAGGTTATAGAAGCATTATAAAAATCCAGGATTTTCGTATTGAGTTAAATCTACAGGGTCACACTCCAGTCTCAGAACAAATGTTGCCAGCATATGTTTACTCGTTTAAAAAATGAAGGCTCAATTTTAAAAGTAGATAATTTTCGTGTAGGCTCTACCATTCTCTTCAGCAACGTATGATTACCATGAAGATGTATGTTGTGCTTCTTTTGAGCGAAAAAATTAGATTTGTTAAATATGTAAAGAAAATAATACATCATACATGTACATACTTTGCTGATAGGTACACCTGCATATCAATGATAATTTATGATACCGACAAAATACAAAATTTAATTAGAAAAGAGACATACCACAAGTTGTATAAGGGGTGGGGTGGGGTGTTCCTTTACACAACAAAACATGTTAATTCATAACGTATGCTATGAACTTTACAAATAAAAATGGTGTTAACTATTCATATAAAGGAAACTTTAAACTGAATTCATGGGCACTGCTAAACTTATGATCTATTTATACAAAATACCGCATCTGTAAAGTTTTTTTTCTTCATTTAATTTATATCTAAATTTGTTTTCCAATTTCATGCCATTAAATGCCATCTACATTGTTAAACTATACGATCAGAGAGTTCGATTTGATTCCTATTAATATACCCAGTAACACACATATTATAGAAATTTAAAAATAATCATAATCTGGAATAATGGCATGGATTACCTCTCTAATGACTGTATATTCCTCATTATCGTTCGTTTTCCGCATGATACATGTTCCATTTGTAAGAATTATTTCTGCAATGTAGTATTTTGAAATTAGACATACTGAAATGATTTCAATTTTTTTTCTTCAGTTAAGTACGCATCAAATTTCTTATAATCTAACGAAGACAATTTTTTCAGGATTTTTATTTTAAATGCAACTTATTAAACTAAACATTTTAAACGCAGACTTTTTATATCTTAATGTATCTTAGTAATTTGTAATAGTACCATACAATCAAAGAAATAAAATGTTCATTGGGACAACTGTGTTGCATGGCTTCAAGTTTAAAACTGCATTAATTTTCAATAGATGGGAATATCAATGTAAACAGAAACGTATCTCAAACCACAATATTTTCAATATGTATTTATAAGAAAGCAAGTTAAAAACAGTAGACCCTATCTCGTTCCAACCTTGTCCAATAAATCATTACCTAAAATTGAATTTTTTTGGTAATTTGGAAATTAAGTTCACTCATTGAAATTATTGCAGACAGACATTTACGCAAGACATATAAAATATTTCTACATATCAGTCGACATTTCTCGTAGCTACTTCCAAATTACGAAGCAACGACGAAAACCACTCTGGTAGTTTAAGGGGTTATATCGTACGCCTTGGATGCGGGAGGTCACGGATTCGAATCCTGGCCAAGTCATACCAAAAGCCATAAAAAGTGGTACCAGCAGCTACCGCGCTTAGTGCTCAGCATTAAAAAGTTAGTGTAAGGACTGGTCGGCCTGGTGTCAGGATAATATGACTGGGTCTGATGCCTCAGAGCTAGATATCACTATATACTACCACACTGCAGACTTCATAGTGATATGACTGAAACAGTGTAAAAGCGATGTTAAAATAATCCAACACACACACACACACACACACACACACGCACACACATGGCTACATTGGCGGGTATCGTGTCTTCGGTTAATATCGAGTATTGAATCAAACGCGATATATCACTCATGCTAAATATTTCGGTTCTGGGGGAATGTGACAGCTCGAGCATAAGTAGATGTGTCACGTGACTGTTACTTAAACCATGTACTTTAGCCGCGAAAATCTATATGTAAAAGGTTAACAATATTTTAAATTAACACTCAACTAGATTTAATTTCTGTAACGTGCAGTTAAACGAAAATATAAGAGGGCAGAATAACTAGACACTTTGTGGGTTTGACTTGGATGAAAATAGATGCAACAATTAATCTTTAGAGGAAACTGGAGAGACGGGCGGGGGGAGCTATTGTTTTCCAGGATGTTCTTTGATGTCATTTAATAATAACAATGACCCAAAGAGAAGTCAATATATATGCTATGCTTGTTCTTGAGTGAACGCAAAGGGTTTCAGGACCTAAATTGCGTTCGGGGTCCAGAGTGATCTAAAGCGCTCTCCGTTATGGATCACTGCCATCTCACCTCTGTCTTTATGAGATCCAGTCTAAGATTCGGACAATGTGGGTATATAAGAAAGCTTGCAAGTAGTTTCACGTGGGTCGGTAGTTCTTTTGTTTTTTCCACAGGTTCTTCATTTGCCATTAATACTGGCCGCCATGTATAGCCTATCGTTGTGCTGAAATATGGCGTTAAACCCGACAACATCAATTGTGTTCATTTGTGACTGTATTTAATAAACTCCATATGTAACTAATAGTCAGTGTGTTATGCTTAGTAAAAAAACTCTGATGAAAATTTACAAAATTGTAAAAACTTCCTAGAAATAAATGTAATCACTAATATATCTGATTTAATAACAACAGCAACATCAATAATAATAATAATAATAATAATAATAATAATAATAATAATAATAATAATAATAACAGCTATAATAAGAACAGCAATAATAATAAATATAATAAATATTTCATGTTAATATGTATCCTTTAGTGATAATGATATCTTCGTTATCATTTTTAAATTCATAATAATTATTGTAATAAAAATATAAGATTAGTGATAATTAGATTTAATACAACACAGACAACATTCATATTTCTGGCGAATACTTATTTACTTGCATCATATTTTGTATATACCTATTAGGATGGAGGTAATCCTTTCAACATTCTACTAAATACGATATTGCAGTTGTATCCATGTTACATTGTACACATTTATTCATTTAAAGTTTGATTGATTGATTAAGATTTTTAACGTAGTTTTTAACAATTTTTCAGTTATATGGCTACGATGTCTGTAGTGTGGCAGTTTACAGTGATGTCTAGCACTAGGGCATCATGCCCCGGACATGTACCATGATGTCCCACCCAGTCACAGTATCGTGACACCAGGCCGACCAGTCATAACACTAACCTTTTAATGCTGAGCTCCAAATGAGGTATTTGTTAGTACCATTTTTGTAAGTCTTTGGTATGACTGGGCCGGGGATCGAATCCAGATCCATTCTAAGAATGCAGTGAATGAACATCATTTTCCAGTTTATGATCGAATTTCATAGATACATTTTTTAATATTCGTAGAAACATAACGTTTGCTTTTGCTTGTGGATGTGGATGAGACACGGGAATAGTACAGTACGCTGGGGATGGAATCATCATTATCATTTATTTATCCCGACCCGTTTTATTTATTAACTTAACAAGAAAATAAAAGAATTTTGGTTAAATTTAGTTACGCGAAATCCGGAAATAATAAATAAAATGTGCAAAACAGTCTAATATTTCGTCATTACCGAACTGAATAAATTTTGTTATCTCAATTTACAAATATTTAAACTTTAAATTGATTGAATTATTGTCAAATAAATTGTATTATAATACAAATGTAATTTCTTACCCCCTTTTGAAAGTCAATTTCATTGCATTTTCATTAACTTAAAAGTTATCAATTTATTATTTTGTTCATTTCAACTGTCTTGCATTTTCACTATTCAGTGTCACCTCTCCCAACCTTTGCTAATGCATGGTGTACTATAGTGAAAATCATTCGTTTATCTGCGTCCCATTATTCAAAACATTTTTGGTCGAGTATCCATTAAAGAAAATCGATTTGATCCTACGCATTTAAAAAAAAAGAATACAATAAATATACACACCGCCTATGACCGCTCCGGTTGCCCAGTGGTTAGAGCGTCCGCCTCGGATGATCTACGTCGTGGGTTCGATCCCTGTCCGAGTCATGCCAATGACTTACAAAAATTGTACTAACAGCTACCTCGCTTGGCTCTCAGCATTAAGAGGTTAGTGCTAGGACTGGTCAGCCTGTTGTCAGGATAATGTGAATGTGTGGGACATCATGCTACATGCACAGCATGATGCTCTAGTGCTAGACATCACTAAAAACAGTGTAGCGATAGGACTGAAAAATTGTTAAACTACGTTAAAAATCCAAATCTATCTATCTATCTATCTATCTATCTATCTATCTATCTATCTATCTATCCCCGTACATTACAAACAAGCACAGTTATCAGACTGTTTAAGAAAAGATGTTTCTAGTTTAAGAATCACTTAATCAGAATACAGCAGTCGACTCACTGGAAACATACGATCAGTTTTTCTTGCTATTTTTTTAAAACTATTCTGCTGTCAAAAACCCACTGACATGTACATGTAGTAACAATTGGCTACATATTCAGACAAATGGTGTGTCGTTGAATGTAGCTATGAGGCAATATTGGGAATAAGGAGTACATGTATTCCAAAGAACGCTTCGCTCAACAGCCCCATGTATTTATGAAGCTGTGGTGAAACTACATTGTCTGATGGTTGGCTGAGTGCGGTAATCACAGTGATGAACAAATGGTTAGAACAACATGGCGTCTTCTTGCCGTCAGGTATATACGAGTTCGATTCATGTTCGATTATGGCAGAATGTATTGACTATATTTACCTGCCAACAACTGCGATTCTGGCATATTCATTACTTAAGTAAAATATGTTCACATACTGACAAAAATTACATATTACAAGGGGAAATAGTGTTTGTGATATTTAAACCCAAAGCACTTGTAAATAATAATGGTTTAACCTAAGATATACGTGTTTTCCCATCTTCATCGAACTTTATTGGCAATCCTATTTCAATAGTTAGCGGGAGGGGGTAGTTTAATAAACCGGGCAAAATTTAATGCGTTGACTTAACTGTCAAGCAAGGATGTCCCTATCGTACTGTTCATAAATGTTCAATAACTGTGAAAAAAATGTAATCATAGCGATTATATTAACTGGAATCATCTAAAACTGGAAGGAAGAAAAAGCAGAATTTAGGAGTGCTGCTAAATTTAAAGAATGGCATTAAGTGAAGTTTGAACTTATTAATGTATGCTTGACAGTGCATTTCTTCAAAGATTTGAAAACTAGTAGCCTAATTCAATAGTTACAATTATGGAAAAAAATATGTTTTAACTTGAGAAATATTCCTTTATATTCTGTTTTATATCCGTCTTGAAGATTATCCCACTATATGCTGTTATGCATTCGTCTTGCAGATTATCGACGTTAGTATGGAGCATTTTGTTCGACACCTACTTCCCTGATCTATTCAAATTAAGGATTGTCTGCTGCTAAATTGAAGTGTCGCAAAGTCCGCACAGTGCGAATTAGACGTGTGTAGATTGCAATATCCGACTCATCCAGGATATATTTTGAAATAAGTGTCTGTATATAGCTGTATCGTACAAACAACTAATTGTAACATCTATCTAATAAATACTTATGCACGAATTGTAACATTTTCTTGTGACAATGCACGCTGTGGGCAGTGGGCAGATGTTCACATTTGCACGGGATATAGACGACCCCGCCCTCCACGAGTCCCCTGCTGTCTTGCAGGTTAGGTTTTGGATAACCAAAGGCTAGGGTGCTGACACAGCATCTGGTTGGGCGTATGAACTTTCTCAATAAGGTCACCGCCCAGGGCGGTGGAGTCCCATGAAGGACTCAACGGCCATGTGTCCAGGACCAAGGCGAGCCACTAGTTATGTGGAGTTCGGCTGTGGTCAACAGCCTGGAGAGGGATGGGCTCCGCCAGGTTCATTGCCCAAGACACACCACATGCAATGACAACTTTACCTTCACCGATACCGGATCGGTCGTCGCCCGGAACAAGGACCGCGCCTTTTGTCTTGCACCAGGGCAGAGGTGTTAAGTATGCTACTGGTTCACGATCACCACCAAAACTCCGAATCAGAAACAACATCAGCATTGGTACATGGAACATCAGAACATTAGGAACACCTGGAAAGGTAGAGGAACTAATACACGAGATGAACAGATATCATTGGACCATCCTGGGACTGTGCGAAGTACGATGGAAGAACCTTGGGGAAACATCAACACAGGATGGCCATAAACTATACTACTCTGGCAGAGAAGATAAACATGAACATGGTGTCGGATTTCTCGTCCATAAAAACATTGTGAACACTGTCATGAGTTGTCGGCCAGTCTCCAGCAGGCTTATCATCATACGCTTGAGGGCAACACCACTCAATATCACCATTGTGCAAGCTTACGCTCCAACTACAGACCATGATCATGTAGAATTAGAGGATTTCTACGACCAACTGCAAGAAGTCCTGGACCAGACCCCAAAGAAAGACATTCTTGTGGTACAAGGAGACTGGAATGCCAAAATAGGAGAGGATGCCGTTGATAACTGGAAAGGCACATGTGGACGCTACTGCAATGCAGAGACCAACGACAGAGCCTTAAGGTTCATGGAATTTGCCAGCTTCAATGATCTGAAGCTGATGAACACGTTTGGTCCACACAAAGCATCCAGAAGGTGGACCTGGCATAGCCTGAATGGAGAACACCATAATCAGATTGATTATATCATGGTGAAGAGACGTTTCCACACCAGCGTAAACATTGCCAAGGCAAGAAGTTTCCCAGGAGCAGACATTGGAAGTGACCATGACTTAGTGATGATGACCCTCCGACTGCGTCTAAAGAACCTCCACAAAGAGGGCCCCACAAGAATCAAGTTCAACCTTGACAAGCTAAAAGACACAGAGGTCTTGGAAGCCTTCCAGGCAAAGATAGGAGGGAAACTTGCACCACAGTTACTTCTTAGTGCAGAAAACACAGCTATTGACACAATGATCGACACATTAACATAGCAGTGACCCAAACAGCCAGTGAGATCCTTGGCAAACATCGACAAATAAAGAAACCTTGGGTTACAACTGACATACTTGATCTGTGTGACAAGCGTCTAGAGCTAAAGAAGAAGAAGTCAGAAGGAGAAGGAGCAAAACAATACAGGGAAATCAACCAGGTTATCAAGAAAAGCATGAGACAGGCAAGGGAGAGATGGATTGAAGACCAATGTAAAGATATTGAAAACAATCTAAAGGAAAATAATAGCAAAAAAGCATACCAACTGGTGAAAGACCTGACCAGTGTAAAACAAGGACGCTCCTCCATCATTCAAGATAAGGGAGGGAAATGTCTTACAGAAGAACAAGATATTCTTAAGAGATGTACAGAATACTGCTCAGACCTGTACAACCACAGACCTACAGGGGACTCAGACATACTCAACACCCCATCAGTGACCAACACTGACAACTACCCCATCCTCCGATAAGAAGTAGAGGCTGCAGTGAAAGCATTGAAAAAAGGGAAGGCAGCAGGAGTAGACAACATTCCTGCAGAACTAGTCCAAGAAGGGGGTGAAGCCATGACAAGCTCCCTACTATCCATCTGCAACAAGATCTGGCAGACAGGGGAATGGCCAACACCATGGACTCAGTCACTCATAGTAACTCTCCAGAAAAAAGGCAATTAGCAACAATGTTAGAACTATCGTACGATCAGTCTTAAATGCCACCCAAGCAAAGTCATGCTAAAAATCATATTAAACAGACTGAAGCCGCAGGCAGAGGAAATCATTGCTGAAGAACAGGCAGGCTTCAGACCAGGGCGAAGCACAACTGAACAGATTTTCAACCTGAGAATACTATGTGAGAAATATCTCCAGCACCAACAAGACCTTTATCATGTCTTTATAGATTTCAAGAAGGCGTTTGATAGGGTATGGCATGCAGCCCTTTGGTCTACCATGAAGCTGTACAACATCAACGCTAACCTGATCAGAGTCATTGAAAGCCTTTACAGCAAGGCCACCAGCGCAGTATGCTTCAACGGTCAAATAGGAGATTGGTTTAGGACAACTGTGGGAGTCAGACAAGGCTGCTTGCTTTCACCTACTCTCTTCAACATCTTCCTTGAAAGAATCATGACAGATGCACTGGAAGACCATGAAGGAACTGTCAGTATTGGAGGCAGAATAATAACGAATCTGCGCTTTGCTGATGACATCGATGGCCTTGCAGGAAATGAGGAGGAGCTATCTCAGTTGGTGGAAAAACTGGACAGGGCAGCTACTGCTTTTGGTATGGAAATCAGTGCAGAGAAGACCAACACCAGTGGCATCAGCACTGACATCATGATTAGAGGGCAAAAACTGGAAACAGTTAATAGATTCAAGTACTTAGGAGCCATCGTGGCAGACGAGGGATCGAAACCAGAAATATTGTCCAGGATTGCGCTGACAAATGCAGCAATGGCAAGGCTGAAGACAATTTGGAAAGACGGAAACACCTCAGTCAGCTCAAAAATCAGACTGATGCGCTCCTTGGTTGCATCTGTATTTCTATATGTCTGTGAGTCATGGATCCTCACAGCAGATCTCGAAAGGAGGATACAAGCTGTTGAAATGAGATGCTTCCGAAGGATGTTTGGCATCGCATATAGAGATCATGTCACGAATGAGGAAGTGGGAAACAGAATTAAGCAAGCCATTGGGCCCTATGAAAAGCTATTGAAAAAGCGCACAATGAAATGGTACGGACATGTCACACGATCAACAGGGCTTGCTAAAAAAATCATGCAAGGTACAGTGCAGGGAGGGCGAAGGAGAAGCAGACAGAGGAAACGATGGGAGGATAACATCTCAGAATGGACAGGACTGAAGCTGAGTGACACAGTGAGAGTAGCAGAGAACAGATTGGAATGGAGAAAGCTGGTTGTCAGGTCATCAGTGGTGCCCCAACGGTCGGCAAGACTAAGGGATAGATAGATAGATAGATAGATAGATAGATAGATAGATAGATAGGTAGATAGGTAGGTAGGTAGGTAGGTAGGTAGGTAGATAGATAGATAGATAGATAGATAGATAGATAGATAGATAGATAGAATGCACGCTTCGAGATTCCTCTCGTTTTTGTTTATTGTACTTTGCATCGACATAAGCATGTCAGAGGATGTCTTTTGTACTACCCTCTCATTTCGATAAGAAGCCAACATAAAAAACAATTTAACCTTGAAAACATTTATATAATATTTAGCTTTCTAAAGTAATCTAGCCTTGAATATATATATATATATATATATATATATATATATATATATATATATATATATATATATATATATATATATATATATATATATATATTGAAAGCAGAATGATAAACGCTTGGAGATACAAACTGATATGTTCATTAAAAAGTCCCACAAACTTTCAACAGTATATGTGAAAGTCAAACTGTAAAATAATGTATCGTCATTTATAGAACGAACATGTCCTTTATCTATAGTGATTTCATACTTATAATCTTAACAGTACCTTGTATATTAATGCACATGCACGCATCAGAATCTATTCTCCCAAAACATTGTCGAATAAGTTAACCAAATGAACAAGTTATGGTCGATAAATATATTTAAAAGCAAAGGTTTGAAAACAAAATGTTAAAACGAGTTTCTAAATCAGGAGAATGTAAAATTGATATCTTTAATTTACATCTGATGCCTCAATTTTAAGTTGACATTTGATGACACTTCTACCGGTCGAGTTTGATTGTAGCAAATGACACTACTTCCGGTTGAGATAGGTTGTAGCAAAGGACACTACTACCGGTCGAGATAGGTTGTAGCAAATGACTCTACTTCCGGTCGAGATAGGTTGTAGCAAATGACACTACTACCGGTCGAGATAGGTTTTGGCAATTGATAGTCCTTCCCGAAACCTAGCTGCTTTTTCTCTATGGATTGGCAGTCAGTTCTTACAATCGTATTTTGTTTTACGTTTACTTATCCAAAATGACAAGCTGGATGTGTTTAATAAGATACTATTAATTAAATTGTATACAAAACATTACTTCTGAAAACGTGACCAAACTTTAATCGCTTGTCTGAGACTCAATGAAAACACTCACAATCGCGCTGGTTGTAAATGAGTGAATTATCTTACGTCACAAACGAGATTTGTTACAAGCGCTTACGAAGATTAACCGAAAGTATGAATAGTTAGGAATTCATTTTTATTTGTGGTTTAAATATATTCGTAAGGAATCTACAAATTATTAGCCGGTATTTTAGATAAATATTGAGATAATATTTGTCATTCTGAAAAACGTGTTGACAGCCCTTTAATATGGCACAAATCGGAATTATTCAGGCTGTTCAGTATTTGGTTTTTTTCTTCTTGGTAAGGTGTCACAGATAAATGGTGTTTTGATTTCGTTAGATGTATTTGCCCAATTGGAGTTGTCTCTTGAATGTATTGGAAGTAGTATTTACCAGAGTTGTATTTAACATAAATTGAATATATTTGATCATATACAAGGATATTTATATTACGTTATCAAAATGATAAATATTGAGACAATGATGTCTCTCTATTGTAAAATAAATAGTTACTCGCTCTATCTTGCTGTTGTTAAAACGGTACCAATTGTGCAACCCCAGGTTTGCGGAGCTTAAGGTTTAGGGAACATAGCATTAAAAAAAAAACACTAGCTGTGATTGGTGCATTATTAAGAGTTGTACTTTCTGTTAGGGTTAAAAAACATTAAGCCTCTTGGCAACACGGGACATAATGTTAATCCAAATCAAAGTCATATTTTGTATTTTTATGATTTTTTAAAAATGTGGTACACATGGCTCAAAATGTGCATGTTTTGGACTGGAAACTCTTACCCTTGTCTAATTCCAGAAGAGTTATCGCTCTTAAATGCAGCGGAGTACCTGGTTGTGTCCTTGTCAAATTAACAATCTAACATTGTTTTCTATGATAGTATGTGACATGAATGCTGAGGTAGGATAGAAAGTATATTTATTTCATAAAACATTAGCATTGATGTCTATGTGAAAACAATTGGTACCGTGACACCTTTTGTGCGCATGTACAATGAAAGTGGAAAATAAATGCTATAAAAGCGGACCTTAAATTGTTTTTGTTGTTGTTGTTGTTGTTGTTGTGGGTTTTAACGCCAGTTTTCAGCACACGATAGGCTATACATGGCGGCCCGTATTAATGATGGAGGAAGCAGCCGAGAAAACTTTCCCGAAAGAACCACCGACCTACAAGAAGCTACTGGCAAGCTTTCTCACATACCCACATTGGCCGAATCGGAGACTTGAACATGGGCAGACAGTGTTGAGATGGCAATGATCCGTAATGGATAGGGCATTAACCACTTGGGGCCGTCCTTTAATTGTGAATATGATCTTGGTTAAATCCAAAGATACTGATCCAATACGTTATTATCGGATCCTATATTTGACGGGGAAGGTGGAATATAAAAATATCGACGTTTAAACTGAATGCAAAGACAATGAATGACATTATGTCAAATCGTCAGTATGATTGTTCTGAAACTGTTAGCATAGCAGCAAGGTGGAAAAGATTGATACAGGTATTTGAGTTGTATGCGACTGGGAAAAGAATCACAGATGCAGATCAGATAAGATAAGTGCACAGTTGTTACAAACTGCTGCAATGAATATGCAAGCCATATTCTGTACACTTACTGAAGAAGAGGATAATGCTAACACAAAAGTTGGGAATACACTTCAGAAACATTTCACACCATAGACACATTCCTTTCCTTTTGTCTAAACTGCATGATCATTCTGTCAGCGGCGAGCTGCTTCCTCAAAGTTAAAATTTATATTCAGGCATATACCATTAAAATGATACACGTGACACACTGGGTAATTATCTAGAGCTACGACATTAATCATACGTGTAAAGTTTATAATAGTTCCAAAAGGCGGACTTTTTGGATATTATAAAAAAAACTTTGTACAGTGTAAACTCACGCTGCTATACACATGCTGTGTTGGACATAAAAAGTTGAATTTAGCTCTAAAAGACGCGCCTGTTTGAGTGAGTTGGGCATACAGGTTATTTGAACTCAAAGATACACGAATGTGGAACGTCTATTGAACATAAAGCTTAATGTAGCTCAAAAAGTCACGTGTGTTGTCAAACATCTTAAATTTTTAAATCTAGCTCTTAGCATTTTTTTAGGTTTTATAGGGCAACACAGGATTCTTAAAGTAAATATTAGAAATCAATAATCAGATAACTGAACATCTCAGATTCTAGTCAAAATTCGATCTATCGTTTTGATTTGACTATTTAATCAATCCATCCATCAGATAAGCCAACTATTACAAGTAATCATTCAATAACAAAATTCAACGAACCAAAATCAAAGTATTAATTGGACCTCAATATCGTTATCAAAGCATTTTGTGGGTAAATAGCGTTTCAAATACTCAGTTTACAGTCCAAAGAAAAAGAAATATCTTTCCTCAAAATTGTAACTCGTCAGGACACGCACCCTAGAAATTCTATATTGTGATAGGAGATCATGATAATTTAGGACAGCTTCAAACTATACTCAGAAGGTTTCTGTAACTCGTAAACAATTGTGTCCATATCAGATAATTCAAAGACGAAACCAGTTTGATATTTTGGTATCAAAGTCATGTATTTAGCCGGTATTCACCATCGTAACTGCCCGAAAAAAGACATGACTAAAAACCCTGGCATGACTCTTTTTTTGAATAACACAGTAGGGTCGATGTATATTGCTACTAGTTTGACCCACTCCCCCCGGAAAGTCGCTTAAATGTTTCCTTTTGATAAAAGCTTGATCACAATCTTTAACTACTAATAATTACAACGCTCACGCACTCACTCACCAACACAACCAGCTACAACCAGCTACAAGGGCCCACTTTATGACAATCATACACTGGAAAATATGTGTCAGTAGAAAGTGGCCGTTAAGCTTTTAATATCTTTATAATTACAATTGTAACTACTGTCAAGTTAGACTAGTAAAATACATAAACTTATAAAATTTGACACATGAAACATACAGAAGAAAACAGAAGTGATACAAAACGTGAAATATGAATCAATAATATCAGCAATACACATTAAAATCAAATATCGTGTATATGCTGTGTCGAGATTATTACATATAAGAAAGAAATAATGTCAACGGACGTAGATTAGAGTGTTGTAAGGACGATAAAGATATAGCGTTTTTGCAAACGCCAGAAGACAAAAGTACACTAAGGTATGAAAAAGAAAGCGAGTATCATGTAATGAATATGATATCGCATTAATAGTGTAAGTTTTGATTAGGATTTTTAACGTAACTTTAAAAACATTTCAGTCATGTCGCTACGATGTCTTCAGCGAGGCAGTTTATAGTGATATATAGGATATGGGCATCATGCCGCAGACATGTAGCGTGATGTCCCACCCAATCACCAGGCCGACTAGTCTGACACTAACCTTTTAATGCTGAGCATCAAGCGAAGCAGCTGTTAGTACCATTTTTTGTAAGTATTTGGTATGAGTCGCTGGGTCGAACCCACGACATCCCGTTTCCGCGGCGGACGCTCTAACCGCTAGACAACCAGAGCGGTTAATATATAGTGTAAATAAGGAGGAAATACACAAACGATTAAAATAAGAAAAGATACAATAAGGTACATGTGCTATAATTTATGATTTAATTAAAGTATTACAATATGGAAAATGTGTTACACCCGGATTTCACAGTTACGGTATGATAATTAGGTCAAATGGAGATAATGAATCTTCATAGATTTCTATATATGCCAAGGACTATATCCGTCAATACACAAATGTTTTGTTGAATGTGCTAAAATCAATTACGGTAGAATTTGTTTACTAAAATCAATCACGGTAGTATTTGACTACTAAAATCAATCACGGTAGTATTTGACTACTAAAATCAATCACGGTAGTATTTGACAACTAAAATCAATCACGGTAATATTTGACTATTAAAATCAATCACGGAAGTATTTGACTACTAAAATCAATAACGGTAGTATTTGACTACTAAAATCAATTACGGTAGTATTTGACTACTAAAATCAACCACGGTAGTATTTGATTACTAAAATCTGAGATAGGTTTATATGAACACCCAAGAACATGACGATGGTGCTCATGCTGTTATTATAGGGTTTAACGCCAATTTTCAGCACACGATAGCTATACATGGCGACCAGTATTATTGGTGGAGGAAAAACCCGGGAAAAACCACGGAAAGAACCACCGACCCACGAGAAGCTACTGGCAAGCTTTTTCACATAACTACATTAGCCCAATCCGAGACTCGAGACCACGCAGACAGAAGTGAGATGGCAGTGATCCGTATCGGAAAGCGCCTAAGACCACGCGGCCACTCGCGGCCCCTTTAATCAGTGATGTTGCCTGATATATATCACATTTGAGGTTTTCATAGCTATACTCGTTGCTATGTCATTGGTGTGAGAGTGAAAGAAAATACATATATATTTTAAATACAATTAAGATAATTTAATACATAAATGATGTGTTTATAATTGAACCCATTTCGGACTCAAAGGGCTGTCAACTCGATTTCCTTACCCATAGTCAAAACACGTAAGAACTTTAAATGCAGCTAACTCTAACAGTGTGGGTTCCACACACGTCATATGTTACACACGTCATATGTCGCTAACGCTATTGCTTGGACATCTAGGAGTGCCCAGCATTGACTGAGCGTAAGAGCATAATAAGAAACAATGGAACAGATGCTAAAGACAAAACTAAGATGAAACTGAAATGTCAGTTAAGATTTAAAAGGTCATTACAAACTGAATACATATTAAAAATGGACGGGAAAAAGAAACGTTTAATTGGATATTAGGATATTATAGGCAATTTCTAATATGATGTTCCCGAGACCACAATAATTTTTAGCTATACTTTTCTTTAAATTAAAAATTGTATCTTTATGCCATTTTCATATGAATGGCACTAAGTCTTGGTTGGTTCTGTCTGGTGACAACTGGTTTCACAATTTGGAATGCCGTTTTGCTGTTATTCTTTATCAGACTGCTCTCTATTTCTGTGCATTTTTGTCCAATCTAATCTTCTTTGGCTTTCTTTAAGTTTTCTCTGATATTCTTGCTTATTTCTCGGTACTCCACTGCCCATGTTGTGTGTCTTGTGTTCATGAGGTCTATTCGGGCATCACACAGATTCAGAATCTCTTGTCTAACCCAGGGTGTTTTCTTTGGGCGATGGAGACCAATGATTTCGTTGGCAGCTGTTGTCTTGACTGTGCTTAAAGTGTCTGTCATCACTTTAACATCAACATCCATCACAAGGAGTGGATCAAATTTTCCATCAATTGTGGCATGGAATGACTTGCAAATGTTAGGGTCTTTCAGTTGTTTAAGGTTGAATTTGAACCTGATTTTCTTTCGCTTGTTTATTTTCTTCAGCCTAATTCGGAAGATCATAATGATGAGGTCGTGATTACTCTCAACATCAGCATCTGGGAACGTTCTTCTTGCTCTATTGATGCCAGACCGGTTAGGGTTTTGAACTAGCATGTAGTCGGTCTGGTTATGATGGGTTCCATTTAGTGCGTGCCATGTGCAGCATCGTGAAGTTTTATGTTGGCCCAGGGTGTTGGCTAGTACACAGATGTTGTAGCTTGCGAATTCAAGCAGCCGTCTCCCTCTTCCATTGCTACGCTCATTCCAAGAAGGTCCACAATGATCATCCCAGTCTTTTGCAGCATCTTTGCCAACTTTGGCATTCAAGTCTCCTTGGATGATGAAGATGTCTTTGTTAATTACCATGTTTATAATACCCTGGAGTTTGTTGTAAAACTCCTATATGTCTTAATCATCATGATCAGTAGTTGGAGTATAGACGTGGATAATTGTGATATTAAAGGGAGATGCTTTCAGACGAATGGGTATGACTCTGCTAGATATGGCGCGACATTCAAGCACAGATCCCTTGATAGCTTTGTTTATAAGGTAGCCTTCTCCATTTATGGACTTGTCCAGCTCTCCACGGAAGTATAATATATGACCATCTTCAGTTTATTGTTATCCTAGGGCTTTCCATCTTACTTCACAGAGTCCCAGAATGTGCCATGTGTAGTATTCCATCTCATGTGTCAACTCTTAGAGTCTTCCAGTTTGAGCTCGAATTCTAAGGTTCCAGGTGGCGATGGCGATGCTGTCTCTCGCTCTGATTTTATGCAAAGTACCAGTAGCACACTTGTCCCCTCCGTCCTGGTCGACAACGGCAAACGCGGTCCTTGTTGACCCAGGCATCGACCGACCTGTATGGTAATTTCAGATTTGTCCAGTATTATCAGTGTGTCATTTATCAAGACCTACATGATATCTTGATATTATATCATGTTAATTGTTTGTTATAGATCAACGTGGGGTTGTCTTTACTCGCAAAAGAAGCTTTCGATCCTAATTATATCCATGTCTCCGCTACATCAAGCCTGTTAAACAGTTTGCAGAGTATGTGCATCAACTCCATTAAATAAAGCTAAAATATTACAGTTATGTCTGATTACTTTAAGTATTTGTGTATATCGCTGAGTAACATAAATCACGTCTATGTTTTTATACCTACATCTGGAAAATATTCTAGATGGATTTGACAGTTTATTCAGCGACATATAATAAATTACATGATCATTACAGAAATCCATCAAGATTATCTACAGATGGAGACTCGTCTATATCTGTGATATACTCAACAATATTATTTTCGTTGTCGTCCAACAATTTTTCGTTTTCATTAAAATCTTTAAGAACATCGTAGAATCTCCGATCATCAACTGACGGAGCGACTAAATATAAATTTCACGGGCTTAATGATAGGATGAAAACGTCGTCCAAGATATTATTTTTGTGATCCTGGAATCCGACTTGATATTCGATTCGATACAAAATCAACCAAAACCTGGTGAATATCCAGTAAATGATATTCATAAAGCGTGTCATATTTATTATGTAGCTAATACAAAAAAAGATTTACAACAAAGACATATTGCGGGTGTATAATTAATACACGCATTAAATTCTATAAAATATAAATCATTAACTAACCGGTTGGTAAGATCTGCCATGAAGGTAAACTAGTGCTTGGAAATATATTTTTTCAGGCTGGTAATTAATCAACCGATTTTAAAAAATAAATGGAATCGATTTATTATTGCTCTAGAGGATATTCGAAAGTTAGAGCAGCGATTGGTAAACTCGCCTAAGCGGAAAGTTAGAGCAGCGATTGGTAAACTCGCCGAAGCAGCAAATGTTACACGTGTTGTTGCTGCAGATTGGTTTACACGACAGAAAATATGGCAAATTTATCTACCACAGCCTAAACAAATCTAGCACGCACATTTTGATGTCATCGTTCTAAATGATGCTCATCAGGTGGATATATTATTTTTGCCATACGATACTATTAAAATTGGAAAACGTCAATACGCATACAAATAAGCGCTGATTGTCGTTAACGTTGCATGTAGATATAAAGAAGCAGAGCTATTATTAACTAAAACACCTATTGAAGAAACTTCTGTGTTTGATTCTGGCAAGGATTATCTTGGTGCAGTATTGTAGTTGGTGATTAAACCATAACGTCGAAATTAGACAAGGACTTACTGCAATTCATCGTGATCAGGCAAATCGTTGAAGGATTTAATTCAAAATTTGCTGAGCGGTTATTTGGATATCAATAAGCGACGGAAATAATTCAAACAGATATGAGATCTTGTGAATGGGTTACAAGGCTGCCTAGCGTGATAGCTGCATTAAATAAAATTGTACACGTGCAGTTTCTATGAAATCTGTCGATGCGGCGAGAAACACATATATCAATACAACGACACGACCTTTCAAAACCACCAGTATTAGGTAATGTGACTACAAGATATTTATATGAACATGGTGAATTTGAAGATTGTAAAAATGAGCGACTGATTCTATTTAGATGGCAACTACACATTCAATTTCCAGCGTAGTAAGATCCATGTGGATATGTACGCGAACATTCAGAATTACTACCGCTTTCACTTTTGTAAACTAGCTGCAGGAGTGCCAGTACCCCTAAGTGGATTACACTCTAGACATGTCAGCATCACATTTTCACGTGTGACCATGACTAGTATTAATTCTATCTACCGTAAATTGTCTTGGCTTATTATATGAATCATTGTCTTTAGACAAGGGCCACACCATTACTGAGTTACAACTCTAACAATGCTTATTCTGCTGTTGTTTCAATGTAATGGTAAAATCCGCGTGAAGATCAATGTCGTGCTTATTTGTTTATCACATTTTATAACTACGTTTTTCGTACTATATCATCACCATTGCAAGCAGCAGTTTCATTATTATTATTATTATTATTATTATTATTATTATTATTATTATTATTATTCTGACTCGAGACACTGCGAGATAAACCAAATTTGACCATTCGGTACGATAATCTACGATCCAAACAACGGTATCGGAGATGGCTAATCCTTGTGATAAATGGATCGTCATTGCGTATCCTAGCATCAACAGAGGTTTGTCCCTGACAAAGTCAGGAGTTAACGCGCTCGTATCAACACTGACGGGAAAAAAAACAATTTCATTTAACACAAGATTTTGTATCGTTGACAATCCTGGCATAGCAACGTTGATATTCTGTCGTCGCGTATCTGCGTGTCGATAACACAATGGTACAGGCAATCCAGAAATCGTTTCTTTATGTAACTGAAGTAATTTATACTGAAGTTTACCACGAACTATCTTTTTTCTTGTAACTATCAAATCATTTTGTCTCCATAAATTCCAAACTTTATAAGAGTTTCTGAAATTATCTCACGCATTATTTCACAGTGAATGTCTTTAGATTGCTGTCTGATTAAGTTCTTAAAGTCTCTTAATTCTGAACCACGCGCTCTATGATCATCAGTTGTCTTCTCAGAATAACTTTTATATTTATGTTGTCATTCGTGCGGAGACAATCAATCAAAAGGCGGTTGTTGACCATGATCTCCACACATGACAACAGCTGTATTCTTCAACAATAACCAGTCGAGAAACATTTGTAATGTTTCTTGCGACAATGTGCTTATTTCGTCACAATGATGATCCCCGGAATATATTTCTCGCCCATTTGATCAAGAGTCTATGCGTCTCCATTACATCTTAGGAAGCTATGATAAGTACATGATTTTACTCCTCGTTCGTCCATTTCTCTTTCGAGTCTGTGTGTAGTTGGTGTTGTAATACTTGCAAAACAGTATCTATATTTTGATCACTTCCCATAATGTCATCAAACGAGGATATGCACGTGATATATGATTTTGTTCAAATGTAAGTAAAATATCTTCAGATCGTTTTTGATGTCCGTTAATTCTTAAAGAAACTTCAAATTTGTCAAATATCATTTTACTTTCTTCCTGATTTTTTACTCGTGAAGCATCTTGTAAAGGAAAGAAGATATGTCGTGATGCAGAAACACATTACTATAATACTTTATGCCATGTCAGTAAACCATTAATTGCGCTCTAAACACTACCCATGGTCACTATGTACTAGGATAATGCCGATTTACGACCTTGATACATAAAAGCGAGGAATGTTTGTTCTTCATCAATTATTGAAGTTATTACTGACATCTACAATGCAAGTTTTGATAATATCACTTTAACAGCAGCAATATCGACAGGTAGCCATATTGCATCGTTAATTTTATCAACACCTTTTCGTATAAGTACAACTGCATGCTTGACTCCGACAATAACCTTTCTGACACCTGAACATCTACAATTATCACCTTTTAATATTAATCGGCGCCTTGAGAATCTAAATTGTAATTTCTTTTGAATGAATCAATTTAAGTTCCATCTTCATTTTTAAATGAATATCTATCGTCGGGAGAGTCAGTAATGTCTTTGGAAAACATCATTGTCGGGCCAGCTGATCTTGTATAATCATTTGAATATCTTGCTAAACGTATTATTGTTGTGGTTGCCACAACAATATCCTGAAATGTTTCAATATCTTTTCCAGTAATCATATACGTATAACTTCTAAATAATGCCATAATACCATTAATAATAAAACCAACTCTGATATCAGCCGCATATGGTGTATTAGCTGCGAGGTTTGTTACAAGTTCTCCTTCTACCTCAATAAACGCTTCAACGGGTAAGAAGTATCTGATTGTATCCTGAACTTGCATTTAAATTCTTCCACGCAGATGTGGCAATTGTGCGTCATAAGAATAATGCTGATAATTGCGGATACATTCAACTTTGAGTACTATTGCATACATGTCAAATGCTGGATCAGATATAAGTTTAAACAATTTATTATAATTGTTATCCTCTAACACTAAGACACTTCCCACTATTAAATTTGCGGTAATATTTCTTTCTGCTTCACTAGCCAACTCTGCAAAGTTTTATTTGAAGCTTGATTTGCTGTTTTGCCAACATTTGTGGGCATAATATCAGTACTTGGTAATTGTACCGGTTGAGGCTTTTGTCGTATTAATGCTGCAAATCTATCCTTGATTGCCCAGAACCTTTACCATCAACATTACCAATAGCACTAGAAACTTTATAACAAACAACGTCGATAGGTTTCATTCTTAGTTGCTCTGCAATCGGTATTACGTTTGGGGTGTCCTTCTAAATAAACCCTGAACAACAGGACCTGGTCCATCACCGTAGAATGTTTTGTAGGTGGTAATCGCGAATGTATCACTCTGACCATAATCCGTTCACGTTGAACATTGTGTATGATCCTCTTATTTTTTGTATTTATTTAGTTAATCACTGTGATAGTCATCGGCAATTTCATCAATAAGAGATCAATAAACAGTAATATCCATGATGCCGCCTGTAATTAATCGTTGAGAAATATATGCTGCTTCATTAATTATTTCTGAGGAATTCTTTCCAGCACGTTTTTCGAAAATCAGACTTTCTAATCGTTCAACACTGATTGTTCAAGTAATAAGACTACCAAACTCCTGACAAACAGCTCCCAGTAGAGCCTGAAGGATTTCTTTGTTCAACTAATTTCTTCGCGCTTTATTCTCCTTTATTCTTACCTTCTTTGTCTATATTCTTCTCGTCTCTCCTTTTCTTCTATCCTTTCCATTTCCAATATTTCATCTTCTTGTTTCATCGATTTTCTTTCTTTGTTTCATTTTTTAATTGCTTCTATTTTCCGCTGCTTCCCATTTCTTAAGATTTTTGGTAATGGTTACGTTAGCATTGGAAGTGTTTGTCGTTATATTTGTTGCAATGGTGGCGAATAAGGTAGAGGCTGCGGCGAAAATTGTGTATGCATCTCTTTATCAAGTCTTCGTATTTCATGAACAAGTCTTTTGAAAGCAATATCATTATATTTTACTTGTTTTTTGTTCTCGTATTTGCGATAAATATATTTTAAAAGTTTTTCATTAGCTACGCTTTCATAACCAGGTTTAAAATTCCAGATTTATTATATATGGCGTCTAACATTTTTAGGCACGCTTTCATGGTGCTTTTCAATTAGTTAATATTTTCTTTCTTTACTTTAGGTTTAGGCGCAGGTTCGTTTCACGTCGGCGATTTCAGTATGATTATTCTTTGGTATTTCATCTAAAGGGGGAGGTTCAGTTGGAAGATCTTGTAAAGTCTTTTTGGTTTGTTTGGCTCTCTCCGCTATGTTCCCAGTTTGTTTTAAAATTGGAAAAAGACATTCGGTAGATTCGGCAACTCTCTCAGTAACCTTTGTTACTGGTTTGGTAATATTTGTTCAGACCCTCCGACACCCCACCCCCCCGCAAAATCAACCTGAGATTCCTGACGTTCTAGTAATTTTCGTCTGACAGAATCACCGAATGGATAAAATTTCCTTATTTCCTCTAGTCCCTAATCTAGCTGTGTAAGATTCCATAGCTGGTGCCATATTATTGATATATAATAATTTAATTCATAGCAGTATAGAGGGCGATGGGTAAACTCGCGTGCATAATTGTTGAAAAATACTAAGACACAAATCCAGTAAGAAAATAAACTAACCCAATCATAGAAACTATCGGTCAATTAAAGGAATTGCATTTGACGTTATTGACCTTTTAATTTTATTATCCTAGGAAGTTATAGTTAAGAAACAAGGACTTCAAGAATTATTATTATTAAATTATTATTATTATTATTATTAGTAGTAGTAGTAGTAGTAGTAGTATTTAAAAACTGAATACAAAATATAAAAACATTATTGTTGACCCAAATGAATGTTTTACCCTGCATAGGGCGTTCTTAGTAGCTTATCGCAAACAATGCGAATAAAATTAAAATGTGACAGGCTGATGTAAATACGAAGGTGTGGTTAAATAGACGAATGAAGAAATGGACGCATTAATTAATTAATTAATTTGAAAGGATAGATGAATAAATTCATTCATTCATTCATTCATTCGTTCATTCATCTAAATTTGATTTAGTAGTAGATAGCACTATCTAGGTGAGGAATTATCTTATGCCACTATTGTTTAAATAATTAGTTTACTTTGGTTGAATCAACACACTAGTCACGTTTTAGAGATAATCTGATAACATATATTATATAACATATATATATATATATATATATATATATATATATATATATATATATATATATATATATAATATAATATAATATAATATAATATAATATAATATATATACAGATAATAAATGTGATTTAATGTGGCGATATATATATATATATATATATATATATATATATATATATATATATATATATATATATATATATATATATAAGCACAAATATGAAATGTGCGCGTATTGTAATCCAAATATTGGATTTATTTAAACATAAAACGCACAGACTCAAAGATGCAAACAAATTATACAAGGATGCAAATAAATTATAGAATGATACAAATAAATTATACAATGATACAAAAGCCCCACAGAAATATACACAAACGATTCTAAAAGATGAAAATACTTCACTCACATAGTAAACAATGCAGGGTTGTTTTTTTACTCATATAGTAAAAATGTATTCGTTCAGACATACCACCTATCTTTCTAGACTCGAAGAAACCACTGGGTCTTACAAACCCATAATTTGCCTAAACCCCTTGAAACATTAGACCCTCCCGTCACCCTGGTCCATTGACGGCTCTATGCTAAGTCTCCTTCGTCACTCTTGACCACAAACGCTCCGGACACACTGACGTTTCTACCTTCAGGCAATTCCGGTCACCCTGGATATTCCTACCCTCGGATCAATAGCCCTACAGCTAGAGTTGTGCGAATCCTCCCTCTGATCAATAGCCCTACAGCTAGAGTCCTTTAAACAAGCCGCTTGCTGACAAAACCATCAGTAATGTGAAGACCCTTCACATATAGTAGAGAATTTATACGTTTTCGTTCTCCGTGTCGAGAACACCCTGCGCGTGCGGCATAGAGCGAATTGTACTCACGATTTCGAAGTACAACCGCCCATATATATGAATCACTCTCGGGTATCGTTGCACACGATAAATGAAGCCCGAGTGCATGTATTTGCTGAATGAAAACTACATCATTCCGTGACAATACCCCTTAAAACATAAAGTGGTATCACTTTTAGAACAATCACGGAATGTGAGAAACGAACTATTATAAAATCTTTCAATTTGATAGCTGAACAAAATGATCTGCCCACTACGCCCTACTTAAACAATCGGCCCCCCACATTTTCTGCGCCTCGAATTGCCTCGATTCGGAAACTATAGGCTGCAAAGATAACGCCCAACGCATCAATCTTGCGTTGGCAAACTTCACTTTATTCAAATATAAGAGTGGCTGATGGTCCGTTTGCAAAGTAAACTCCCTCCCAAAATGGTACGTGTGGAATTGTCCTATTCCCCTTACTAAACCTAATCACTCTTTTTCAATCACGAAGTAATTTTTCTCCTAGGGAGCAATTTCCTACTTGCATAAGAAATGGGCAATTTCACAACCCACCCACCCCCCTTGCTCCTGTAGCAAAACAGCCCAAAGACCCATATCGGACGCATCAGTCCTCAGTACAAAAGGTTTATCTAAGTCCGGCAACTTTATAATTGGTGCACTTACCAATTTATGTTTAAAAGCGTTAAAGGCTTTTTCCTGGCATGCACCCCATGACACTTTATTCGGTTCCCCTTTCCTAGTCAAATCTGTTAATGGGCTTGCAATAGCTGCAAAGTTGGGGACGAATTTCCTGTAAAACCCCACTAGACCTAGGAATGATCTTACTTGTTCTTTTGTCTCTGGTCTAGGTGCATCCCTGATTGCTCCTATTTTATCTGGTTGAGGTTGCAACTGGCCTAGTCCCCTTACCAGATGTCCCAAATATTCTAGACTTGAATACCCTATACTACACTTAGTAGGCCTAACTGAAAGATTTGCAATGTGAAGTTTACCGACCAGATCTCGTAATTCCTTAACATGTTCATCCCATGTATGTGTGTAAACAAAAATGTCGTCAACAAAGCTGTCGATGTTTTCCATTCCGTTCAACAGTTTGAGCATAAGACGCACGCACGACGCTCCGGCATTTACTAAACCTAATGGCATGACTTTAAATTGGAAAAGTCCTTTTAGAGTCGTGAATGCCGTTAATTTGTGGGCATTATCAGAGATTGGTATCTGCCAATATCCTTTGCTTAAATCCAGTTTGGAAATGTATTTGTGGCCTGCCAATTTTGAAAGTACATTTTCCATATCAGGCATTGGTTCTACGTCAAATACGGTGATCTTGTTTAATTCCCGAAAATCGATGCAAAACCGTTGGTCCCATCTTTCTTTTTGACTAACATCACAGGGGACGAGTATGGGGAATTTGACGGTTCGATCACTTCCTGGTCTAACATTTCCATCATTTCTTCGTTGATCATCTCTCGTGCATTAAAGGGTATCCGATATACTTTAATCCTGATAGGCTCAGATGGATTCAATTTGATCTCGTGTCGAATTAGATTCGTACGGCCTGGTCTGTCTGTAAACACCTCTGGGTATGTAGAAAAAACCTCCATGATCTGTGTACGTTGACCTTCCGATAAATCAGGGCATTTATTTATCTGGTCAATACTTTCTTTGCCTACGTCAATAGGGTATTCAAATGGCAATCCTTTACTGGAGACTAATTCCGGTTCATCTTCAGACCCATCTTCTATCACCGCTACGCATCCTACATTCAAGATCCCTTTATCAATTGTTTGTCCAGGTCTCGCTACATAGAGTTTAAGTATATTGGCGTGAAACGTCTTGGATTTTCCCTCTACATCAACGATATAATCCATTTTGCCTTTCACCTGTTTGACTTCATATGGCCCCTTCCATTGAACTAGCAGCTTCTTGTTATTCGTTGGAAGAAGCACCAACACTTGATTTCCTACGTCAAACTTTTTACTCCGCGTTCCTCGGTTATAATGCTTGGCGTATCTACGAACTGATTTCACGAGTTCGTCTTGCGCCATCCGACATGTACTTTCTAATCTTTCGCGTAAATCAACCACATATTGGTAAGTGGTCTTAACCTCTTCGTCCACGACCTCATCCGACCACAGTTCGCGAAGTATACGCATAGGACCACGAACTGTCCTACCGTACAATAGTTCTAACGGGGAGAAACCTAAGCTTTCCTGAGGAATCTGACGATATGCAAATAGAAGGGCATTCAGATATCTATCCCAATTCTTCGGTCTTTCCGCACACATCCTCCGCAACATTTGCTTCAGTGTCCCGTTGAATTTCTCGACCAACCCGTTGCACATAGGATGGTAGGGTGTTTTACGTTATTGTTTAAGGTATAACAACCTACTAATTTCTGCCATGAGATCTGAGGTAAATTGTACTCCACAATCTCTACGAACTACCTCGGGCACTCCGACCCAGCTGAACATGTCTACGAGCGCTTCAGCTACACGTTCGATTTCAAATGATGGCAGAGCTGTGGCTTCGGGATATCTGGTAGCGTAATCTACCAGCGTCAAAATGTATCGTTTTTTTTCGAGCTGTATGTGGAAATATTGGTCCTACAATGTCGATGGCTATTTTTTTGAACGGAGTATCTATCATAGGCATCTGACCCAACGGTACTCTAGTTACCCTGTTTTTGGGGGAAGTCTTCTGGCAAATGTCGCACGAGCGACAGAACCGCGCTACATCGCTGTTGACACCAGGCCAATAAAATTCTCTTAATACCCTATCCGTTGTTTTCTTTACACCTAAATGACCCGCCATACTCGACTCGTGCGCGACCTTGAGTATATGTGACCTCAATTTCTGGGGAACCACTAGTTGCAAGAATTTCCTGTCTGATGTAGAATATTCCCTGTACATTAAACCCTTTCGAGTAAGGAATTTAGAGAAACCCCCGTTCTTACAATTTTTCACAGTACCCATTAATGTTTTCTCTGAGATTGCACGTAAAGACTCGTCACGTTTTTGCTCATTTCGAAATTCTTCGCGGGAGATATCAGTAATGGCTTCTGGTACTTTCAACTTACGCAATGGTTTATTTTCCTCCTTGATTTGAGCACTAGTTTGTACAGCTTGGATGATAGGAAATCTGAAATCTCCTATGGTTGGAAGTCTCGAACCCGGTACATTGTAAATCGTAAGTTCATAGATCGTGTTTGCTATGCACAAAGCTTCGACGGTCCCTGTCAAAAAAGGTGTTTCTATCATTATCCTGGCAACTGGAACATGGTCGATTGTCTGGACAAGTAACATGATTGGGTGATTTAAACCCAAGCAATTGATCATCGCGGACTAAGCTCCGTTTCAGGATTACAGTAGTGCATCCAGTGTCTCGTAGAACTGTGTCTTCTTGTCCATTGACAGTGCTGTTTGCGATCGGCACCCGTGCCTCTGGAAAAATACATGTACCGATTAATTGGATTGCATCGCAAATGGTCTTTAAACACGTCACCGGTTCGTGCACTGCTTCCCGCTTAGCTTGTTGGGAAACATTGAGTTTTCCGTTCACCGACCTTCTGCCTGTAATGGCTACCGCGACTTTCTGGACTGGTCCCTTCCGCTTAGGACAATAATGGGAGATATGACCCACTTCATTGCAACTAAAACATTTCGCATCACTATGCTTCCCCTGGTTACTCCCAACAGAATTATCAGGTTCCCTGGGTTTTCTGTCTTTGACCTGATCCCCACCTTGGATATCTCGCGTGACGACATTCTGCGAACCTCCCCGGGCTTCAGCGAACAAATCCGCCTGTGTGGCCATATCATATACATTTGTGAAGGACCTTTCCTTCAAAAAAAGATATAGCTCCTTGCCACATGTCGTTAACAATTGGTCACGAGGCAAGAAATCAACAAGACCCTCAAATGTCTTGACGACTTTACCACATTCCACCCATCGCTGCAAGTAATTATAAGTCCTACTGACGAACTGGGTGAATGGTTCGCCTCTCTAGGGTTTGTTATACTTAAACTTCTTGCGAAACTCTTGATCAGTTAGTTCATATTTCTTGAGAAGTGCCTCTTTCAACACGAGTTAATTGAGCTAATCGGCCGTGGATAAACGCGAATACACGTTTAACGCTTTACCTTTCAGTAACGCGCTAAGGTGAAGCGTCCAATCGTCTTTCTTCCATTTTTGTACCGTAGAATACCTCTCGAACCTATTTAGATAACTATCCATATTATCTTTATCGTCTTCGAATGGGGGCAATTTTGGACCCCTCAGTTTAACATCATGTTCCCCCTCTTTCTTAGCTTGCAATAACTCAGAATTCATTTGATAATCCCTCTGCTTATTTCTATCTTCTATCTCCAAAGTTTCTAACCTTACCTGTTTTTCCCTTTCTGTCTTCTCCCTCTCTGCTTCCCTTTCCCATTCTATCCTTTCCTTTTCTGCCTGTGTTTCTAGTTCTATCTTTTCTTTTTCAAAAGCCATTCTCCTTTCTTCTGCTTGTTTTTCTAATTCTATCTTCCCTTTCTTTAATTCTATCATTTCCCTCTTGGTTTCCCTTTCTAATTCCCTTTCCTTTAATCTTTGGTCCCTCTCCCTAACCTGTTCCTCACGAACGAAATTTCAAAGGGACTCCCCCTCATAACCGAACTGTTTCCCGAATTCTACCAGTTCTTTCATAGAAGACATTTCAGAAGTTTGGAGGTGACCAACCTTAAAGTCCAGGTTTAACCAAAACACGCAATTATCACTAAACCGTATTTCCCTTCTCAAAAATGCATCACAAATATGAAATAAACACAAAGAAATAAAGTAACATTAGGTATCTACCTAACCCCTCTGTGCTTTATCAAGCGCGTCTGAAACACACAAAAACCAACAAAACAATTTCAGTGCTCTGTTAAATCCGAAATGATCCTACTTCTGACACCATTTGTAACAAGATAACCGGGAGGGATATTTCGGATTGACAACAGAACACGTTTGAATGTAAAGATAATAAATATGATTTAATGTGGCGATATATATAAGCACAAATATGAAAGGTTTGAGTATTGTAATCCAAATATTGGATTTATTTAAACATAAAACGCACAGACTCAAAGATGCAAACAAATCAAATAAAGACTCAAATAAATTATACAATGATACAAAAGCCCCACAGAAATATACACAAATGATTCTAAAAGATGATAATACTTTACTCACATAGTAAACAATGCAGGGTTGTTTTTTAACTCATATAGGAAAAATGTATTCGCTCAGACATACCACCTATCTTTCTAGACTCGAAGAAACTACTGGGTGTTACAAACCCATAATGCGCCCTTCTCCCCCATGACGTCCCTGTGTATACCAAGGAAAGGTTTGCTTTCAAGACCTTGTGGTAAAACCTATCCTTCCAAATTTGGTTCCGGAGTCAGAAACATGAAGGCTAATGTTTTAAATCATGGCATGCTTAAAATATATAGTCTGTTTTCTTACCGGCTTCGATACGAAATGCCAAACACAGAAAAGAAAAGCTCGTGTAAATAACCGTTATCCAGCCCATTCTAACCAGCTTCGTGCGTAAAATGACAAATAAGCTGTACACGGAGGACGTATAGGAGGCGTCAGTCCGGAAACAGAAAAGAATCTTGATATAGAATGAGTGAGTACGATTGACCATCGAAAACCGGAGATTGTGGATACAATGGCTGTACACGGAATACATTCAAATAAAGGTTTGATTACGTTGCAAACATGTAACTAACACCGGTGACAAGTTTCCTGATTATCTCATTAAAGTATTTTATGCACGGTGACTCTAGTGATTACAGTCAAAACGTCATTGCTTGTTTTAATCGTATTTTATGGATATTATTCTAATTTAAAACCAACAAAACAAACCTTCATTCATTATACTTTCATTGAAACATACTACAAGAGTTGAAACACAATCTAGCATCAAACAACCAGGCCTTTAAAATATAATATTAATTTATAGTAATTTAATTGCAGTTCGGGAATGGTGATCCATTAAGGCTTGATATGTTAAAACGTTTTGTTCAGTAATCTTTTGATATAATTCATAATGAGAAAAAAAGTTTTGGGTAATATTATATATTATATAAACGCTCGATAAAATATAGTCAGTCTTCAAAATGATAAAACACAATTCTTTCTTAATACTTTTCGATTTTTATTATTATTATTATTATTATTATTATTATTATTATTATTATTATTATTATTATTATTACGGTAATTGTCAAACAAACTTTAACAAACAAACCTTAAGTCTTTTTTGAAGTTTAAAGTGTTTTTAGCGGCTCAGATGTTTGCTCACCTTTGTTAGTTGTTGAGATGTGGGAAATCGGAAAACCATTGTCTTCAGAAGCACAGGTTTTACCCGATTTTTGCATGACTATACGCGGGCACATGAGTGTCTTTTCACGCAGAATAAATATGAATAAAACTATAAAATGATATAGCGTATTATGTATGATGAACATGGAAGAATTTGAGAAAAAATACCGGAACGTGTAAATCCAATAGCTACCATGATGTATGGCCGGTAACTGGCACAAACACAAATGACATAAACGATCGTATTAAGAATGTATTCCTGAAAGTTAACGAGTTCAACGGACTCATTATGAGACCACATATATTTTGATATGAATCATATCTATGAAATCCATGCTTAGTCAATTAGCATGATTACAGAAAAATAATGAATAGCAATTCAGTCAATAAACAGCAGCGGTTAAAATATAGCTATGTACCCAAAAGAAAGATATTCAGCTCCACTGAGAGAAAACGACTAGTAATTATTATCGCCTTATAAGCCTCATATTATCTATAAAATCTCTGCCTTAAGTCAGTCAGCAAATTACTCATTATTTTCGCGTTTATTGAATGACACACATTTCAATTAAACAATGACAGGTTTTTGTGTGCCGTATGATTCTCAAGATATTTTGGATTGACGTCCCCCCTACCCGCCACAAAGATATTCAGACTTAACCCCGACAACATAAAGTAAATGTATTATTGGTGAGTATTCCGATCGATAATATAGAGGAAAAGGTCATTTACTTATTCATAAGTCAGCGTTTTTAACTTTTCATAAGTTGTTTTTTCTCTGTATAAGTGTTCTCCATTACCTGTCTGGTTAGAGTGCTAACCTATAATGTTGATCTAGACATTTCAGGTTTGAAACACTTTCGTAGTAAAAACGCACCTCTTTAGTAATACAGGAGATGGTCGAGCTTGCATGTTGGCTAATCTAGTAAATTACGGTTTAACGTGTTTATCAGAAAGCTGAAGTTTGCGATGGTCATCTCCATGTTAGGATTTTGAGAAGAGATCAACGGTCGACCTCTAGCTGAATTTATGCGCTGACATCTAGCTGTTCCACTTTTGCAAGTTATATATGTGCTTATCTCAATCATCCACAAATATCCATGGGAATGTTATAACTATGATCAATTGTTAATGTGTTGATTTAGACCAGCCAAATTAATACTCTATCAAGGCACGTGTGGGTCGTGTGATTTACTGATAGCGTTTAACACTTATATGGCTTCTAATTCACATTTTGGTTTCATCAGCGCGCGTCTATATCAGTAGCGCTGAATAAAAAGCGATGACGCTGTGCCAATGAGTTTAAGATACTTGAGAAGTTCACGTGGTGTTGCCAACTCTTATCCAAATTAATAATTCTGCTATTTCGATTTCAGCCAAACTCGTATTGGATCGTTGACGGTAAACCGTTGAGCATAACAGTCCAACTTACGTTTTCTTTATGTTACATGGCCACACCAGCTCTACCAAGCCAACGGTAACGTATTTGTCACTGTACGACGCCGTGTGCGAGCGGTCGCTCTCCAGGTGTCACTAGCGAACAGCAACATCTCCACGTTCTGATCGTCCTGTTCCATCGTCATTGTCGCGCCTTGTCAACACCACCATTTGTTTAGCACCTAAATTAACTTCTCTCACTCCTGTAAGAAGTAAATATGTGCGACAGCGCATTTACACACGAAATTACCCATCATTCTTTAGATGTGATTGGCGCTTCAAACCCCAGATTGTAATTCTCAGGAAGAGTCCACACACCTTGTAAGTATCTTATCAATGTTTCGATTGATATCAAGAGATATTTTGTATTGTTAATCTTATTGCGCTGTGTATACGATGTCGCTTAACACAAGAACTGTAGTGAACTACTTCAAATCTGTGGCATGTATCAAAATAGCCTTTGACAAACATACTGTTTAGATTTGATATGAAAAGATATATTTATCCATTTCATTGTTTGTTAATATGTATATATCAGTCTTCGGCAAAATAGTAACTGATAAGCATTTGCTCGTAGGTGCTAAATTTTCGGCACATCACTTTTTATTTTTATTGCAATCCAGTTGGCTGATCATTAAAGATAAGAGCTTTTTCTAACGACATCTCACAAATTATATTATTATCAATTATCATCTACTCACTTTAGGGGTCCAGGGTGGCAGAGTAGTCTAATCCGCTCGCATTTACGCTGTCCTACATCTCAACCATGACCAATTAAGTTCATGTTTCCGCTCGACCAACGAAGGCATGTGAGAAAGCTTGTGACTTGTGAATAGCTTCCCACGGGTCAGTAGTTTTCGCGGGTTTCTTCTTCACCAAGTACACTGACTTTCATGCATAGCCGATTATCTGCTAAAAATGGCATTAGATCCCACAAAACCAAACCTGGTCACGTTGTAATCACATGCATTAGGACAATCTTTAGCAAACCAATTGTTCTGAGTCAGCTCTGAGCTGATCATGGCATGGTTATGACTTCAACAGAGGCTGACAAATATTTTTTCTCCATTTCTCACGACGTGCTTGAGACAGTAGATATTCATAATCATTACTGATAGAGAAATTGGGAGAGCAACCTTGACATTGACTACAGGTCAGAAATGGTCGACGTTGAATACAGAAAAAAAAACATTTATAATGAAACAATCTGTTTACAATTATGTAATAGGAAACATTATTCAGCACTGATAAACGATAGATAAAAGTACTGACATGTGTATTGTAAGGAGATCCCAAAATATAAAACTTGAATATTTAGTCAATATTGCCTGTTTATAACAAACCCCTTCACTTTGAACTTACTGTAGCTGAATCTGAGCTTGTCTCGACCGTCAAATATGTGGATTGGTAAAGCCCTACGTTGGCAGTGGCATATGCTTTATCTTTTAAATGGACGAGTATCCTGCTGTATTGCAGGTCGGCTTTGGTTAGCCAAAGGCTAAGGGAGTAAACCCCAAAATAGATCCGGAGTGAAGACCCTAAAAGAGTTGGACGATGAACTATATCCCATTCTGAAACTCCTTGGTCTGAATAAGGATGGGCTCCGCTGACGACGTATGTCCAAGACACAAATAATGCTGGATAAATCTGAAGTTACCATACCGGATCGGTCGTCACTCGGGTCAACAAGGACCACGCTTGCCGTTGTCCACCGGGACGTTGGTGACATGAGTGCTACTGGTATTTTGCATATAATCAGGGCGAGAGACAGCATCGTCATCGCCACCTAGAACATTAGAGCTCTGGCGCAAATTCGAAGACTCCAAGAGTTGGCACATGAGATGGAACACTACGCATGGCACAGTCTGGGACTCAGTGAAGTAAGATGGAAAACCCTTGGAGAACAGCAAACTTAAGATGGGCATATCTTCAAATTATTTTGGAGAGTATGACAAGTTCATAAATGGCGTAACCTTCTTTGCAAACAAAGACATCAAAGGATCTGTGCTTGAATGTCGCCCCATATATAGCAGAATCATCTCCATTCGACTGAAAGCATCTCCCTTTAACATCACAATTATCCAAGTCAACGCACCAACTACTGATCATGATGATGAACAAAAAGATGAGTTTTATACCAACCTCCAAGGTATTATAAACATGGTAAGTAAAAATGACATCCTCGTCATCCAAGGAGAAGGGAATGCCGAAATTGGCAAAGATGCTCTAAAAGACTGGGATGGTCAGTGTGGAACATCTTGCAATGAGCTTACCAATGAAAGAGGGAGCCGGCCGCTCGAGTTTGCAAGCTATACCTTGGCACTAGCCAACACCCTGGGTCAACATAAAGTTTCATGATGCCGGACATGGCACGCACAAAAATGGAACCCATCATAATAATGTCGACTACACGCTAGTTTAAAACCGTTACCGACGTGGCATGAAAAGAGCAAAATCAATGATGATGATGATGGTAGGAGTGGTCAGAGCTCGTTATTTTTAACATCCGAATGAGGCTGAAGAAGTATAATAAGCCAACATAAATCTTTCTCAAATTCAACCTTGAACAACTGAAGGACACAAACATCCGCAAGTCATTCCAAGCTACATTTGGAGGAACATTTGCTCCACTAATTGTGTGGGATGTTGATGTCAAACTGACGACATCCACTTTCAACACTCTCATGACAACAGCTACCAATGATATTATTGGCGTCCGTCGTCAAAAAAAAAAACCACTATGTGTCAAAAACGAGATGCCTGAAGATACCGCAAAAACACCAGACATACAAAAGGGGCAATGGAGTACCGAGAAATAAACAAGAATATCAGAAACAGCTTGAAGAAAGCAAAATAGGATTGGAATGGACAAAGGAGCAGAGAAATAGAGAGCAGTCTGATAAAAAATAACATCAAACAGGCATTCCATATTATGCTAGACCTCACATGGACAACAGAAACCAAGATTCAGTACCATTCAAGACGAAAATGGAAAATGCCTCACAGAAGCAAGTGACATTGCAGAAAGATGGACTGAGTATTGTAAAGAACTCTACTACAATCCGTCCACAGGAGATCCAGAAGTGCTTGAAGTTCCAAACTCAACAAATGATGATCATTTCCCCATTACCAAACAAGAGTTGGAGTCGGCAATAAGAATACTGGATTAGGAATGGGAAGGCAGCTGCAGTAGACAACGTCCCAGCTTAACGTAACAAGAATGGTGAGGAAGCAGTGATACAGCTACTACCAAACATCTGCAGCAAGATCTGGAAGACAGACGAATGGCCAAAACAGTAGACCCAGTAACTGTTTATAAAGAGACAATCTCCAGCTGTGCCAAAATGACAGAACTATCAGTTTGATCAGCGATGCTAGTAAGATGATGATTTAGATCAACTTGAACAGATTGAACCCACAAGCAGAAGAAATAAACGCTGAAAAACATGCAGGATTCCGGAGTGGAAGAAACAAAACAGAAGAAATATTCAATCTTAGCGTTTTGTGTGACCTGTACTCGCAACATCATCAATACATATATCATGTGTTCATATATTTCAAATAGGCTTTGACAGAGTGTGGTTTGAGGCATTGTGGGCCACAATGAAGAAGTATAATAGTAACAGTACGAGTACGTCAAGGCTGTATCCTGTCACCTACACTTTTCAACATCTACTTAGAGAACGCATCATGAGCTAGGCCTTTGGAAAACAACTGTCATCTTTGGAGACATTGATGAGCAGGCAGGAAGTGAAGATGAGCTTACTACACTAGTGAAGAACCTGGATGAAAGATCTTCCAGATTTGATATGGAGATAAGCGCTGAGGAGACAAAGCTGATGACAAATAGTGGCCAACAAATCTCAACCAAGATTAAAGTCAGAGGACAGGACCTGGCAACAGTGTGTCAGTTAAAATATATTGGTTCCATAATCGCCAATGAGGGATCAAGAGCAGAAATATTGTCACGAGCAGCACAAACAACGGCAGCTATGTCAGGGCTAAGACCCATCTAGAGAAACAAGAATATCTGTCTGAAAGCTAAAATCAGACTATTAGGAGCACTAGTCATCTCAATATATTTGTATTCGTGTGAGGCCTGGACCGTGTCAGTAGAATTACAACGAGGAATCCATGCACTTGAAATGAGATTCTACAAAAGGATCATTGGCATTTCTTACATGGACCACATCACACATGAATAAGTGCGTAACACCATCAGGCACAACGTAGGCCATTATGACGACCTCCTCACCACTGTCAAAAAGAGAAATCTGAAATGGTATAGTCATGTCACTAGAACGAGCGGTCTATCCACACCATTATTGCAGGGGAGCGTCAAGGGTGGCAGAATGAGAGGTAGACAAAGAAACTATTGGACTGACTGCATCACATAATGGACCAGGAAACGTAATGCGGAGACACAGACATTGGCACATCATCGAGACATGTGTAGATAACTGTTTAGATGGCAGCAGTACAGTACCTAAACTACCACACTAGATCAAGAGACTGATGATGATGATGATCATGAAAGCACTACATTGCAAATGTCAATAATAATTTTAGTTTCACCTAGTTTACGTCTGAGTTGTTGTATAAGCGCAACTTCCTTTATTAGAACTGCAATTGGAAAGTTGCCTTTAAATTCAAGGTTGGTTGAGCTTACTGATAGCATCGTGGTGTTTGATAGAGTTGTATTAATGACGATATGTTGCAATAGTTCCTGCGATGTCGACATTATTGTTATTTTTGTTCTACATCAGACGTAGTCACTGCCTCGACGTACATCTTGATAATTTCCGTGAACTCGCTATCTGATATTATTCCATTGTAAAGGCCTTATGATATAAGCGAAGATAATTTAGAGTATGCTAGAATCGTTGCACAGAGTTTTACTGTATGCTCGTGTATTTTATTGTCGCTATATATAGATATTTGGGTTTTTTGCAATGTAATTAAAAACATCAGCAATTATTGTTGCGGTTGGAACACAAATTGCTACAACTGCAGACATCATTGCTAGCGATGGTGTTAATGTTGATAGCAATATGCCAATTTCTGCTATAACAGTTGGCACCGAATATACAATTATGTAAATTGTTTTACTTTTATTGTATACTCATCAACGCTATTTGTTAGTTGATTTTGGCATTCACGAACCCCTGGTTGTATTTGACATGTTTCACGTTGCTTGGGCAGCTCATTATTGAAGTAGGTGGTAGTTTAGGTATTATTTCAAGACACAAACAGTAAATCAAGCCGGGTCGTTTATCGTCAGGATCCACTTCAATTGTTACTTCGTCGTTTTAATTTAGTAGTACTAAAATTGATGTGAATTTTGTTAGTGGATAACGACGTGGTATTGTGGTGGACATCGTAACCACTGTAACACCTATTACTAACAACTTGTATAACCATGTAACCTTAGCGCCATTTTTAGTACATTGATTAGGCGGTGACCAGAATACGGATCTAGAAGCTAACGTATATGCTACGTTATAGGTGATATTTTATATGTCAAAGATGTTTATGTCGATCGCCGCCGTGGGACTTCCATAAATAAAACTCGTTAATGTTTCTGTTGACGTTTCTACGAAAATTCAAGAAATTATTTATTCTGTTTTATATGCCGTCATTTCACTACTCATTGTCGTTAACAGGGATTCTATATCATTGACGTATTCCCTTGTCGCAGCGTCATTGCTTGATTCTAGTTCTCCTTGACCAGTATTTTGTATTAGTCTTACTGAGAGGTCCAGTCATTTTATCATCAGATATTTGTACTCGATTGCAAATATTATCTGATATCGCTGCCATAAGAACAATAGGCTTAATGTTTTCATTACTATCAAACAAAGCTATGTTGTTTTTGGTTACGCCATTAATTCTGACGAGAACATATTGTAATGAAAGATTACTCGTTTTTACATTTCCTTCCTTGTCCTGAAATACAGCCACTTCGTTTGTATCTACATGTGCCAGATTTAGTAATTCGGATATTTCATCACTCTTGATTTTATTTACATTTGCGTGCGATATCGCGTCAGTTGTGTGTTGTTTACGGAGGAATATCTTCCGTAAATATTTACCATCTACTTGTAATTTCTGCTTAAAACGATAACGGTTAGTTGTGTACCCATGTACAACTTTATTTGGTGGTATGGATTATTTTGGTACAGGGTCGAGTGCAGCAGTTGTTTCACTGTCACGGGAACTGATCAGTTATTGTTTGTGTTGGTAATGTTGAGTACGAGACCGGAATGTAGTTTGTATATAACATAAACCCTACGACGGAGGAAGTCAGTACAAACTAAAATAAACAGATCAGAGTGGATCAAATGCTTTTGCAACCCAATGAGTACCTGTGCCAGATATATTGCCATGATTAATGATACCGGGTTCAACTTCATTGTAAGGTAATTGATCGCGCATTAAAACACATCTAACGTTTCTTAATTCTAATTTTTCAGCAGCATTATTTAATCACAATTTGAAATTGCAAGAATATTTTTTGTATCTAGCAAACTGTTTCTGGAAGTCTCAAACCTTTTCCGTACCATGAATGCGCAGTTCCTGGTAGTCTTAGACCCTTTCCGTAATGTGAGGCCGGCCATTTCAGACGACGCGTTTTAGGCATATTGGTCTTTTTGACGTCTTTGGGGGTTTTGTTGGCATGATATTTTTTTAAACTTTCCTTATGTAAAATTTCATGACCCATTGCTTTCTTTAATGCCATTCTCGCAGCGGCTCCGACAGCATCAAACTTAGCGGAATTGGCGATAGCTGGTGGATCAGCAGCTATTAACAATGGTGTAGCTGCAAGAAGTGAAAATGTACCGCCTGATTTTATTATATCTACAATGACACCGGTGGAAAGAGTACTTCGTATTCCAGTCCTTTTTTTGTCACACCGTCGCATTTTTTCTGCTCACGTTCTGTTACCGACATATCTAATTTTGATCTCCTACGATCTGGTTATATGTTCGCGTTATTGTGGTTCCGGATTGTTTTACTGGCGCAGTTTGTAGTTTTAAATTCTGACCCGGAGTCAGTGTGATACTTACGTTACTATATGACGTTTTATAATATAATAAGCGAACTAATTACAATTACATGTTCTCTTTTGGATCGTCAATGACTGATTCGTCCACCGACACCGTCAGGTAACATTGATATATCACCGAGTATAACAGCGATTACTCTGTTCCCATCAGCTGTATGTCGTTTCCGCTGGCTCAAAAATGTATATCAACGACAGTTTCCCGAACTAAATCAAGATGCTCCAGCTAAAAGTAATAGGTTGAATATAATTTTGTAAAATCTAATTGTGATATTTGTAAACCAGTATTTATATTCTGATCATGTCCCATAAATGTCATCAATGGATGACAAGATGGCGCAACATCTTTTGTGGCATAATCTAACACTATATGCTCAGCTGGTTCTTTTTGGCCATTTGACCTTAATGAAACCTTAGTAACTGAGTTGTTCAAATATCATATGACTATGTTCTTGATCGTTACTTCGGTTCATATATTACAAAACAATAAAACTATTTCCTGGCGCAGAAATAACATGTTGTGATGATATATGCCAGGTAAATATACCTGGAACGGTGCCTTGTACATTACCTGTGGTCATTGTTATCCATGGCAATACTGATTTACAACCTTGATCTATAAAATCGATTAATGTTTGTTCCTCAGTAATTGTTAGAGTCATTACAGGCATCCACTGTGAAGGTTTTGTGACGGTTGAGGGATGTTTATCAATCAAATTCACAATGGATGCCGCTGCGTCACAGCTGATGTTTTATCACATGATAGAAAGAGGAAGTTCTAATAGTGTAATAGAGTAGCGATCACACCATCCAAGGACATATACATGCGATATAACTCGGGTTATTTTACAGTATAAGTCAAACGTAACTGGTTGAAGTCTTTAAGACATCAAACCCGCTCAGACAAGAAAACAACCAGATGTTCCAATTTTGGTCTTTGGTAAGCTATATCATGCCTGGAAAATATTGTTTGTTGTAACATGATGGGCAAAACGCTTCCTTTGAACTGGACGTTGCCATCTTGTAAAACACCACCAATTCATGAAAACATTTTGTTGATACTATTGTTTTGTGAAAACGATGTACCTCAATGTTCCTAAATTGGCAACAATTCATTTCGGATATTTAATCATCTATGTATATCTGTATAATCTTTGCATTCTTTGGACATGTATCTTTCTATGTGAATGTCTTTCTGTCTTCTTTATGTGCATGTATAGCATTATAGGTTTAAAATGGACTGGACATCTGAGATAGGATAACAAATAACCAACATAACAATTTACATCTGGTTATTGATTTATCGGTCAAGGTTTGAACGAGATAGGGCTACTGATTTAAGTTTGCACTCTTGTTAAAATTTATTAGAAATACTACAGCTTGAGGGAAATAGTTTTTTTAAATACAACTGTAGACATATCTATTGAAAATGGATGCATTTGTAAACATGAAAGCATGCACGAAAACATTCTATGCAAACTTGTAAGTCCCCATAACCCATTGATAAGCGAGAGTGGGCCTTTTGTGAGAAACGTTATGGAGATTATTTTCTCGGGTTATATGGCAATATACGTATAAAAATGAGATCCATTATGGTGCAGGAATTCTGTGATGAAATTTGTTTTTTTGCAATTGTACGCTTGAAGTAAAACTTTTGAAACAATTTTGTTTTGTCACTTTATTGGATATGCAAGGTGAAATCGAATGAAACGATATGAAATCATTTCGGCATATCTAACTTTACAATACTGAATTTCATATATTTTTTCCAGTGGGATACATGAGAAAAAGAACTATGCTGAGGAATATACAGTTATTAGAGCAATAAGACATGTCTACATTCCAAATTTTTGATCATTTTTAAAATTCTGTGTGTTGCTGATCCTATAAATCAAGTCAAGGATCCCTTTGAGTCCAGCATAACGATGCAGAGACAATTGTATAACATGTAATGGGACACATTTTTATATTAATCAAATGAACATGTTGCATTTGTATACTTTAGATCTTAAGTGTTATCCATATCAATGAAACTGGTTTAAATTCTTTTAAATAGACTGTGATCATCTTTACTTTTACATTTGTGAATAAGCAACGTACAAGCTGAATTAACACCTGATCTTAAGTTCTCTCGAAACAAAATTCATAATCGATTTCTGCGTTGGATGTCATGTGATCAGTTATTCCACCTTGTAAGGTATATTAAACCAGTTATCCCATATCTCCTTTAGTATTGTAAATCTCAACAAATCTGCTGGTATTTCCTAACGTCTTTATATCCAATTAGGTGAGTGTGTCTGCACAACACCAACATATTCACTTAAATAAATTGAAGTAATTCAAACTCAAGTACACTTAGTAACATATTTACATATTAGATACTTATTAGGAATTTACTAGCACTAACTAATGCCTTGACTTTATGACTTCATCCTAAGGAAAAGAAAAGCAAAACTAACACGTTTGGTGAAATTCAACAAATAATAGTATTATGAGTCTATGCTCTTAAAATAAGTACCAGAAAAGAGCGAGTCTTTGTAAAATGCAGCAAATAATGTATGTACAAAATATACAAAACAAAAACAAGAAAAAATGAAAATAACTTACGGTATTGCCAACTAAATCTCAAATACAATCCAAAAATTACGGGCACAAATCTAAATGTAATGTGATGCATACAATTCAGTAAAGGTCCCGAAGATATAAAATAAAACTGAAGTCTATGACATCGTTGTGGTAGCTATTCAAGTATTAACGTCTCAACAGCATGTTGCAGAATCACAGTAAAATAATTTTAGGTTTGAATTAAGCATAAATTCCTGTCAATGTCTTTATCCAATAATATTATCAGAGCACATTTGTATTTGGGGAGAAAATAATCACTTAAATTTAATATTTTGAACAAATAAGATTTCAGCCCAAAACCACTGATCACCAAATACAAGATATAAATCGAAAGTGTTAGATGTTAAATGCACGAAATACCAAGTTCTCACATTCACAAGAATATGTAGGCCTCTACCTGACCTCGGGTCACAATTAGTATTTTCTAAAGAAAACCATTACTTACTGGAAATTAAATTTCTAGATTGAATTTATGTTTGCAACAAAATATAACTAGTTCATGTAAATTTCACATAGGAAACTCCAACATCAACCAAAAAATCCTGTTTACTGCTTAATCTAATAATGATCCTGATAATAATCTGTACACCGAATAATTTAACTTTGTTTACGTTGATTACATAAATGCAAAAAAGTCAATCTGGTCAATAAAAAGCAATAACTTTGGACAAGGTAAAGTCCATAATACAATGTTACATTACAATAGCATTAATGGATAAAAGCAAAGAACGAGCAAACAATTAAATTAAATATCCATGACACTTTCCCTCATGAACAGAACAAAAATCTTTTCGCATTAAAGGTTTCGTTTTACTAAATGTCAAATATACATGTAGTATTTTTTATATACAAGATGAAATCATATGAATGACACCAAGTATACATTAAATAATATATTGCCATACTCATGAAAGTGCATTTGCTGTTAAATAGTCTTGTCCCTTAACGTTCTGGATGCGAATATTATATTCTGCAACAACAAATTCCACCTTAATAAGATCTGATTTGTTTTTCATTTGCCGATTAAAGTAAGGGGGTTATGATCAATGCCGAATTAATTGGAGAAGGAGATTGAACTAATGTAAAAATAATAATTAAAAAACTATATTAATAGAAATCTCAAACTATGTCATAAACGTAAGGCTAAGCTGCACGAATATATACAAAAGATAAACGTGCTAGTATAATAATTATTACATACACAAGAAATTAAAACCTCGCATACCTTTACGGCTGAAGTCTGTGTCGCCCCATGAATCACAATAAATTCCTCAAAACAAGTTTCACTGGGGATTCATTCGATAACCTGGAACGTAATGTCCTTGACCAACATACCGGTGGAGTGTCTGGTTGGGAGGCCTTTGGTTGTATGGAGTAGTTGAGTACTGAGAGCTCATCTACTCCCTAAAACCATTCAGAACATGAATATCCGTGGACATAATAATCCATCTTCGTGGATTATTCTCTTAGAGCTGCGGGGGTACTTTCTATTACTAGATCTTTACAGGCTTCAATTTCGGTTCGTACTCAAACTACACTTGTCACTCATGAAAGGATTAGGTTTCCGATTCCTGATCAGGTTCGTTTATTTTTACTGACTTTTGAAAAGTCGGATTTTGGGTATGTACGTATATATACGTCTGTTGGGTGTTGTATTGTTGTTTATTATATGTCTTGTTCATCATTTGTCTTTCACAAAGTCTCTAATTACGTATGTATCCATGTTTCTATATGGTCAGCTCTTGATATTTACTTCCTCGGTTCTTTTTTCAGTCATCCGGGTTCGTTGTATGTGTTCTTGGCTAGATTCTGTTAAGGGAGTAATGTGCTTATGAGTATAATTCTGAAGTGATACCAATTTAAAAATTTCATAATTATAGATCCAAATCTATAATATGTTTAGAGTTATATATCCAGGATTTATAGTCCATAACTGTTCTTGTTACGTTGTCATTTCATAATATTAGTTTTGTTTAGTGGATTTTCCTTCATACTAAGTTCTAAGTTTAAACGTTCCCGTACAACATGTATCTCTATCCCTCAATCAAAGTCCTTATCCATTTGCGTTCTGTTGAAGTTAGGTGATATTGTAGTTTTGTTTTACGAGTTTGACTTCATGAGAAGAACGAAGTTAGTAATTCCTATATATTTAATCAATATTCATGAATCAAAGTCTATATCATTTCCTGTTTTGTTGACATGGTATTGTCAATTTGTTTGATGGGTTATACCTCCTAAGAAGTACTAGTTGATGCACTCTCGCCTCGTTGTCTGAATCAGGCCGCTCACTGACAAGATGTTCGAAAATGTAAGGATTTCTATTCTATTACTTCTACACAGATATCGTTTGTGCCCTGGAAGTAGTGCTGCTAATTCACAATGATACTAACCTGAATATTTTTAAATCTATTCTAAAAATCCCAAAGTAAATTTTTTACTCCAAAAGTCAAAAAGTAATTTATAATTCAAATTAATGATTTAAGTAAATCCTCTCAAGTTATTACTGTACATCCCTTAATACATAGGAATATGAATGACCTCCCACGACCTTACATACATACATACATACATACATACATACATACATACATACATACATACATACATACATACATACATACATACATACAGAGGCAAACTCATATACCACGCCCAAAAGTGTTATATTAATAAGGTACCTGCATTTTATGAAACTTGATTTACATTTTTAGTATAATGATACATTGTTTTGCAAACTGCTTGTTGACTCATGAAAGATAAAAATACAATTGTATATTTCAGAACGATGTAATGGTCTTACCATAGTAGACCCGATTCCTTTCAAATGTAATACTCCGTCTTCACTAATGCACCATGAAGATACCGTAAATACAGTGAAATTGTGTAAATATGATACAAGGCGTTATCGCATAAACTGTTAATTATAATATCCCACGGTGGTGGTATTTTGCAATGGGATGAAGACTCGTCAAATAAAAACTTATAGCTCAAACGAAATCTAGCCATCAATTATGTTGTCATTAGATATTTTTTTACCGTAATCTGCTTAAACTTCTGTAATTGAATGGTCTTGGAACATGCTCTCCATCTACAGGTTTAATGATTGCTTCATTGATATTTAATAAAGTAAATGTTTGCAAAACATTTTAAATTGAAAATGTAAGAAATATTACTCTATTCATGCTTTTGGTTTATAAGTAGTTTTTTCTCTTTTTTTATCTTCACGTGATATCGGATCGTTTGAGTTTATTTGTCACTCAAGTTAATAAAAATAATGTTGTTTTAAATTTGAATTAATGTCATTTAAACCCAATGGCGCCAAATAAGTATAATATTATCTACCGTAAAAGTAAATGACGTGATGAGAATGATACTTGACAAGTTATGTTATTTTCTGTATATTTTTAATAAAAAATTAATATCAATGTTTCTTTTTTATGTAACACATATAACAACGTATTACGTCACATGTGCCAATATTGCATTCACACTCATTTCTAATGAAATTAAAATTAAATTCATCGTATAATACATACAAAATTTGATGGTCAAGGCTAAAAAGATGGTAATTATTCGGCTCGTATCATTCTTTTCATTTCAAATATTTTTTATTTAAGATTCTCTATAAACAAGACCTATCTTTTCATCAAAAATCATTTTTGTTTCCGAGATTCATATTTTGTCATGTAACGTTTGCTTATATTTTGGCAACATCTGTAGCAAATGTATACTTTAAATAATTAAATAAGAGGCTTGCTAAATGTTTCAGTAAAATAATGTGCTCATAATAATGATTTGTCACAATCTTTAAAATAGCTTTTATTACATATAAAAAAAAATCCTTGAATAAAACATTTTCAAAATAGATTTTTGCAATTAAACATATTTTCTCAAACAACTACCGAATACTTCGGGAATGTTTTCGACCCATTTGATTGTAAAAGTAATGTCTTAATAAACATTAATTAAAATATGTATGTATGTATTTTTGTATGTATTTTTGTATGTATGTATGTATGTATGTTTGTATGTATGTATGTATGTATGTATGTATGTATGTATGTATGTATGTATGTATGTATGTATGTATGTATGTAAGAATGTATGTATGTATGTATGTATGTATGTATGTATGTATGTATGTATGTATGTATGTATGTATGTATGAATGCATGCATACATGTATGTATGTATGTATGTATGTATGTATGTATGTATGTATGTATGTATGTATGTATGTATGTATGTATGTATGTATCTTTAGACCTCAAACTATACAGGTTTCGTCATTAGCCCAAGTGAAAATAACTTGCATTCTTTGGTCAAGAAACATACTCCAGAACAAAAGTTATTCTGCAAAACCAATTATTCTTTGAACTGCAATGACCCTGACCATTTACATTTAGACATAAAAGCAATGCTTTTCTTTCATGCCTTAATTGCAAGCCCCCGCCCCCCATCCACCCCCTTTAAAAATTTGTTCAAGGTACGCGGTCCAATGAATAAAGTTATTAAACAAATACATTATTTCTTCTTTCAGTACCATTGATCTTAGCATTTGACCTTTAAACCACAGCACAATAGCATTCATTGCTATCGTGTAAGTACTCCGCAAAGTTTGGTTTAGGTTTGTGGTGTAGAAATAATATTATTGTACCATTATCATCCTTATTGTTTCTGTCATAATGATTTTGACATTTCACCTTTATGACCAGCAATACGTATGCTAATTTCTAACCCCGAGTGCAGATATGCGATAAAGAACATATGTTATTTTGTGGATACAATTTTTGTTCTTTCAGTCACGGTGACCTTCCTTTCTTGACCTCGAAATTCGTAGACCTCATTCTTATATAACTTGCAAGCCACATGTAGGTGGAGAACTGGAAATAGTGTACAGAAACAAAATTGATTACAGACAGATGGACGCACATAACAAATTTATAAGATCCACCTATTTGTGGGAGTGTGAAAGTCAATGTTTTCCCGTGTCCATACATGCAACCTCTTCACTCATCATATCCTTCTAAAATAATAGGAAAACTGATGCTTTCACAATGTGTTTGGCAATTCTTGACTATTCAAAATAGACTTCAAAAAAGTTGAAAAAGAAAGGAGACACATGCCTTTATATTATTTTTTATATTGTATTATCGAGAATCAAGTATACAATAATGAATCTTAAACCCATAATCTGGAATAATTGTGAGCATACGGGAAGATGCATTATTCACTAGAGACGTACATTTCGTTCGATTTTCTGGCTATAAAATTATAAAAGCTATAAAAAAATTAAACTTGTTATTATGAGACCCTGATTTCAAACGGAATAATCGATCGTAAGTTTCAAAGTTTCATCATCTTCCATTTGTAAATATGCTGATGTCTTTTTTAACGGAAGAAACACACACACACACACACACACACACACACACACACACATATATATATATATATATATATATATATATATATATATATATATATATACACGACTGGATGTCTCTTTTTTATTGTTTTACTGATTCGGGTTTCATTAAAAACTTATAAATGTTATCAATTCTGTAACACACACATACACACCCACCCACACATGCGTAAATATTCATACCAGCATGGGTACATTACGTTTGCACATGCATATGTGTTTGTAAATGACTACAGTAAGTTGTTGCTCTTTGAAAGAGGTAAATTTCAGAAAATATATAAAATCATCAGAAAATGAAGAAAAGAATTAAATGCAAAAAGAACGAAAACACAAATATAAACGAAATGGTCAGGTTCTTATTTTTTTGATAGTACATGCATATATACCTTGAACATATTCAAAATGTATGCAATATATAAATCTAAAACACTTTATACGGTAAAGACTACGAGGAAACTACGACATGATCCTCATATGAAAATGATATGATAAACATGTCTTATGTAAATGCGAGTAAAATGACAAACAATACTTTAATGTCGTTTAAAAAGTAAAGGACGCTTCAAAGTGCTATGTAAATAATATACAAAATGAGTGTATGTGTATGTATAAATATATTTGATAGATGAATGGATTGCAAGATAATAGTACAAAATAACGTTTTCAATGAGTCCTTTTTCTCCTTTTACAGATCATAATCTCGTACGTTTCGCATCGGACTCTCAGAGGCCCTTCTCATGGCATTTGTTTTCAAAAGCAAATTGCATAGCATGTTCATCTTCTGCTTGATAGCACTTTCTTTGTATTTTTAGGCTAAAGACATTATTGCAAACATGTCCCTCTGTCTTGCTCTTTAAGTCGTTACTGCTATTAGTACTAGAAAATTTACAAGACTCTTCCGATAAGATTTCATCTTCGCTGCAACATTTTGCATTTCTTTACGACACGGTCATGCGGCTCAAGAGAACGTATATGTTTGGGAAGGAAGGACCAACTTTGTAGAAACATGGGCAACAGTGAAGGTCTTTTGCTTTGGATGATATTAATTATTAAAACAACGACAAGCAGGACAAGAACTGGAACTCCTACTGCGAGGAAAACATTGAATAAGGAGACGGACAAACCAAACACAACAGCCGGAAGAATTAAAAACATAGAGAGGAGATACATCTCAATGAGCCATCTGTATTTTGCTGTAGTGTTTCCGAGACCTATGACAAATATGATGGGTATCTTGTGCATTGGTGGGATGGCATACCACAAAATAATGCATGATATGTTGAAGAATAGGTGGCAGAAGACGATTTGTAAAGGGTCGTAGAAGTTTATAGTGGACGCGTCCCGATGTTAGAGCCAAGTGTCAAGGGATACATTCTTTCAAAAGTAATGACACAAATTCCAACCAATGGAGTCGTGGCTGACGTAAAGATGGAGCTACTCTGAAGAATATGGGTAAAGCCCATACCGACCATCATAACGATATAACCAGTGAAGACATTGAAGCAGCTCTGAGATTCGGCGTTCACAACTTTTCTGATTACGACTGCCACCTTGCCTTGAAACATGGAATGAAGAAGCTTCACGATACCGATGAGGCATGCGCAGATGACAAACAAGGCAACAAGAAGTAAAATGACACTGACGATTATATTGGATAAAGTCGTGTTATTAAATATGTGCTCCCCATTTTTGACGAATTTGTCTGTCGTGTTTTCACCTTTGGCAATGGCTGTAATTGTATCCGAGTTCAACTGTAACAGAAGACATGCAAAAACGTAATCCCATTATTACGCTGAGGAAACTATATTTTAGATAGCGCACCAATTGCAACCTTTGTGTTTCATTTTAGTTGGGAGAAAACATTAGGGTCACTGAAGAAGAAGACGGTGTCAAGCTAACTAATGCCGCTAACATGTATGCGCAGTGCAGAACCATAGACTGTTCAATAAATCACGTTTTAAATTCTACATCGATAGGTTTACAGTACATTTCAAAGTACAATACACTGGCATTTTGCTTCTGTACAACAGATGTAGAAATGAAAATTAAAAATTGTTCTGAGACGATAGATTTGCATTAGAGCATTATTTCATAGAATCGCATAGCTAATATCATATAACAATTATGAAAAGTTGCCTTTCGTACCTGAATGATTTTATAGGTGAAAGGTTTTGTGATAGTTTTCAGAAATTCGGGTTCTTTGCTCTTTCCATCTCCATGTGCTATAGCAAGGACTATAGCGTCTGTCAAATAATAGAGGTAGCCTGTTCAGGCCTCTACAGGAAGCATTATTAAAAATGTGAACCAGTTGAAGATGTCGTGGACTATGGCCCCGGCGAATGTACGCCGGAATTCATTTCGCTCCTTTGCCTGGCCCATCGACACTATTGTGCTTGTGACCTTAGTTCCTATATTAGCTCCCATAATTATCGGAATAGCCCTTCGTACATTCAGTACTAAAAACATAATAAAATAATAAAGTGAACTCTTATTACTACATTAAAAGTAACAGTTTGTTGCAAAAGTGAAAACTTAATAAAGCAAACCCAATAACACATTTTTCTGCAAATTGCAATCTCTATAAAAGGACAGTAAAAACAAATATTCTACAATAGGAGAACAACTTGCAAGAAGGGCTAGTCAAATAATTTGTCTCTTTTTATACAAATTTCTACTGATAACCGTAAGTGGACCGTGATAGCGAGTTTAACTGCAAATATCGGACTTTTACAAGGAGATACCAGAATTAGTGTCAGTCTGTGGATTTCCTAGTTTTCAGTAACTTAACAAATAAACTTCAATCGGTTGCTATGAATAGCGGACAACGATTACATTCTTTTAAATGCTTCTTCTAAGTACACTGATTACAAATATGTTCTTCTTCGATGTCCAAGATTACATTAAAACATTTTGATGATCCAACAGTCATAAGAGTTCGGCTAAACGTGTTTAAAAGTTAATGTTAGCTTTTCCATTACATATAGTAAGAACGACTCTAAATATCGCTGCAAATTCCATCATATGAAGGGTTGGGGTATGGTTGCTATCAAGTTCGTAGATTCAACAGAGATGTCTCCAAAATGATTATCTTTGTATTATTTTTTAAAACCAATAAAGCTTACCACTGCTTTGAAACCTTGAATTTACTAGTTTGGTGATTTTGAAAAAAAAAACATTTGTAATCACTTGTAATAAAAAGAGTGCTCACTTCTGACCCCACCATGGATACCACAATAGAAGTTGACGTAGATGAACTCTGCACCAGTACTGTTGCTAGCAGTCCCAACATCAAACCAGCTACTGGATTATGGGCTATTACCGTACTACGAAGGGCTTCTCCTGCAGCTTTTCCTGAAATTAGAGAGGTTGAGATAAAACAAATTAATAATTGTATAGGTATTATTGGTCAGGTGAAGCAACATATGTAATCTCTCTCTCTTTTATTGGGGGTGTGGGGTATGTGTGGAGTGGAGGTGAATTGTCTAAACCATAATAGTGGAATTTACATTTTACAATTGCTAATGTTAGTCTGCGAGTGGGTGTTGTTGAATTGTCTAAGCCATAAAGGTGGTGCTCTACAGTCTTTTTTTTTGCATTAGGTTAGAATTTTGAAGAAAAATAATTTCCCCGGTTTCCTCAGTGGTTATACTGGTTATATAAATATACCTTCCATATTTTAGGTATTGTTGAAAGAACATTTTAATTCCATTTATTTTGGCGTAAAATTGATGGGTGTAATATGGGTTATAGTGTATACAGCTTGGCCTAACTCCAGATGTGCACCATTCAAACAAATCAAGTGACTACAGATGAAAATTGTAAAAAGAAATGCAAACAACTTCACCTTACATACATCTCTCTCTCTCTCTCTCTCTCTCTCTCTCTCTCTCTCTCTCTCTCTCTCTCTCTCTCTCTCTCTCTCAACTTTGTGAGATAGGTTATATGTAGCATGAGTGTCAGTGCTTGAGTTATTTACGGGTAATTAGTGATCTGTGTCACTATTGTATATAAATATTCCCTATCTTTGGAGGAGGTGAAACCGTTTGTGACATACTTGTGTTGCTCTTATTATTAATTGTAAAATTTATCCATTGTATAAAAGCCCTCCAAATACGTACCCTATTGGATTACCGTGTCCTAAACTTTCAAATTCTAGGATTCATTGTAACCTTTTTTTCTGTCTTGGAAATATGTTAAGTGCAACAGTGAAATTTGCTTATAGATTAAATGTTGCCGGATAAATGATTTCTTCTGGCTGGTAAGTGCCTTATTTGTCATTAAATATTGAAGGGATGTTGTTTTTTGTTCAACTGGGACACAATGGAGATGCTTAACAAAATTAGAATAAAGTATATTTGACATAATACATTTATGGCTGTTACTAAGTTTTCCGAAGTTGTTAAGAGAGTTGGGAGGCAATGAAGTGTACAGATCTTAGTCTATGGGCATGGATCTGCGTTTGTTGTCATATTTCGTTTCCCACAGTATTGATAATTTTATCATATCTGTAGGAAAGTAAATTTGCAGGTCAGCGTCATTAAATGTAGCTAACAGTATATAAGGTGTTTCTTATTTAAAACTAGTTAGGTTGTTTTAACTACATTTAAAAAGTGACCATGCTGTGTGGAACAAACTAGCATAATGGCAAAAAGCTCAATATGCATGCGTGTGCGTCTTTGTTTTTGAATGGTGTATTCTCAAAGATGGATTGACTTTAACTTACTAAGATTTTGTTATATCTTTGTTGTTATTGTTTGATTTAAAGCAACTACGTCAGTCACAGCAGAAGACTACAAGGGTTTTCTATTTTTAAAGTAGTTCTGAGCGCGTGGACGCCTTGACTGAGATGACTGGTCTGAGATGACTACACTGAGAAAGAAAATTAATTTTAGCAAAACACCTAGCTTTCTTTGTCGCATGGGTAAGAAACCAAAGTGTCTGTTACATTTGTTATAGATTTGTACATGATTCTTCTCTTATCCAACACAAGAATCTAATAAGAAAACAATTTGTGAAAAATATTGAGTGGAAAATGGGACCAATATAACCTTTTATCCACTAACTTATCATCCCTAATCCTTTTATCAAGACATCGTCCTTATGTCTATTAGTTTTCTGCCACTGTGACGTCACTTGTTTTGCAAGCAGGAAAAAGTCTTACCTGACCGTGTAAGACGAATAGTGGAGAGCTTGCCCCATGGAGAACTCGCCACCAAGAGAACTCATCCCTTTGTGTCCGGAGAAGTCGCCCCATTGCATCTGGAAAAGTCGCCCCAAAAGATAATACATACTAATTTTGGATATGTTGCCCGCTTTAGATTACCGCTTTATTATACGGCGTGTTAAATTATTATATTACTTGATTGTTATTATAATTCAAACTTAGGCCCCATAAATGTCAGACCATTATTCTCTAATCGTGATAATAATTCTTAGGCCCTGTCGGACTATTATTACCTAACTGTGATTGTAATTCAAACTTAGGCCCTGTCGGACTATTATTACCTAACTGTGATTGTAATTCAAACTTAGGCCCTGTCGGACTATTATTACCTAACTGTGATTGTAATTCAAACTTAGGCTCTGTCGGACTATTATTACCTAATTGTGATTATAATTCAAACTTAGGCCCTGTCGGACTATTATTACCTAATTGTGATTATAATTCAAACTTAGGCCCTGTCGGACTATTATTACCTAATTGTGATTATAATTCAAAGTTAGGCCGAACACAATGAAAATGATCACAATGCTACAACCAGGATGACCACAACCACACGATAATAATAATAATAATAATAATAATAATAATAATAATAATAATAATAATAATATATGACGATGATGATTATTATTATTATTATTATTATTATTATTATTACGACTACTAAATTTCAATTTTTGGTGAAATGGACACTTAAAATGGAAATTACCTTCTGACGTCCAACTCATTGTCATTCAGTGGATTTAGTCGACTTTTTACTTTTACGGTGGAGCCCCACAAAGATCACTCTGTTTAAATAAGATCTTATTTCGTTTAAAATTAATGCTTTCTTGTTAAAATTATTTTATCTTCTCAAAGATGATATTTCTTCGTTTAAACAATATATAATTTTGTTTAAACAAGATATTATTTCGTTTAAAAGAAATTCCATCTTGTAAAATATTTTTGGAAAATAAAACAGACACTATACAGCGACAATATACTCAAAAAACCCGAATAATCATAAAAGTCATATTCAAAACAAAGTTATCTCTCAATTTATTTATAGCATTTCAGTCCTTCCAGAAACATATATCATTGCATTAGAAAGGAATAGAGCAGACATTTTGACAAATGGAATAATATGAAGGATTAAAGACAGTTTATAAATGTTCATTTATCCTTGATTCCAGCCGCTTAGTGATTATTTTCTTAATGACTACAAACATGTGTTTCCGTTTCTTCATCATCATCATCATCATCATCATCATCATCATCATCATCATCATCTTGTTCTTCTTCTTGTTCTTGTTCTTCTTCTTCTTCTTCTTCTTCTTCTTCTTCTTATTATTATTATTATTATTATTATTATTGTTCCAATCACAGCTAACAAACGTTACATCGTGCTAATTCCTCGTATTTATTAAATTCGGAACAACTCAACTGAATACTATTTAGTATCCGTGTCCGTAAGAAATCCAATGCAGAAAAATGCATGCGTATACATAAACATGAATTTTTCTGTACATAAATAGAAAAATGAATTTCATCCATATCAGGAACAATGGGTTCATATGTGTTATTGTTATGTAAATTTAATTTGCTTTGTTCGATAGTTAGTTTACTTTAATATTTTAAAAAAATGTCATTTCATGCTTTTGTAATGCAACATTGTATGTTGGACTTTAGTTCTGTTACTCATTTTAAGTGCATAGACTCGTCGTAACAGCTATGCCCTTTGTTACAATACTAACGGTAGCTCTAGTAGCTTTAATTCAAACACGTAATATAAAATTGTTTAAAATAACTACATTTACATTATCTTTTTATAGTATGAATAGTAGTATGAAAAACAGGTGTATTCATTTGCCAGCTTTACTATCAATGCATTCATAAAATTTGGTTACAGACATGCGATTTTCCATAGTGGCACAGATAGCGTGGTAAACGAAATTTAATATGCATACACATACTAACAAAATGATTAGTTGGTATCCTCCATTCTTGATTATTCATACTAATTCATCTTATTTCTGTAAGTACTTCCCAGACGTCACGGAAGTACTGAAATAATGAGCCGAATATACATGGATAAAAAGTGGAGAATACCGTAGTTATTCTAATAGACGATCCATAGATAGTGCAATTTCCGGGAGGGCGGCAGAGTACCGCACATCACTGTTCGACTGAAAACGTTCGTAAATGAAGTTGTTTTAATTTGTCTAACAGTCATCGCATTACTCATGTATTGTTGTAACTATCAGGAGATTCCATAATGGACATACACGGATCTATCAGCCTGGATAAGGCAGGAATATATATATATATATATTTTTTGGAAACGGGGTGTACGCGTTTAATAGAAGCATATTTGAATGCTGATGGTATTTTTAAAAGTGTGAGTGAATTATTACCAATAAAAAGGTGGCTGAAGCACTGGTTGAGAATATGGCACCGATATTGGCTGAAAAGATGGATTTAGTACGTCTACGAATCTCATTGAGAGCAAATCCAATACACCAGTATGCATGAATTGTATCCCTGGTTATATAAATACGCTCGATTCGTTCGTTCTGATATTTTGACAAAAATCATGAAAGTGGAAGATATTCACAATAACGATGATCTTATCAAAAGGCAAGTTTCACCACACATGAACTGGTGCCATCCCGCTTGTCTCATCATTGCTGCTGATTTAAAATAAAGCTACCCATCCCCAGAAGGTATCACTTTGAAGCACGTCGAGCAGAATGAAGAAAGATGACGTCTCGCAAAATTCTGGCTGAATTGATAGTGGGAAAAACTGTCTCAACGTCCAATATTTGCAAAGACAGAATAATTGGTAGATCCAAGCCGATACTTGCAACTAATCAGCGATTAAGAAATACTAATTACATTACGTGTAATTCAGTCATGAAGATTTTATGATTAGGAGAGTACGAGGAAATCAAAGAGTTTGCTCCATTCAACAATTTTGGCAATGTCATCACACTTGATTATCGAACATTAAAAGTTAACGACAAATGTACTATTCATGTTTTTTGATTGGTTTTTAATCGGCATATTCGACGTGTTTCAATGAAGGTGGCATAAATATCTAGAAGGATTTGTCTACTTGGTAGAATCTTATTAAGTACAGCGTTTTAGTCCCGCGTTTGACTGAAATGTAAATATAAATTTTCATAAAAGAAAAACCCAACCAGCAATCAAACATGAACGGTATTTATCGTACCATGCAAAAAAACATGAACTGTTTTTACAAAAATACAAACATCAGTATGTTTTGTCATTAGAAAACATTAACATTTCGTCATTTTGAATTGTCTAAGAACCCCAATAAAAACTATACAAACTAATACTAACTTCTATTCATCATGATTTCCTTTTAGTTTCATTTTCTGGCAAAATGGTGTTTCTTATTTTTTGCATACTGATTCCTGCAGTGTGTGACAAATGACGAGGCCAAAGGTATGACCAGTACGTTCACATTTGTTAGAAGTAGCCTCTAACAAGTAATATGATGGCTTTGTTACTTGCTTAGGCTCGAATAACCAGCAACATAGAAAGAATGAAAATAACAAGCTTGTAAAAATTTAACAAACAATTTATTGAGTACAAATATTTTCAGAAAAGAAAATAAATAAACATACGGTTTTAGAGAATCAATTCCAAAAATTAATCCACAAAGAATTCACAATATAATCCACTAGTGGAATTGCAAGAGTCCTATATAAATAAATGGCCTAATAGTTCCCGGTTCGAATCTAGACTATGTAGTCCAATATGGACGACGATGTCACGTGATGAATTCAGTTTTAGTTTTATAATAATCCAAATGAGCACACGTAATTTCTAGATAAATAACACAATAAATTCCTCTTGATCCCAAACGAATAATTTACACTCGAACAATAAAATACATATTTGTATTCCAAAGCCCAGACTAACTACTGAACTTTTCTTTCCCAAAATACAACTATATACCGATTCTCTCGTAAACAGAAAGGGGTCACGTGATTTTCTAGAAGGTCATAGAACGACTCCATCCTCGCAAAGTCACGTATACATTGTGATCTAGAAAGATGTTCTTGGTATTAACCAATCATTTTTAAAATAAAGCTCTATTGTCCTTGGAATCAAACAATCATTGTAGAAGCTTGTTTACACTCTGAAGCAAGGTCAGAAAATGAGGTTAACATCTGTTGTTTACTTGTAAAGTAAAGGTCATCCCCCCCTTCAATGAACAAATCTTAAAACTTAAAATGCCAAATTTTAATCTAACAAACAGACAATAAAAATAAATATAAATGGCTTATATCAAATACACGTAACAGCTTATTTTGGCAGCACTTCAATTACTACATGGCATCAGTCACATTCAAATCAAACAATTTGATTCGAAAAGAACTCCATAATGTAGTTTGGTCATAAGGTCCTGATCAAAGAAATAATTGATATTCAAATTTAAAAGAACCACTTTGAAACCCAGCAAAAGTGGTTTCGTTAGGTAGTATATGTATTCCTTCATTTTTATGATGGGATGCTGGTACAAAAGCTAAAGAAGCGAAACCTAAAAGACAGAAAAACAGGGGAAAGTAGAAACGAGTTCACACTCCAATAAAAAGAAATCCATGAGAGAATAACTCGTAATAGAAAGAGTTGTACTGACTCTAAAATGCACACGTACTTGATATGTGACAGTCTCTACATCTTCTCGTCTGTTAATTATAATGGCAGCTTAGCTTGATTTAAGATCAGCGTTTCATATTTTGATGGAAAAAATAGAAACCTATCTCTGAAGAAAACTACAACCTGTTTTGAATTCTTCTACTTGCTCAAGAGACTGGTGCAACCAAACACTACGAGACAGAAAAGGCATGATGCAAAGAATGGTGTATCTATCCAAGCAAGAATTGGCATGATTTAGCATGTTGAGAGTACAAGCAGTACCTGAACTTGCGTTGATGTGGCGTATGAACAGACAAACAATTATACTTTATTTGTTAAAATAGGCCATGGGTCTAAATTACATACATATCACAACAAACAAGCGTGTATAATACGTTTCATTTCTCCTTGCTAAAGGATCAAAAACTCAAAAACTAATAGTCTCATTTCTTTAAGATTACTCTTTAATTTTTCTCATCACGTGGGTTAAAGTACAGAAATAGTGGTAAATAATTCACACGAATGTCTATAAATCTTGGATAACAGCAAATAAAATTAAATTGTTTCCACAATATTAAGATTGCAGTATAGACAGAGTCTATCGTCATATTTCGTTTTCTCAATGCGTCATGAATTAATGAATTAAACTTAATATCATGTAATCTGCCTTTCTATTTACAGTATATATTCTTAAACGATAGGCTTGTCTAAACAAATGATGCAGTATTTAATATCTTATATGCTCACACATATTAAATTAGTGGGAACGAGTAGTAAAATGAGTATATTCGATAAATAACATATTTATTGATCAGTAACTGCAGTAAATGCGATCAAATCAAAAGAGTTTCAAATAAACGTGTCAGCCATAAGAATAATTTCTTCATCAATATTATTCTCAAGAGCCCTTTTTGACCTGTTGCAGGTAACATTCATGCAGAGTTCAAATCAGGGATTTTACTCTTGTGGAATCAACTTAGTGATCCAAACAAACATGCTAGTAACGGATTAACAACAAATATATATCCAGTCAGGCCATTACCTAATAATAAATGAATTCCATTGATGGATAAAGAAACACTAGTCCAATATTCACGGGTTCCAAGACGAGCCCGATGATAAATTGACTCAATGGAGAGAAATATTAACATATACGCACCCTACCCCCTAAATAAGAAGACTTTCTATAGAAGAGGACTTCACATACAAAGACAAAGAACATGATGACAGAAAGATTCTGAGAAGCTTCCGTGTCTCTTAATATTTAAATATAAATAGGTTTGGCAAAATCACCAATAAGTCAGATAAAACCTTTTGACACGAATGGTGCATAAGTCACCAAAAATGAATCAGACTGGAGTTTGCCTGTCCCATCAAATGTATTGCTTTTAATAAGCGACCGTGATGTACACCCCTTTGAAAGAAGTGCATTTGGGATAGCTGTCTTTATTGGGCTGCTCAGGTGCCATCATGTACCAATCAGAAATGATGCGCACTTTCTGCTTACATTATGTGAATTTAAGAAGAGGCAATGCTTTTTGTTTACTTTTAGCATATCCTTATTTCTTTAAGATTGCAAGATTGAAATGTGTAAGTACCGTAAATTAGTTAATAAAGCTATCCATGTTTTTCTATCACGCCCCTCACCCATGCAATGTTTCTGTGCTTACTAAAATCTTAAAATGCCATAGATGTACTTATTCGCAGTCGTCATAATCGGATTTAGAGCTACCGTAGACACATCGACTTCCGGAAGAATTTCATATTTCCGGAATTCAATGCGACCAGTGACCGGTGTGATTGTACGTTAATTGTAAAATCGAAAGTTTGGTAGTTCATGCCACTTAAATATTATTTACGGGTAGGTGATATTTTTGTTGATTTTGAAATATCGGTAATGAATATGTGCGGTTTTGGTTCTGCATTTAACAAGGAGTGTGTGTCGTCATCATAGAATGTTTGAGACGGCTCAAAATAGAAAACTAATTATGTATTGACCGACCATGTTTCGTTGAAACGGCTCTGATGCATTTCAATGGTATACAGAAGGGACGATTCACTATATCCTAATATCTGGTAATATATCTATAATAAGAAGTATCTATAATACAAAGTATCAATAATAAGAAGTATCTATAATAAAAAGTATATATAATAAAAAGTATCCATAATAAAAAGTATATACAAAGAAAAGTATCTATAATAAAAAGTATCTATATTTAAAAGTATCTATAATAAAAAGACGCCAGCACAAATGTGTGACATTAAAATATGTACAAGGTACAATGGAAATTCCGAAGCAAAGTCAATTTACAGTTTACAATTGAAAGGCATTTTGTAACATCCCTGAAATGTGTTTCAAATGTTCATATCCTGGACAAGTCTCTATTGTCTGTTATGACTTTGGGTCTTACAATAAGTTCAACTACAAATTAATACAACACTATAAACAAAATCAACAAGCAATTTATTTCCCAACATTTGACAATTAATTTCCAAAGATAAACATTGTTAATTCAATTCGTAATAAACTATACATAAATATCATAGAATGTTCCTAATTATTCTAATAGTCTGCAATGATCTTATACATTATAATGATGCAATCCAGAATGCCTTTCATTGAGTTAAAAAGTACAAATTAATATAGTAATCCAAACGTGAAAGAGCACTTTAATAATTCCAATACATATTTTAAATAAATAATAAACATTCATCTCGGGTACTATCTGATGTCAACACCACACTTTTAAACTCCTATTCAGAAACTAATCTTGAACATAAATTAATTGTTTGTTTATGACATCCTTATTTCTGCACATTTTCATAATTCCAATACATATTTTAAATAAATAATAAACATTCATTTCGAATACTATCTGATGTCAACACCACACTATTAAACTCCTATCATAAACAGATTTCCACAAACTAATCTTGAACATAAATGAATTGTTTTGTTTATTACATCTTTATTTCTGCATATTTTCATTTGAACTATATTGGAGCAGAATGTGAAACAATCCGACGAAATATCCCGACAAGTAGTTGCAAATGAGGCTTTCCTTAAACAAACATGATCTGTAAACATTCTGTTTAAACCGGCAATCATGGACAAAATTTGGATTCATATGCATTCTGTTTGAAACTTACAGTCATGGACAAAAGTAAACCACACAATTAAAACCGAATATATGTAATGAATCCGTTTCCGCAATGCCACAAATAGGTAACCTCAATAGAAGATTTCCCCGCAATACGTTTCTGTTAACTTATTTATTAGTGGTATTGCTTTTGAAGTCGTTGTTTTGTTTGAGAAAAAATTTAAATGTATGTAAATAAAAAATATTGTATTGTTAATTATAAACAAAATATACGTATTTCGTCCATATAGAGAATATATACATATCTATTCCTTCACGCGAAAACTGATAACACTATAAATGGAAAATATGTCAATGTCATTAAATGTTGGCGAATTGTTTAACATTTTGAATGACCCATTGGCGCAAGTAAAGATTTTTGTTTCGTTTTAATCAACTAATGAAAAATCGAAACATGAGTGCATGCTGCGCTATGTCAAGACAGACAGAAAAAAGCGCGATATCTTTATTCCGACCGAAGTTATAATTCTATCTGCTAATGAAATGTCAGCATCATGATTTCATACAAGCACATCGTATTGCTTGCCTTTATTCAAGTCAAATAACTCTTACTTCCAGATAAATATATCGCAATTTCGGTATGCACTGCAACGTGGAATTAATAATGAATGCAACAGAGCATGCGCAGACAGCATTTTCGGGAACACAAAATACTTTTGTTTGACACCAACAAACGCGCATGCACGTACGAAAATACTAAAATACTATTAACATTCACTAGCGCAGTATACTTTTTATTCCACTGGTGTTCAAAGAGAGACAATTCTGCAGTGCGTGTGCTGTTACGAGTTCGTTCCCTTGATTGCAGCTATTTACAGGACACACGGTACTATAAATAGAGGTAAATGGGAACCAGCTTAGTATGGACCAAAGGCCTTATAGCCAAATTAAATGATTATGGCATTACTGGGCGAATGTTTAACTTTATTAAAGATTTCTTAGCAAACCGCACTATAACAACTAGGGTAGGGGCAACTTACTCTGAGACTCACTCCCTTGAAAACGGGACTCCACAAGGAAGTGTACTCAGCCCCACCCTCTTCAACATAATGATAAACGACTTAGATAAAAACTTGGCTACCAACAAAGTAGAACTATCCCAATTTGCGGATGATGGCGGCCTATGGAGACCAGGAAACCCCTCCAGCCGCAAAAACATCTATGAAATTCAAACCAGCCTAAATAATATTGGAAACTGGGCTAATAAATGGGGTTTCAAACTATCGCACCAAAAAACGGTAGCTGTACTGTTCACCCCAAATAGGAAAAACATACAATACCCAAAACTAACCATACAAAATAAGGAAATAAAATTTGTAAAAGTAGCCAAGTTTCTGGGTATGTATTACGACCAACACTTAACATGGGCACACCACATTGATGATCTAATCAAACGATGTAATCAGGACTTAAACCTAATCAGAAGTCTTAAAGGGACACAATGGGGAGCTAATCAGGAAACATCACTAATGCTATATAGGGCACTAATAAGATCAAAACTAGATTACGGCTGTCAAATATACTCATCAGCCACAATAACGCAACTACAAAAACTAGATAGAATACAAAGAATAGCCCTAATAAAAAGCACTGGAGCCCTCAACTCCACCTCAACAGCTGAACTGCATGTAATAACGGGAGAATTGCCCCTACATCTGAGGCGGCAAGAACTCACTTTAAAGTATGCAGCGCGGCTGTCCAACCACCCCAAAACTCACCCCACCTTACTGGCCATAAATAAGACCAACATCCCTTACAGAAAAGGCCTAAAGCAAAAACTACCCATGGGAAAGTTAGTACATATATTAAAATCAACATTACCAGTGGAACTATTCCCATTAGAACCTAACATAGTGTACGAACACGAACCTTGGAACAACGTACAATCTAAAGTCAACACCTCCCTAACTCAAAAAGGCAACAAACAAAACCAGGAACTCAACTTAAAAATAGAAGCCTTAGAAATAATCAACACCCAGTACCACCAATATACAAAAATATACACGGATGGCTCCAAAATTACTAATCCATATAAAACAGCTGCAGCAATGGTCATACCAGAGCATAAAGTACAAATAGGCAGACGCCTCCCAGACTACTGCTCTATTTACACAGCTGAATTCTGGGCCATCCTAAAATCATTACAATGGATTGAAGAGTTCAAACCCAATAAGACAGTGATTATTAGTGACTCGCTAAGTGTCCTCTCTTCAATTCAAACAAACACCACTAAATGTAGGGAAGAGTTTCTCAATCAAATAAACACCAAACTAAAACAACTAAATACCAAAAATATTACTGTAGAATTCTTGTGGATCCCCTCCCACATTGAAATTAAAGGCAACGAAATGGCAGACAAACTAGCCAAAGAAAAACTAGGCGAACCAAATTTCGAGCCACTACAATATAGTCCTTCAGAACTATACAGTATAATAAATACGCAAATAGATAAAAAATGGCAAAACGATTGGGATACCAGTACAAAAGGGAGAGTGTTGTACACTACGGTTAAGGAAGTTAAAAGGAACATAAAACCGCCCAGGGGCTTACCAATAGAACAAACTATCATAAATAGAATAACTATAGGTAAAACCAGGCTGGCAAACAGCATGGGAAAATATATAGGACCCTTTCCTCATAACATAAACTGCTACAATTGTAACACCCCTGAAGATCTCCATCATATCTTCAACAATTGTACCAAAACCAAAAAAGAAAGGGACAAATTTAGATCAAAACAGCTAGAAATTAAAGCCCCCTATACATACCCAGAAATTTTACTAAATTCAAATACAAACTTAGCAGGGACACATAAAAACATGATAGAATTCCTTAAAAACATAGAAAAAATAGATAAAATTTAGACCATAATCATATTAAAATCCCTGTAAAGACAGAAAGTGTAGGCCCCTAAACGAATTAACAAGGAACCTCTTAAGGACAGGTGAGCTAAGCAACGGTACGGACCAGGGTGCGGTATCTGGGCACAACTATGAAAAACCTTTGACGTGTCGCTTAACGGCCCCGGATATTTCCGGCAGAGGCCCATATGTTGTCGCTTGGCCACCAAACCTCACGGACTGGACCGGGGGCGGTCTTCTGGGTGTGACAGTGAAAAACCCTTGACCGTGTCGCTTAACGGCCCAGGATATTTCCTGCAAGGACCCACTAGTCATCATCTAGTTGACCAAACCACACACCTGACCTCAAATTGAGGAAAACCTTAGCAAACAAAAATAAGCCACACTAAACTGAGTACAAAAAACATCATAAATGGTCATAAATAGTTACATCAAATGATAGAATACAATCAAAAAGCATAAAAATAGGCAGTAGGAAAAATCAACACAAAACCAAAAGCTAACTCCCTACTCACCACTTTCTGCCTCTAATCTGTCACTTCTTAACCTCTCTCTGCAATATAAATAAAGTATACAGTGAAAAACCACACATCCAACAATAATTAGGATAATTAAAAGTACCACAAAACAGTGAACCGAGACCGGTGCACATAAACTAGATAGGAACATAGGAAGTGACCCCAAATTAGATATATAAGGTAGTCTAAAACACCCAAAGACTATCAGGCCCAGCGGCACAAGGCCGCACTTACATCTAAAAATCAGAAAGTAATTACGATAAGACCCCAAACCTAGAAAATATAAGGTAGTCACAACCCCAAGACTATCAGGTCCAGCGGCACAAGGCTGCAACTATAACCAAACGTAGAAAATCAAGTCACTAATAGGGCCCCAAATAGCAACTATAAGGTGACCCAAGCCCAAGGTCATCAGACACCGCAACACAATGTTGCACATAACAAATCAGAACCAACAAACTCAAATAATTCTCACACATAACACTAAATGTCAAAGAACGCCACAGAAAGCACTGTATACTAAAAATTACTCTAGATAAAAGCACAGAGTATAAATAGGGGATAGACCCAGAAAAGCAGCCTACCAAGCCTGGCCCTTCGCCTCGCCCTCTACCTACTCCGCCTGCTCCAGCAACTACACGTGCTTAGCACGTCCATTAACAACCAAAAACACCGGATGGCATGAATATGAGTGTGTGCTGGAACTATTCCCACTCATATATACTTACAGGCCCTACAATCACACCGCAGTAGCTCAATAGTTACTCAGATGTGACGGCCTAATTAAATAGTGTTCCCTGAACACATAAACGCCTGCAGGGTGGTGGCACCATACCCACCCTCAGGATAATTAAATAACCGTCCTTTGACGGATAAAACAGTGATAAGAGCCCTCGGGACGAATCACTTAAAGCAAATTATTCAATTCAACCAGCCTGCAATGGATAAATATATATGACTCACGGAAGTAATTCATAAAAACCTGTGCAAAAACCAAGATATTTAAATTCAATAACTTTAAAGTTATGAGTGCTCATAATTAAGCTTATATATAAAACATTATTTATTTTTTCACATACAACCAAAGATTCTTTATACCTAAAAATCCTGAAACATAACCAACATTATGAAAACATCCTGGCCAGACAAACCCAGATATACTCTATTTTATGTTCACCCATTTCCAGGCCGGTTCCAATTTTTTCCGTACAATTAGTACCATCTATCCTAAGATAATAGAGTAGATATGGGTTACGGTGTCCATGACTGGTTGATAATTAATGCTATTTTGTAGGACAATACACTTTGAGAGATGTTACAAGTTGTAAATAAAAACATAAACGTTTGTTTTCTTAGTAGAATTTCAGCCCTTAAACAGTCTTGAGCTTGGAACACGCATTACTGAAATTAACATCTGACTATTTGGTGCGGAATTGAAAGCAAGTGTTTCAAACACATGCAAGCCCAGAAAATGCAGTGTCTCCAATTATTTTTGTCCACATGATGTCGTCCAGGTCTCGGCTATATTGATAAATGTAGGTTTGACCAGAAGCACTCAGAAATTTAAAGTTTTTGAATTCTTTATATCATGGTGTTTGCATAGGTTTACTATGGAAAATAAATTAGTACCGCGAACCTTACACATATTTGTATCTATGCCAGAGAATACTAAATTAACATATATATGTAATAATGCAGTAATACTGTTAAAACAGTCAGAGAATACTAAATTAACACACACAGATATATATATATATATATATATATATATATATATATATATATATATATATATATGCCGTTATACTGTTAAAATTGTGGTGCAGAGAATTTTTTTACTGCTATAGGAGGGAGAATGCCATATTTTCTTCTTACATATTGGTGGAATTTCGAGAGACAAAAATATATATTTATATGTTTATTTGAGATATTCGATTAACATGCATCCTTTGTTTACCCATGTGATATAGATTCAATTGTGTATAGTGTGTGAATAGGATCAACAATACCTATATTTACTGGTCGTATCATATGATATAAATTACATAATTTTTTGCTTCTCTAAGAATGCGACCAAATGTATTAAAATAACTGTAATAGAAACGTGAGTCATTTAATTACCCTTTGAAGCTTTCAAATAACGTATCGAATTTTACGATCAATTACATTTGTACGAGTTATGCTCTAATTACCCTGTGTAGCATTCAAGGACGTATAAAATTGTAATATCCATTAAAATTGTACGAGTTATGTTCTGAGTACGAAAGGGTTATATTCAGTGCTGCGTGTCTGCACTTCGTCATGAAAATCGTGAAACTGATCGAAAGAAAGGGATATAAAATAGTGGATATTATTAATTGTGTATGTATGTATGTATGTATGTATGTATGTATGTATGTATGTATGTATGAATGTATGTATGTATGTATGTATGTATGTATGTATGTATGTATGAATGTATGTATGATAAATCTCAGTCGTAATGGGTAATTGAACTGAGATGATTTTTTTTTATGAATTCCTTGCAATGCAAATTTCGCACTATTTAATACTGCAATGACAAACAGCATGTATATTTGATACTATTTATAGAAATAAGTTTTAGACACTGATGTTATCATCGTGTTAATATAGACAATTTTGATGGAACTTGATCTTTAATATAATTTTAGTTGTCTGTTATTTAAACGGCGATTGAATGTAACATAAAATGTTAAGTGTACACCTAAACGCATTTATGTATTTTTATCTCTGACTGAAATGATGAAGATTTTAAAATCAGGTATCACATTACCTAACAACAAAATGTAAAATCCTCATAGAAATAGTGTAATATTGAACCAATAAAGCGCCTATTCTCTTTTGCAAAAAGACTCAATATTCAAAAGGAATATACATTTACATAAACAAATACTATTCCTAGACTGGGCACATTCTTTATTCAAAAGGAATATAAATGTATATGTACAAGTACTATTCATAGACTGCGCATTATATATTGCTTTGCATATTAAATTGTATTTGTTACGTTTTTCAGCCTTGATTATATGTTATGTTTATCTGTATTTTGGACTTGACCGTCTCCAAAATCAAGTTCATCGTGTATCTGACAAGTAACATTTTTTATGTGTAAACAAATAATATATATTTAATATATCTCTATTAGTATGGTTATATATTAGGATCATTATCAGTGAAGCAATATATCCATATCTGGGTATGTGTCTTGAACATTCCCCCATGCTAAATCATATACTACTTCATGTTTTATAATAATTTTAGATACAAATTTTATCTTGTTGACAATTTCAAATTTTCTGTGAAAAAGCTTTAAGTCCACATCTTGGCTCAACGTTTGTATCTTGGCTTTTATTTAATGTTGTTTACTTGAGATATTAGTCATTCCTGCATTTAACATCCGAGATAGAATCAGTCTTATATTGTGTTCACTATTTTCATTCAGGTGGAATTATTTATTCCAATCATTATTAATTTGAAATACGAAGTACTCATTGATATTATTCTTGGACCGAGACATTAATTTGGAATTAAAGTTATTTCAGACAAGGGCATTTTTGTATTTTATTATTACGATACGTCAAAATACTATTTGTACATCGCCACACTATATGACACAGGCGCATTATAGTATAATGGCACGGCAAGGTATTCAATACTGGAATATCACTGGAAGTCAGGTGAAATTTAGTAATTTTGGACTAGTGAATTAACTTTAGGACTATCTGGGACTCAATTCATAATACAGTGAGTTCTTTTTAACTCTCATTTTTTATGTTAAGGAAATACATTATTTTATAATTTCACAAAACTTTATTGTTTTCGTTCTTTTATGTTACTTATTCTAATAGCAGAGAGTCGTAATAATATTCAGTATTACATGTAGAAGTATTATTCATAGATAGACCGCACCCAGTATTCACAAGGAATAAAGATGTTTATGTACAAGCATTATGATTAGGCTAATCACATTTTCTCGAACACTTTATCTTTTCAAATGTCAACCATTTAGTTGCCATATCGAGGAAGAGAATAAGCTCTTCTCATTGGAGTTTATCTGTTATGGAATAATGAACGAATTGATAAAACATAACATTGATACATTACAGTGTATTTCTTTGCCGAAACTTTTAAAGGCAACCGCTAGTGAACTCATACTTAGTACTAATACTTACTAATTTATTTCTCTGTTTCTCAAATTTATGTATCTTAAACAATGGGAATTCACTTAAAACCTCTTATCATACAAATCCGATAGTTATGTTGATGTTCTTTATTGACTGACATGTTAATACTGGATTTTTCCTCTCACCTACTTCTAAACTGTCCGAGATTAATATAGTTTGACCGTCGCATACATTGAGTTACATCGCGGCATCTGCTGGAATTTCATCGTATATAGATTTCTTGTCATATGGGTTTTCGTCGGTCTTGCCTGTGAGACCCAGATAGGTTTCATCCATAAAAGCTCCCGTTGGATAACCACTTTTCTTTGCCTTCTTTACCTTGTAGACTGTCACGGCGACAACAATAGAAATGAGTAATAATGTACCGCAGACGATTCCGACAATGATAATAGTATCGTTAGAAACAGGTGTGGTAGCAGCCATGGAAACACCTAGGAAACAAAGTAAAGACGTTATGTTTTGTTTATATTGATATGGCAACCACAAAGGTTCATGGTTACTAGCATATCTGCCTAATATGTATACTTTAATATGTGAAATGTATGGACGGATAGGCACTGGGTCAAATATTGAAATACAGTCACCATATTGACATCATAGTGCCTTAGGGCATACACCAGGTGTGAAAGTGTTTGGTACAGGTTTAATGTATGACACTTTTGATACGGGTTTAAGCTATAACACTGTTGATACAGGTTTAAGGTATGACACGTTTGATACACATTGGGTGATAGAGAAACTATTTCATTCAAGGTACAAATTTCAGTTGATACGTTTGATTTAAAAATTTGCATTCTTTACAAAATATTGGGCGATACATATGTTTAACTAAAGAAAGATATTAATGAACAATGTGCATGTGTGTAAAAGAGTATTTATGCTAATATTTCTCACATTTTGGTTATATTGAGAGAACAAGTTACGAAAAAGAAAGGCAAGCAGTGAGTATATGAACATTAAACTATCTGAGATTATTGTTTTCTTCTTGTCCTTTTAGGAGTTTGATGGTTATAGGTCTCTCGATGTCATTAATTTTAAGCAAATAGAGTCAAGGCTGGATTAAAGGCCAGCTTTTTTAGAACCAGATTTTTGCAGTAATGCCCTTGTACGTGAGGTCCGTCATATCTAATTAATAATTAAAAATATAACTCGGTTAAGTAGCTACCTGTTTTAAATGGGCTAGTTTTCCAATTTTGGACAGGTGGATCGCATACAAAATTAGAGAGGCTTTTTTACAAGAGCATGAAGTATATACATATTATTTTTTTTACAGAAGCTTTAATCTGAGTGAGACATCAGTTAGTATAGAGAGTTTGTGTCACAAGTAAATTAAGAGGTAAATTAATGTATGTTTTTGTCAATTGATGTACATGCATTGATCACCAACATCGAAGTACAAATGGAATTAAACAAGTGCGCGAAAAAAGAAATACCCCCGGTTTTGAAATCTGTGACTTAATCTTTTAGAAATCAAGAGTAATAATCACTTCAAATTCACCAACTAACTAATTCATGCAAATGCTAAGAAAACAAGATACTCAGAAATGCGTGTGTTAGGTCCTGATACCTTACTTTCATTGAGTACCTTTTCAATAACTAAAGGAAGAGAACAATTTGCGGACAGTCAAAATCTATAATAAAAAAAATTCAAATGTAAAAATTTTAAATTATTTTATAGGCTTACTCGTTGATTAAGAAAAAATTAAGTATTTTGACTTATATTGCTCTTTCGAATACGAGGCGGGTTTGAGTGTTGTTTTATCGCCATGACACTTTACACACTTTGTTTGGCCCGGAAGATTTGTGTAAGATCCTCTAAGACACTGTCTGCAGGTTGAACCGGCTTCATATTCCCCAGGTGGACACAGTGCTGAAACATACATACATACATACATGCATACATACATACATACATACAAACAAACATACATACATACATACATACATATATATATATATATATATATATATATATATATATATATATATATATATATATATATATATATAGTATGTACGCTTTTTCAATGATAAACCATGAGATGTAGAAAAATTTCATTAAAAGGAAACGAAGCTTGCAGAATTTACCTTTAATGAAAAATAAATACATCCAGTGGTACATCTTTGACCGAGTGAATGAACTTCTCATATTCACAATCACCTTAGCATATTGATAGGTTGATTGTTTTCGTTTTGCTACATAGTACATGAACATTTTTCTTTTTTTTTAAATTATTAATGACAGTGAAAAGGTTCAGAATTCAGCAGAACAATGTTATGGATGTACGACAAAATTAAATTGAAGCAAATAGTTAAAAACCTACACAGCGAATATATTAAACATTTATGAGATCGCAAGAGTGTATTACATCGCAAGAAACATCAAGAGATAGGCTATACGAACTTGTGTATGCTGTTTAAAGATGAAGTGCGACAGGCAGACAATGCAATAGTTGTAACTTCTGATTCATCTACATATAGAAGAGAAAGTATACTTTTTATTGTTGTTCAAAATATTAATAAAAATACCTTAACTTTCATTGAAAAATTAATTTACGACAATATATGCCATAACTTATTATGTGCAAACGAAAACCATTAGCAACGGAATAAAATCTTTTTTGGATATTCTGAAGGAAAGATGTTAACATAATTTTGTGTCGGGATAGTGAACAGCAACAACAACAATACGACTACTACTGCTATTACTATTACTACTACAAAAATATAGATATTGCCATCATTTGGTAGATATCAGAACAAAGTTTGCATCGAGTGATAGAGGGAGTTGAAAAGGTCGTGACCGCTTTGGTTTGACAAAATGTCGTGGTCAGTTTATTATTTTTAAACGGCAGTTCGAGCAATAATAATAATAATAATAAACTAATTTTTCGTTTACTTACTACAGTTAATCTTGCTGGGTAGTAATATTGAACCTGGTTCACAAAATATATATTCTTTTAGTAACATATTTTGTATCTGACCAGTCAATTTTAGGCAATATGTAGAAATGGATCTCTTGGAAAAGCCATGTGATAGGGCTGTCATTATTTTGTTGAGTTCACTTTTCACACCTTCAACTGTTTCATTGAATCTGAAAGGTATTGTTACCCTTTCATTTATTAATGAACATTATTCCATATAAAACATTATTTGATATTACGAATTCATGAAGTATATTTTATTAAAAAACAATTCTAGTATATTTAATAAACCCGGTTGATGAAATAGATATTATAAAAACAATACTAGTATCTTTAATAAAACCAATTGATTAAAAGATAGTATAAAAGCAGAGCTAGTATATTTAATAAAACCGGTTGATGAAATATATCATATACAAATCATCATATTCAATACAACTCATAGATGAAATAGATAATGTAAAAGCGTTAAATTTGATAAAACTGATTTATGAAATAAATCACATCCAACATTATCTTTGAAAACTGATTGATGAAATTTATATCCTAAAACTTTATAGTTGATAAAAGTAATTGATGAAATAAACCATATTAAAATGCAATGTAGGTGACACAACTGAATGATCAAATATTTCATTTACAGATCATTTTATGTGATAAAACTGATTGATCAAATATATTTTTTAAATACATTTTATTTTATAAAACTGATTGATGAAATATTTCATGTATAAAGCATTATATTTGATAAACCTAAAATACACTTTTTTTTGTAATAGGCGTGCATAGAATCTTGCCTTTCTGGATAAACCTAAACGACACTTGTAATAAGTATGCATAGTATCTTGCCTTTATGGATAAACCTAAAAGGCACTTGTAATAGGTATGCATAGAATCTTGCCATTCTGGATAAACCTAAAAGACACTTGTAATAGGTATGCATAGAATCTTGCCTTTCTGGATAAACCTAAAAAGCAACTGTAATAGGTATGCATAGAATCTTGCCTTTTTGGACAAACCTATAAGGTATGCAGAGAATCTTGCCTTTTGGATGGCATTAATTCCTCTCGCAGACAATACGTTCAACAAGAAAAAATAAATAAATGACAATAACATGTTGTACCAGACCTTATGGCGGTAATGAAGTGATTACAGAATCAACTTTAATTTAAACCCACCTAACTAAAACGACACAAAGCAAAGCAAACCAAAACAAAGGAAACAACAACAAATCCGATCTACATACTAAGCATGTTTATGTAAATACATGTTAAAGACTCCTTAATTTCGACGTAATGAGGCAATGCATTTAAAATACGCAAATAACAGAGTATGTACATGAAATGTGGTAACTTCATTGAGTTATTTGACTAGGTCAGAGTACTTTACCTAAATCACAATACAAATATTTATGTTATTAAAATTCTGTCACTTGCGAATTTCTCTTGTGGCTGAAAGAAACTACAAATATATATATAAATATCCAATGAATAAATGACAACTCCATTCCAATAGTTTAAATACTTTCTCCAAGCTATGTAATGTATGTCCACGTAATTCATGAATTGACAATTCATTTTGATGAATGCCTATACATGATAAGAATTCAATAGCATCTGCTGGAGAAAGATTTTGAAAAAAAGTTGCACTCATTTTAAATACACACTATAGTCTTTTACATCACTTTTTATGCGCTTGCATTAATTCTTTTCAGCAGACGATAAATTCCCCAAGAAATTGCGAGGTTTTAAATGCGGGTGCACACTTTTTGGCATCGTTTCATTACTCTCAGCACTATGCGTTTAAAGATGACTCATTTGTTTTATACAAGTCTTCGATATCAGATTATTAAAGTATATTTTAGTATAGACACTCTTTACTAATAATATCAATTGTAATTGGAGACGAAGGAGATGATGACGTACAAAAATACAGGGAACTTACCTGAGCTGGTGCGTCGTATTAACCTCAAGATGAAGGATATTTTCTTTCCGGATTAACTGTATGTTTTTCTCTGTACACAAATGATAGTAACCGTTAGTATTTGGCTCTGGACATAACGAAAGTTTCTGGAAACACTTAATGACATCATCTTTAGTTGGTGTTTCTGTATCTTTATCCAGAAGATCTACGTTCAGTTGCAATGCTAGTGATAAAAATTCCATCTCTGAAACAAAAATAACACTACATAGCACGTCATATATATAAACTATACTAACCAATTTGGACCTGAACATCTTCGATAGGCTGATGATATTTTTAGTACATTAATTTGGGGACTGAATAAGTTTATAACTTTAAATTTGAAAATAATATAGTCCATCCTAACACCTGCAATATAGAAGAGGTATTCATATCATTCTTTAAGCGTGTCTCAGCATTATTCAAGCTTAAGTCTTGTACAATGCCAGACTCCTATGCAAACGTTAATGAAACAATGTTGATGGCAAAGGGTCGAGGTGCAAGAGAATTAATTTAGGACATACATGAAATATTCATATATGTAAAATTTCACGTATATACCACTGGGAATCAGTCAATGACTTAGTGGGTTGGAGCGTGGAGCGCCAGTGCATGAGCGCTAATCAAGAAGTTGGCATTTGCGACACTAGTTAAATTCCTCATATATATATCATTCAACTCCCAAAATGTTGCCGCTAAAAGACAAACTTGTATTATATATATATATATATATATATATATAATGAATTTGACTTTAAACTATATTTCAAAGAGTTTAAAACAAATGCCACCTAAACAAGCTAGCGGAAGCAAAGGTGTTAAGCGATAAGGAATGTGATACCAGGATTTCAACATATAATGAAGTAAAGTGAATCAATTACTACTTAAAGATTACAAGATGAAATCATGAAGTGATGAAGGAAGAAATTGTAACCATACAAAAATGAGAAGGAAGGATATTATCGTGAACTTCACAGGAAATGTACTCAACAATATACGCAGAAAAACGAGACAAAATGGCGGAGGCATAAAGTGTAACGAAAGACCTTTAGAAATTGTTTAAAATAAGGAGAGTTGAAACAGTAGAAGGAGCGTATCTAAAATGTCAGTTCAATGACGGAACCCAACGCAGAAATATACCAGAAACAACATCAGTGTTGATAGATCTAAAAATTACAGATCCAGAAATAATCTTAAATATCTACTGAGTTAACAGACACAGATATAGAGGATATGAGGTAAGACCACGATGCAACGTGCCAGCAATACCTTAAGGGGAAATAACCATATGTGGAGAGAGAGCTATAGTAAAGAAAGCAGAGCCAATCCTATGGAAAATTAAAAAACAAATAGGTAAACTTCACTTATTGGATATCATAATAGAGATACCATTAGAGGACACGGCATGATGTTTTCAAGAAAAATTTGGCACCAAGGTCCAAAAAGCAAGATTTGGACAAATTCCAGGATTTTCCATCTATGATGGAACTAAATTTTTTGAAATTGAGAAAACTAAACAACACACAATTAAGAGAGTTTTTATTCTACGTGTTTTTCTAACCAAGACGTGGTATAAAGGTTGTATTTATCACAGATCATGAAATAGGTGTATACAAACGGGGCACACTCCTCACAGATGTCCCAAGAATGTAGAAGAATTTACAGAACCTAATCTTTCAGGAAACGTAAATGGAAAAATTAGATTAAAAATAATAAAAGAAACCCACAACAAATAGCTCAAAAGTAGAAAATCCCAAGCAATTTCCCACGAAACCCCAGGAACAAATAGTGGAACAACAGCAAAATCAGCTGCAACATCGAGGGAAAACTACAATAAAAAGAACAACACTGCTGGAAAAGCAGCATAAGAAAGAAAGTAACACACAAAGAGTAGGGACAAGAAATCAAGAAGAGCAGATGAAACAACAAAAGACAAATTTAAATCACAAATGAAATCAGAGAGCAGATAACAAATCCACCACAACCAAATAAAAATGATTTGACAATATCAATACAACTACAGAAACAAGAACATCAGCAAAAACAACCGGAATCCAAACCAAATAAAGAACAGACAGGAAACTTAACCCAGCAGCACCAGGATAGACTGGATATTAGGACAATATCCGGAGAGTTAACATTAACGGAAAGAATTGAAATGTCAACAAAAGCGATGATTGAGAGGGGCAGACAGAAAACAGGGAAGAAATATGAAAATGATTGGCCACAATAATATGCATAAGAAACCAACAACAAGAGAAACAAAACAAAAAGCAAAATATTATATATAATAAAAAAACAGAAATAAAAAATATAAGAAAACATTTTTCACACAAACATATTTTCACCAAAAAAATAGAAACAAAATATATCATAATTACCAAATATATAGCATATAAACTGTTACGTATATTTGGTATAAGTCATTTATATTTATTTTTGTTTGTTTGTTAGATTTAAATTTGGCATTTTAAGTTTTAAGATTCGTTCATTGAAGGGAGGGGGTGATCTATACTTTACAGAGTAAACACCAGGTGTTGACCTCATTTCTGACCTGGTTTCAGCGTTGTAAACAAGCATTTAAAATTATTGGTTGGTTCCAAGGACAAAATGGAGTTTTGTACAAACATCTTTCTATTTTAGTTGGGGCATACGCTGTTTAAATGATTTCTTGAACGTAAAATTGTTCTGAGAGATTCTATTAGATCGTGACCCCTTTCTTGTTTACGTAACAACAGGTATATAAACTATATTTTTGAGCGAGCTATTCAGGAGAAGAACTTGGGCTTTTAGAATATTAAGTTGTGTCTTTTTGAGTTATTATAAATTACCTTTTACTGGAAAATGTGTCAGTTCGTTTGGATCAAGAGGAATTATTTTATTATTTATCTGGAAAAGAATTGTGCTCATAGAGATTTTTTATTGACAAGAACTGACTTCATCAAGTGACATCGTCTACCATATTGGATACATCGCTGGAAATTCGAACTTAGAATTATTTGGACATTTCATTACCAGGACTTTTGCAATTTGTCTAGTAGAAATATTGCGAATTATTTTTGATTAATTTTGGAATTGATTTTTAAAACCGTAAAAATATTTGTGCTCAATAAATTGATTATTAAGTTTTACAAGCTTGTTATTTTTACTTCTACTATGTTACTGTTTATTCGAGCCTAAGCACGTAACAAAACAAGCAAACATTAGGGCAGAAGGGCCTTCCCATTAATGGTCTGCGAAGATCAGCGGATAGAACATCCTCCACAAAAAAATAATAATAAAACAAATGCAACGGATAACATTACAAGTTGGTTTGCTAGATCTTGAACAACACAATAAACAATGAAAATCAAAACGCAGTGTCATCATATCGGAGATGCAAACGTTGAATGGAGGTGAACCAACGAGATAGTGCAGAAGCTCGAGTAGCATAAATATAAGAACTGCAGCCTCTTTTCTAGTGTTCAAGGAAACCCCGGTAGCATTTCTATTCAACTGTGCCAATGACAGTTCAAATAACAAATTGATCTAATCAACCACTCACGTACTCACAGAAACCAAACCAGTTAGTGATGTCATGGTCATCTTAGAACTGGAAGAACTACCTATAATAACAACAATGCGACAAAACCAGTAGAGGACAACTAAAAATAACACCGAGTAACACTTATGTAGAAACGAAACCCAATGCTGACTATGCCAATACTATTATCGTCCTTTATCATGCTGAGTAGCGACAACGTCGGGTCTACTAATATTATTGATTCTCTGACGTTCAAAGGACATGATATTGTAAAACGTAAATACACCCAACAATGTCCATGCCGTATAATTTGAATACTCATTATTGTGGTAGCCGCCATAGATTGTTTTCAATGAAATAAACTATAACCCTTTTATGTTTCTAGTTGCACTGTTTATACATCTGATATAAATGCAAGTAGCAATTCAATTCATTCCAAGACAAGCATTATTCAGTAAGGAACGAAACGACTTGCCCACCCCTCCTAAGGAACTGACCTATCACACTGCCAATAATTCCGGTTACTACCTCTGCTGACGTTAAAGCTGCAACAAATAAAGTAACTTAAGTATTCAAGTCTGTTGTGCCATTTTGAAAATCTACTTTTCTGAAGTGGGTAGTTTTAGAATAAAAGGATTATGTTAAGTAGGTAAAACCATAGGTCATACAAGATTTGAAAGACATTTCAACTGTTGATAATTACCGGTGCAATCACCCGTAAAAACACTGCCATTTGTTCACACTTTTTAAAAAAAACAACAGAATTTTAAGTCTTTCTCCCAAGAGTAGTTTTGCCTGGATTTTCCAAATTTTGTAGTAAATAATATCATATACACAGAAAGAAGTTCTCCATTAATTAATCGGGTACATGTTGTGGTATTCCTTAGTCATCAATTCAATTTCTTTATCGCAGATTCCAGCTCTGTAATAATTGATTATGTTTTACTTAAATCTTGTATTTCTATTTTCTTTAGAAATAGTATTGGTTTCCTTTGTTTAAAAGGAACGTTCAGTAGGATTGTTAGGTTATGTCTTCTCGGAGTCACCAGTTACTGTCATCTAACACCAGGCCTACCAGTTAAGGTCATTTTTATGCTTTTTGTACGACTCTACCTGGGTTCGAACCACGACCTCCCGCATTTGAGGCGGTCGCTCTGGCCACTAAGTCACCGGAGCAGTTATACAAAAAGTACAAGATATTATTTAGAAACTTGTAATGAGCATTCAGCTAAAATTTTGTCCAATGAATAAACTGATAAAGTAAGTGGAATGAAAGTTTTTGCTATAATATATTTTATGAGATATTTTACCGCTGTCACACTTCGTACAATTACAATATCTTACTTAAACAGGCTCCAGTTTGAATGCTGTCATTAAATGGCGGAACCCATTCTCCATTTTGGCATCTATAGGTGTGGCTGAACTCTGCCACTATAATGAAATCTTTGGCACATCCTTTAATGACACATTCCATGGAGTCAGGATCTCCTTTGCAAACGAGTGAACCTTGCTGAATCTGCGGTGGCGATGAACATGGTGTGTCTGTATAATAATAATAAATGATGATGATGATGATGATGATAATGATGATGATTCTACTACTACTACTAACAATAATAATAATAATAATAATGATGATGATACTACTACCACTTCTACTACTACTACTACTACTACTACTACTACTACTACTACTACTACTACTACTACCAATAATAATAATGATGATGATGATGATGCTACTACTACTACTACTACTACTACTAATAATAATAATAATATGAATAGGAATAATAATAATAATGAATAGTAATGAATAACAATATTAATAATAATAATAATAATAATAATAATAATAATAATAATAATAATAATAATAATAATGATAATAATAAAATTTTTAATAATAATATTAGCTACTCATATTCTCATCATGATCACAAACACTAACAGTGATGATAACAATATAGAGTGTTTATAAAAGCAAAATTACCTATGAATTATATTTTATTCTAATATGCAAATTTTAATTTTAAAAAACGCACATTCTAGAACAATATGTGTGTAATAATTTAAATCTAGATATTTTGTTTTTCATATTTCTTCAAAGTGATATATTAATATTGTTGTACAATTAATTGCACATCGACTGAAGAAAGACCATACCTTATGACATAAAGTTAAAAATGTCCTATCACTTATCACTTATTACTTTAGCAAAATTGTTCTCTTGGTCTATTTGTACAAAGAAATAGACTTCATATTTCCACACTATGTATAATAGTTATATTTCATTTGCATCCACGCTTTTATTTAATTTTAAAGAAAACTGTACCGAAATTATAAATGGTCTTATTGACCGATCATTTAATATTTAATATGGGACGTGCGTGCGTGTGCGTGTGTGTGAGAGAGAGAGAGAGAGAGAGAGAGAGAGAGAGAGAGAGAGAGAGAGAGAGAGAGACGTATCCGTTTGGAAAATAAATTTTCAGCCCCACATACTAGCTTGGAAAAAAAAATCTTGAAGATATTTTTGTTATTTAAGAAACAATGAAAAACAAGACTCTGGTTGGAAAGATAATACCATCCTCCTGGCCACTACTCCACCACCGTAATATTAAATGGTTGGTCTCTTTAGCAATTAAATACTCGTGTTGTAATTATGTCCGTTCTCCCAAACATATCGAATATGACAGATTTGAATACAAAACATCGTAGTGGAGTTTTGCATACTGATGAAGTCATTTACTTGTTGTTTTTTTAGCATTATGTAGTATGTCATGGAAAATATTTTCAAGTGAGGACGAATGTCAAGGGAAATCTTACGAAGGCACCTGGTAGTGGAGGGAATAGGTGAGTGAAAGACTCAAAATTGAATTTTAGTTTTTGAAACAAATTGAAATCCCTGTCAGCTCTTGTCTATCCAACGTTCTTATGAAATATTGTCGAAGAGTTGGTTGCCCTCCATGGAGTAAATGAAAACTTTCTCTAACTATACCACCCACCCACCCAAGATAAATTGTCAATGTCTCAGGCTACGTCTTTTTTGTAATGCTGAGATAAACAAAATAAACACGTTTCAAAATTGTCCTGACCTAATTTATGTGCACTAATAGTAAATGAACACGGCGGTCCTCTGTTGTTTTCGTAATCCTTTGCTGTGTATTTGAAGGAGTAAACGGTTCCAACGCTCAGGTCCATGGGACATTGATAGTGTTTATCTTCTTGTTGGAGAATAGGCGGCTTGGCTACATTGTCATCGGCCACTGGGTCAAACCATGTCGCGCTTGTGAACAGGTCTTTGGAATAAAATTCCATGTCACTTGGACAGCTTAGAAACCATGGTGCTGTCACGTCTGAAAGAAAAATTACAGCGACAAAAGATCTTATACGAGTGATCGTTTCAAATGAATTAAAAGACGAGTAGAACATTTTAAATTAATCGACGAGTTTTAAAATTATGCGCTTGAAATGAATGCTGACAATCAGCAAAACAAAATACTGAGCATAAATGTAACTGGCTTATTAATTCCAATTAGATTCGTATCAAGTGAGATGCTAACATGTTGACATAAAAAATACTAAGCTGCCAACGCTATAACATCTGTATGATAGAGAAAAAGTACAATATTTAGGATATTTCTTGTCGAAGAGCTGCTCATTACGAAACTGTGGGAAACATTATTCATTATAAATGCATCTTCAATGAAATGATCAGCGGCTTGAAAAGATCCCATTACCAGTGTCAAATTGTCCTCGATGTTCAATATCCCAGACAATTTACTTTGCATTAAGATCTTATATTTCTACTCTACTTTATGTGTATGTGCTAGGACGGCTAAAAAGACGACTGCACACTTTGCCTAGCAATATTTGTGGTGTTTCACATCAATATCATGGATATAGATTTTATCAATGACACCTGCCACCCGCATTCCTAGACAAGATACATTAAGGCCGCAAAAATACCACATCATAGACAACTAAAATACAGTCAGATATTGCTATAACTATGGCGTCCTTGTGTGATAACTCTAAACTAGCATCTATATAATAGAGGTGTCGAAATATCCAATTACCGTTTACAAATATGTTATGTGACCTTGTAAAATATGACACATTCTATCGTAAATTGCACGTAAAATGATTTTACAAAAGAGGAATGAAATATGTTTCCCCATTAAAACTCTTACAACAAATAGAGATTAACATTTAGTACAGAGGCGTTAATTTTTGACCTTGATCAGTGAACGTAACCTCTCAGATAACATTTTACAACATTGGTTTTCGGTTTGCTATACAATCAGCTTAAAAATGATATATACTGTCAACTTTTCTCACGCATTTCCCATGGAAGTGCTGCTGAACTTTAACAAATACATGAATTTCAATTTAACTAGTTATATGCCTTATAATCATTTAGATTAGTGTCTCATTTACAGTAGTCTAATCCATCTTTATTAATAAAAACACAGTACTATTCAAAAGCTTCCGAAATATAATAATTACTTTTTTATCACTACTAGGAGGAATGTAAAATTAGAAAAATTACTTTCTATATATGAAAATGTTGGTCGGATTAATTGTATTTACACCAGATGAAATTATCTTAAAAGCAATCAGGAACTTTCTTATTTAAAATAATTAGACCCCAAACCTGAAAACAAATTTTGCC